>JAUCMR010021244.1:0-12927 GCA_032357425.1 Enteromius argenteus | reverse complement strand
TAAACCACATAAACACATTGCATTACACCAAATACACAAAATAATGTTCTTTTTAGCAACATCATATGACCCCTTTATTAAAGTGAAGCCCATGCAATGCATTTGATTTGATATCATTTCTTATTTATGTGCCACATTTTAATAATATCAATAAAAAAATGAATTAAAAAATACAGTAAAACAAGATTTTTGGCTATATCATCCAGCTCTACTTTAGCCTAAATGATCTCTTTTTTTTTCTCTTCTTATACTGTTAAAAACATTAAAAATAGGTTTGATAAGGTCATAGATCATATCAAGTGTGAAAATTTTATCACCCACCCATATTTCGTCATTGTGGCTGACATTGCATTAAATTATAAGCAAACTTCTGATGCTGCTTTAGTTCAGTATCAATGAAAGGCAGCATCAGCAAAGCCTTGAACTTTGTTGTTCTCATGGTAATGTGTATTTCATAATTTGGTGTTATATTTGAACATTGTCATAGCATTTAAATTGGGTCATCTGCTAACATTTTGGCTTTTTTTAAAGTTACGTTTTTCATGTTTTTAGTATTCTACCAAAATAGTGATATGTTTAAATATCTGGAACACATACTGGCCAAGCTCAGAATTATCAGAATCCACTCTATTAATTTCACATTCCACTAGTCTATAAAAACCTAACAGGGTGAAAAATTTTGAGCTAAATTAGCTGTAGTTTTTTCAGTGATCAACATTTAGCACTCTAACCTTCTACAGATGAAGATAACACTTATAACTACGTCAGATATGTTTTTTATTTATTTATTTTTAGATTGGACGAGCATTCTCCATAATATAGCCTAAAAGGATGGAACTTTAAGAGTGGGACAAGCAGGAGAGCATTTCAAAAACTTAAAAAAAGGTATGAGTGAGAGGTGATATTTACCTCCATTTGTACAGTTAAATTCTAGCTGAAAAAAACCCAATATCATCTTGAAAATGATCTCAGTGGAATTGTAGTCTATTTTGGATGGTGTGGTAGTACATCTTAACAGGGTTGAAAATGAGTTTAGGGACACGGTAAATGAAGAAAATTGTACAAAAATAAACTTTCACATGATTTATATGTATGAGTAGATGAAGTTTAGTCTAGTCCTTAGCATAATTTAAAAATATTGTGAGGGTTTTATAATGTCATGGTCTATATTTTTAGTGGAAGTTGATTACTTTGCCCTGAGGACATGATAAAATTGAACACATATCAATTAAAAGGGTTGTTAAAAAATGAAATAATGTTTTGAATGTCTATTATTTCTGTTTAAGTGATAAATTAGACCTAATATATATAATTTCAGCAAATTCTTATAAATATGTGAGTATTTTAGAGAAAATATAAGTATGTAGATCACAGAGACAGAAAAGGCACTGTATAAAAGAAATGACTCAATTGCATAAAGCATTAAATAACCAATATAAATGCACTAAAGTCTCTTTATATGCCATCTTTGCAGTGTAAAGATGTATTTAGACATGTACTGTAGTTTGGGCTGCTCTGTAAAATACATTTCCATGTCAGCAGGACAGTTTTATGTTTATAGAGAGGTGCTGTTATTCAGTCTGTTAGATCCTGTGTTGATGATCTGATTGTGAATCCAAACACAGCATTTCAAGTGTGTGTGACAGTTTGTCTAAATACAAAAACACTTACCCATCTGTACTTTTGTCTTTCTTTCTGTCTGTCAGTAATTGTCAGCTCTCATTGCACCAGTTCTCCGTGCTGAGATGCTTTATTTATAGTGCACAGGTTTATGTGCTTTGCTTGAAGAGTCAAGGGTGTTGCATATATTACTTTCATTGGTTTCACACAGTCACAATCTTTTGTATTAATATCGGGCCTTTATAACACAACGAGTTTTGTGACACTCACTCTGGTTTTACTGTTATGATGATGTGAGTTGGTTCACAGTTGGTTTTCTTTGTCAAGTAAAGAAACAAATGAAAAAAAAAAAAATGTAATGTAAAAGCACTATATAAATAAAATTCACTTTCCTTTCATTTTATGATTGAGAGGGAAAATCTGGTGGACATGGTGAAACTGGAAAAATATTGGGTCATTTGTGTATTTTCTTCTCCGGTGTTTGTCTTAACTTTAACATAATTTTCTGTCTTTATTGTGCTGTTATCGTGGTTCACCTGTAATGATGTCACTTAGTATTTGAGTCTGAATGGCTTAATAATCTGCATCTTTGTGTTCTGCAGCTCTGTTTTAATGAAATGACTTGTTTATTGTTTAATCTGTTCCGTTCACTGCTGCACAGTAAACACTATATTACTAAAATAAAGCATGTTAACAGCTTCACAGCTGTTCAGATAAACCCTTCACAGTATAGAAGATTCATATCACAGCGTTAAACACACTTAGTGCTGCTTCAGCCGAAGGAAACGCTATTAAAAGACATGAAAGATAATGCATCAGTGAAAGCGTGGTTTATACTGTCAGTGTGCTGACCACTAGAGGTCAAAGGTCACTGTAGTCAAAACTAATGAGTGCATTACAGATGTTCTGAAGGGATAAACACTGATCTGTTATAGTGAGTGTCTGGGGTTAAAGGTCATGTCAGGGTCAATTGTGTGGTGAATGTTTCTTGAGACGCAGAGCTGCTGTTCCTCCAGGAGCCACAAGAGGGCCCATAACACATGGTTTTGTACAAGATCAGTTAAATTCACCATTGATATTAATCACTGATTCATTTTTAACAACATTACTTTGGTGTTTCATGATTTTCTGTGTGTGTACAGTATATATTCAAAAGTTTGGGATCAGTACAATTCTTAATGTTCTTTAAAGAAGTTTCTAATGCTTCTCTATGGAAGCCCGTTTTCGCCTCTGAGTAAAACATTTAAAAGGTTATTGTGACTTTTTATCTCGCAATTCTGACTTTTTTTCCCTCAGAATTATATAAACTCACAATTACAAGCTATAAAGTTAGAATTTCGAGATATAAAGTTGCAATTATGAGAAAAAGGTCAGAATTGCTGATTCCGAGTTATAATGTCCAATATTCAATGGAAATAAAAACTGATATGTTTCAGAATTGTGAGATATAAAAAAAGTCAGAATTGCGAGTTTATATCTCACAATTCTGAGTAAAAAAAATCAGTATTGGGAGATAAAAAGTTGCAATAACCTTTTTTTATTTTTTATTCAGTGGCCGAAATATACTTATCTCGGCTGTGTCCATTTGATCAAAAACACAGAAAAAAACTATAATTTAAAAAAAATATTATTGCAATTTAAAAGAACTATTTCTATTTTAATTTACTTTTAATATAATTTATTTCTGTGAAGCAAAGCTAAATTTTCAACATCATTACTTGAGAAGAGAAAGACTGAAGTTAATTTTGTGTTACAGTGTACACTACTATACAAAAGATTGAGGTCAGTCAGTTATTCAGCAAGGATCTGTTAAATACATAAAAGGTGCAAAGACTTATATTATTATTTGGATGTCTGTTTTGAATAAATGCTGTTTCTTTTGACTTTATTCATCAAAGAATCAAAGAAAACAGTACCTCAGGTTGCAAGAGATATTAAGTTACACTAGAGTTTCAACACTGATTATAAATCACCATATTAGAATGTTTTCTGAAGGATCATGTGACACTAAAGACTGGAGTAACGATGAAAAAAATTTTCTATGTCACAGAAATAAATGATATTTCAACGTGTATATAAATAGGAAACCAGTATTAGAAATTGCGATGATATTTCACAATATTGCTGTTTTTTTTTTCTTCTGTATTTTTGATCAAATAAATAAATCTTGATGAGCAGAAGAGACTCAATAAAAACAATCTTACTGATCCCAAACTTTAGAACAGCGTTTGTGTGTGTATATATATATGAGAGGGAGTGAGAGCAAGATAGATAGATAGATATGTGTATACTGTATATATATATATATATATATAAGGAATAAAAAATACTTGTTAAAATTAGAAAAATATATAAATAATAATAAATAAAAAATATGTATACATTTATTATGATATTTTTATTTTAATATTTAATATTTAATATTTAAATTAAATTTTGAGTCCCTTTGCTTTATTCTATTTTTATGGCTGAATCTCTAATATAACCTCCTGAAGCTTGATCTCATCTCTCTATGTGTGTGTTGATTTGACATCATAAGCTCAGGACAGATCATCATTTCCGTTTAACGGGTCACACGACTAATTACTCAAGGCTTTAATTAGAAATCAGAAAGAAGTGACAAGATTTATGCAAATGAAGTCATTAACATGCAAGCTAGAAATCCACTGCCTAAATGAAACCCTCATCACTGGGGGTGGAACCTTATTAATAGACAATTAAAAAATGCAATTACTTTAAAATACATATTTATTTACTCTGGACCACACAGAAGGAGAAGGCTCATAAAGCAGCAGAGTCCTGGGCTCGTGTCATTTTTAGCTGCTGCCGTCTGAGGCTCATTAATAACAGCTCTAATATCTGCAGGGCTTTTGCTTTTTAATTAGATTTGAGGAGGAAGTTGGTGTTAATTACTTTTTACACTTTTAAAAGAATATGAGGCAGAAAACGAGGCAGAGAGAGACTTTAACACATGACACTTTCACTCCCATCATTCCTGTCATTCATGTCAAAATTAAAGATGTGCAAAATGAGATATTTAAACACTGACAGCTCCATGGAACGTCTGAACTCAATCAGGAGCTGTAACTGACCAAGACTTGTGTTATTGTAGTATTATTTATATGCTATTATAGTTTTATTCATATTTTAAATGATCTTTTTAGCTTTTTTTCATTTTAAATTGAGTAGTTTTGCTTTGTGCTTTTGTAATTTTAATTGCTATTGAAGTTTAATTTTCTTTGTTTAAATGTTTATTTTCATTTTAGTGCTTCAATTGAAACGTATTTCAGTTTGTTGCAAATACAGAATGCAATGTTTTGTTTACATTGTTTTTAATCTAAATTATTTAAGCATTTATTTGAGCTTTATTTCATTTAAGAAAAGTGTTTTCAATAGTTTTAATTGTTTAGTATATTTCCAGTAATTTTTATACTTTTTAAAACTGATTTCTCTTAGTTGTCAAGGCAACCTTTATTATTTTCCTTTACTTTAAAATTTTTATCTGATATTTTTTGCTTCAGGTTTGTTTCTATCCACAAAAATGTTTTTAATAGTTTAGATCAGTGTTAGTTTTTTTTTTCATTTTTTTCATTTTCCAGTTTAGCAGCAAATTAATAATAATTAAATAAAAACAACAACAACAACAAAAAAGTCCCACTTTTTTAGTGTTTCATCTTAATATTATTTCAGGGCAAACTTTTAACCTTTTTTTGTTTGATTTAAGCTTTTATCTAATGTTTATTTTATATTTCAGTTTCATTTCATTCATCTAATTCTGTTACTCAGATCCTACAAAAATAAGTTGAGAAAACTCAAAAATCTGCTGAAGCTGGTTGCCTTAAAAAAAAAAGTAATTGTGACTTTTTGTGACTTTCTGAAATACATTACCTCGAAATTGCAAGAGAAAAACAAAAGTCAGAATTGCAATTTTTACATCCCATAGTTAAGAAAAAAAAAAAAAAAAACGAGATGTGAAATAAAGTCATTTAATTTTTTTATTCAGTGTCAGAAACAGTCTTCCATGGTTTCCTTTAATGTTGTGCCTTATCTTAAACTTATTATAGTTTGTTGGGAAGACATTTATAATTCTGGTTAGCTGTGTTATTCATCAGTGTGTGTGTTTTTTGTTGTGCTGAGCAGTGTTTATGTGTGAAGTGTTTCTCTCAGTCTTTGCTGACAGTGTAGGATCTGATGTGATTACGGTGAGCTGGCAGATGGTCCAGCACAGGCCCACATCAGGTAACCGTGACAACCGCCTCCGTCTCATCTTCCCTCCGAGAGCCGTCTCTCTCAGTAACACTGACCAAACCCTGATTTTCAGTGTTACATTTAAATAAATACATGGGGCTAAATAATTACAAATAGCAACTCAAAAGATGCAGTTTAACATGTATATAAAGCAGTATAGAGATGATGGTGACATGGTTTGGAAGTACATAGCACATTTTATTATTATAATTATCAAATATTTGTTTTTTGTTTTTTATTGTAATTTACAATTATAATGTATTTGTGTTCATTTTTATATTTAGAGATACTTAATATAAAGTTACAAAAATATAGAGTTCCCCTTCAGTTGGTCACTCCGAGTCACGTCGGATATGGGCATGCGCTGATTGCGTCCAGCTGCAGCTGATCACAGCGTGAGTATAAATGAGCAGCTGGTGGAGCGCATAGTCAGCTTTTCGCTTCGGAGCTGAGCGTTTCAGATGTTCTGCTCCCTTTCTTACTTCGAGGAATCAGGTGGCTGGTGTGTGTCGTCAGCGGTGGTGGTTTCCAGTGTTGAGTGGATTGCCACATCAGGTTGCACTACCCCCCTGTTCTGTGCAAATCTCCCCTGTGCGCCTCAGCACACTAAAGAGCTTTCTAAAAGAGTAGCTCATGGGTGGAAAGTCTTTTTAAAGACGCGTCTTTTTAAAGATGCCCTTCCACCCTTGGCGCCAGGTGATGGTCACGATCGCTGCCTCTTGTGCCTGAGCTTGAAGCACACTGAGGTGGCTTTCATAGATGAGTCATGTTCTCATTGTGGGAAGATGACCATCGCAGAGTTGCAGACCAGACTCCGCTACCTGCAAAGGGGCGGGGAACCCGTTCCTCTGCCCGGATCTAGGGCTCCCCCTGGTGAGAGTAGCCGGACGAGCACTACTTTTGGCGGGTGCGGACTGGTCTTACGGTGATGGTGAGGAATTCCCCTCCGAGGGCTCCTCCTTCCACTGGCGCTCCGCAACCTCCATCCCCAGACGATTCAGCTGATTTGGGAGCGTTTCAGAGCCGCTCAGGTAGACCTGTTTGCCTCTCCAGAGACCTCTCATTGCCAGTTGTTTTACTCCCTGACCGAGGGAACTCTCGGCACGGACGCCCTGGCACACAGCTGGCCGCGGAGCCTGTGCAAATATGCGTTTCCCCTAATGAGCCTTCTGGCACAGATACTGTGCTAGGTCAGGGAGGATGAGGAGCAGGTCCTGTTAGATGGTGCCCTATTGGCCCACCCGGACCTGGTTCCCAGAACTCATGCTCCTCGTGACAGCCCCTCCTTGGCCGATTCCTCTGAGGAAGGACCTTCTGACTCAGAGACGGGGCACCCTTTGGCACCAGCATCCAGACCTCTGGAAACTCCATGTCTGGTCCCTGGACAGGACGCGGGGGTTCTAGGTGACCTACCCCAAGGGGTAGTTGACACCATATCTTCAGAGAGAGCGCCATCCACGAGATGCATGCCTACGCTTTGAAGTGGAACCTGTTCATCGAGTGGTGTTCTTCTCAAGGAGAGGACCCCCGGAGATGCCCGTTCAGAGTCGTGCTTTCATTCCTGCAGCAGGGGTTGGAGCGAAGGCTGTCTCCCTCCACCCTTAAAAGTCTATGTGGCTGCTATCGCTGACCTGGTCATCAGGTTCCTCAGGTTGAATCCTCCACGGCCCCCCACTGTACCCTCTTGGGACCTGTCTCTAGTCCTGAGAGAACTAAAACAGGCCCCATTTGAGCCTTTGCCAGCAGTTGAGCTGAAGCTCCAATCAATGAAGACTTTGCTCCTGCTCACACTGGCCTCCCTCAAGAGGGTAAGGGACCTGCAAGCATTTTCGGTCGACGAATCGTGCCTTGAGTTTGGGCCGGCAGATTCCCAGGTAACACTGAGGCTGTGGCCCGGCTATGTGTACAAGGTTCCCACTACTCCGTTTGGAGACCAGGTGGTGAACCTCCAAGCGCTGCCCTCAGAGGAGGCAGACCCAGCCCTATCTTTGCTCTGTCCCGTCCGAGCACTAAGATGCTACGTTGACCGGACACAAAGCTTCAGTACTTCAGACCAGCTCTTTGTCTGTCAGGGAGGCTGGCAGAAGGGGAATGCCAACTCTAAGCAGAGGATGGCCCACAGGATAGTGGGTGCCATTACCCTGGCCTACCAAGCACAGGGTGTGTCCTGCCCTCTCAGGTTATGGGCCCACTCAACAAGGAGTGTGGCATCGTCCTGGGCACTGGCACATGGCGCCTCTCTGGCAGATATTTGTAGAGCTGCGGGCTGGGCAACCCCTAACACGTTCGCTAGATTCTATAGCCTTCGTGTGGAACCGGTATCCTCCTGTGTTCTCACCTCAAATGGGTAGAGGCACTGAGAGACCCGGTTTCGGGGCGGCTTGTTAAATTCTCCAGAGTGTCCATACAGTAGACCCTGTTGAGTTCCTCCATCCCCTCGGCAGCCAGATGTGGCGGAGCATCTGGTGCCAGGCCCTCACTCTATGAATCCTTGAGAACTGGTAGAGGGCTGGGGTCCATGTGCAGTTCCTGAGAGGACTCCATGTGTGTATTTCACGGTTAAGACCTAGTGCCCTTGTTTCCCTGGCAGACCTGCTGCTACCTTAAGAGGGTTCAATCACCTCCAATTTTCCATATGCACTGAAATACTGTCCATATGAGTATACGTCCTGAGAACTCCTACTGGAAGGTTGGACTTCCGTACGTCTCTGTTCACGGGGACGTTCCCAGTGCTCTGATAACAGTAGCTGGCCTCTTGTGGTGAGCCCCGGCCAGGACAGGACACTGGAAGAGGAAGCGTCCATGGCGTTTTGGTAGGGATCCCAATTTCGTCTTATCCGACATGACTTGGAGTGACCGACTCGAAGGGAATGTCTCGGTTACGTATGTAACCCTCGTTCCCTGAAGAAGGGAAAGGAGATATCACGTCCCATTGCCAATGGTGCTGTACCACCTCTGAATGGTTGGATCACCGGCTTGGCTTCTCAGCGAAAAACCTGAATATGCGCTGCACCAGCTGCTCATTTATACTCACGCTGTGATCAGCTGCAGCTGGATGCAATTTGCGCATGCCAATGTTCATTGGCTTGTTTTATTACACTCAAAGTGTAGTAACCGCGACATTACTGCTAATAATTGTTAACATCAGAGAAATTAATGCATTGTTAAATTATTGAAATAAATATAATGGTAAAATAAATAAAAATTAAAATGCCTTCTAAAAATTAATTGATACAAATATAAATAAAAAAAAGAAATCTAAAAAAAATAAATAAATAAATAAATGAAATGCTTACTAAAAAAATCATTTGAAAAAACGTTTTATTTGTTTACCTGCATGTCATGTGACCATTAATCAGCATCAGAGAAAAATAAAAAAATAACTTAAAACCAGTAATTTCAAGTATTTTACATCAGCTGACAAAGTTTTCTAAAAGATTTATTTTAGGTTACAAAAAAAAGATAATGGCACCCTTCTTCTCTGAAGTGAGCTGTGTTTAAATGTCCATGAGGGGGCAATGCAGAGTAATATTTCTGGCCTTCTCAGAATATGCAGCAGATATTTGATCCCTGAATGCAGTGTTTGGTCTGTTTAGTTTTAGTCTCTGTCTCAGGCATCCCGCTGGACTTTACACAGGAAGTAGAAACACAGATGATGTTGGTTTGTGGTGTCAGAGGTCATCCATCAAACACAGAGCTTGTTCTGTCGGTGTTCTGAAGATCTTTCCTCTTCAGTGTTAAACTGATTCTCAACAGTTTCTGAAAACAGATCTGAATATGTCTGCAGTGCACCTACCTGTACTTTACTCAGTATTATCACTTTTTTTTCTTGATGCTAGTTTGTGCATTTTGCATCTTTACACATTTGTAGTGATTTTTGTGTTAAGTGTCACAGAATTTGGCCACTTTTTGGATCAATAAATTAATAGAATATCCTTACACTTAAATATTAAAGTTCGTAAAGGCTATTGAAATGCACATATTTTGCATGTGTGCCAATATTAAGTGACATTTAATTATTAATTTATTTATTTTAAGATTTTTACGAAACAGTTGTTTCATGATCTAATTTGATAACACACACACTCACACAAAAGATTTTACTAAATTTAAGGTAAGTGGTTAATTTAATTGACACACATAGCTAAAAGAAATTGTTTGCAAACCTTAAAAAACAAACAAACTTGTGAATAATTATTTTTCCTGTGTACTGTACATTTCTATTTAATCATAAATAAATAAAAAAAATTAATTAGTGTTATGCTGGAGTTTTGAAAAAAGAAAGAAATATTTTTAGTTTTTAATTTTTTAATTTTTTGTATTCATTTTAAATTTGTTTTTGTCTGTATTTTTTTCATCTGTGGATTATTTATGATAATTTCAGATCTATATAGTTTTTATTAAAGGGTTAGTTCACCCAAAAATGAGAACATTAATCACTTACCAAACTCGTAAGACCTTCGTTCCTCCTCAGAGCACAAATTAAGATATTTCTGATTAAATTCCGAGCGCTCTCTGACCCTCCATAGACAACAACGCAACTAAAAATAGTAAATTAGTCTGAATCAAATTATTAAGAAGTAGGGCTGTATGTTTAATCAGATGAGGTATGATATAATATATGTCTTATTAAAGGATAAATGTCTTATTTTTTTTAAATAAAAAAATAAGTGTTTACGTGTTTTGCGTCTGAGTTAATTGTTAAATTATATTTACATTTTAAAATATAATTTTTTTTTATTATTTGATTAAATTGTTAATGTTATGTGACTTCATTTGATTGACACCAAATTTGATAATACATTTGTATTAAATAATAAATTAAAAAATCAAAAATCTATGTACATCTATGTATTCGTTTTAATCCCAAAGTTTTTAGTAACACTTCACTATAATTCTTCATTTGTTAACATTAGTTTATTATATCGTTAGTTCATGTTAGTTTATGCATAAGTTAATATTGTCAGATGATACTTTATTGTTAACAGTTTCCCAAAAACAAATAAACAAAAATTATAATAAAGGCATTAAAATTTTAGCTAAAACCAAAAATAACTAAAACCGATGTTAAAAGTGCTATTAACAAAAATTACAAAAAAAAAAAAACAATTACTAATATATATATATATATATATATATATATTTGCTTATTATTATTATTGACGATGATTATTATTATTATTATTTTTATTTTGTTTTACTGGACAAAACAAAACAAAAGTGTTGGTGTGGAAACCACTTTTACTCAGACATTTCACAAACAATTACAAATAAACTGCAAGTAACTGAAATAAACATGAAATCTTGAAGTAGACAAACTGACATTTGAACTTTAAAAATGATTTTTACTGTCTGCGTGTCTAAAAACGGACAGACAGACACACACAGAGTAAAAATTAATTTTAAAGTTCAAATGTCAGTTTGTCTACTTCAAGATTTCATGTTTAATTAATAAATCAGCAGTTTGTTGTGTGTTTGTAATCTGAGTGAAATATGACAGTCATGAAGTCGTTAGTTTTATGGTCTGTGCCGCTGGTGATCTGTGTATTCAGTGATGGAGTGTGTGTGTGTTTGCAGAGATCAGATTCGTCTGATAAACACGACAGAGTTGCTCAGATCTGCTGTGTGTGTGAGATCTGATCATCTCTACATCTGCTGCCAGAGCTTCAGGAGAAGGATCTGTCATAATGCAGATGAAGAGACGCGGGGGGGCGTTTTAATGAGCTTCAGAGAGTCGACCGGACGCTGTCAAACACAATATCAGTCTTGTACACACATACTGAAACTAATTATTCAATTTCCTCTTTTTTTTTTAAGGTAAGTGGTTGCAAGCAATTTATTTTAGCTTAAATCAGGTCCCTGATGCATCTACCAACCAAGGAAGTTTGAAGGATGAACCCAGTAACTTTACTGTTTACTGTTTTAGTAAGCCTTTTTCTGCAACCCTCTGAAAGAACGAGTGCGTCTGATCTTGCTCCCCTAGTGACGTTCAAAGGGATCTCATTATAATATTACTTTAATCTCTTGTTTCCACTCACAGCGCTGTCTTTTAGATTTCACAAGCAACAACGGTGTGGCAGTTCAACTGTCATGGAGAAAGTTTGAGCAAAACACGCTAACAGAGCCTCAGAGGACACAAGAGAGCATTGCATTTATTGATTTATTGAATATAACTTATATTCCTGCTGCCGCACAGAACGTGTGGTTTATTTCCCAGCTGTTTACCTTGACAGACATAATTAACCAACTGTTTTTGAAACTTGTGTGTTTTTAATGTAAACTTGTGTGTGAATGAGAACTTAGTTTAGTACTCACGTGCCTTTGACAGCCACTTTCTGTCCGAGTTCTTCAGATGTGCGTGTCAGAAAACCTAATATTAGACGCTTAAACTAATATGTTTTAAAACACATGAATTAAGCATTCTAATGACAATGACAATCAGAATCAAAACAGATGTTTTTAGCAGCACAGACCTACTCTGGATAAGGGGACGGGGACTAGCAGCTCATTTGCATTTAAAAAGACAGGCAAAAAAAATCAGCATTTATTACACTCAAAATAGACTTTTTCAAAATGATATAATAAATGATCTGTGGGGCATTTTGAGCTGAAACTTCACAAACACAATCTGGGGACACCACAGACTGTAAAAAGCGGCAAATGTCTCCTTTAAATAAACTAGTTTAGCTGACAAACGTTTTAACTTTTTTCTTTTTCCTTTTTATATGTAGCTAAAATAAATAGTTTGCAACCACTTACCTTAAATTTATTGTATTATTCTTTTTTTTTTTCTTCAGTGCACCTTGGTCTGGTTGACTGGAGTTGATTTTATTTTACACTTATATATATATATATATATATATACTGCTCAAAAAGATAAAGGGAACACTTAAACAACACAATGTAACTCCAAATCAAACTGCCCACTTATGAAGCAACACTGAATGACAATCAATTACACATGCTGTTGTCCAAATGGAAGAGACAACAGGTGGAAATTATAGGCAATTAGCAAGACACCCCCAATAAAGGAGTGGTTCTGCAGGTGGAGACCACAGA
>JAUCMR010021243.1:0-12946 GCA_032357425.1 Enteromius argenteus | reverse complement strand
TTTTGATGCCTTCAGTGAGAATCTACCAATGTAAATGGTCATGAAAATAAAGAAAACACATTGAATGAGAAGGTGTGGCCAAACTTTTGGCCTGTACTGTATATATATATATATATAAAAATTTAAAACCATTGTGCTATAGTGCTATAAAATTTATCTAACTAAAATGAAAATAGAAAATATACAAATATAATTAAAATATTAATAAATACAATAATAATAATCAGTGATTTTTGAAAAATAATATTACAGTTTTTATTAATATGAAAAATTTAATTATATTATCTTTTCTTAAAGTTTTAGTAATTATGTTGTTTTTGTTGTTTTGTTTAGTTTTCTTTTTTAAAAAACAGTTTTTGTTCATTTTCATTTCACTTCATAGTTTGGCTCATCAAAACTAAATGAAAATGATCAAATGTTTATTTCATGTCAAGAGAGGAAAATGTTTACTTTCAGTCAATTATAATCACCCTGATATTAATGATACAAACCCCCTGAAAATAGAAATGTCAGCTAGCCATAAATATTGTGCTTAATTTGTTTTCATTCACATTTTTATGTAACAAAGATGTTTTCTGAAGGTTTTAGGTAACTATGATCACCCTGGTATTAATGATACTGAAGGAAGCAGTAGTCTTCAGATCTTCAGAAGTCTGGATGTCATGATGTCAGTCAGGTGAACCTGAGAAGAGTCACCTGCGTCTCGCCCATCTTTGTTCCGCAGGCCTTTATTAACATCAATTATAGTAACCCAAGACTCACACGGGCCCCGGCGGCTCCGCTAGGGCCCCTTGGCTTACTTGTTGCTATTAAGGGTCTGCAGACAATTATGTGAAAAGTGAAATGCTGACGTGACGAGGATCTGCTGGAGCTGTGCTTGCTGTGTGAAGATGAAGACAGGAATCTGGAGCTTTAAGACGCTCTGGAGGTTTGAGCTCAGGCTAATGGCTCTGGATGGATATGAGCTCATAATCTCACAGCTATATCTGCTCTCTTTATGGATTTATTACGCTCCACTACGATCATTAGACTGGTTTAAAAGGCTGTTTAAGGCATAAAGTCAGACTAATGTGGAGTTTACACTGCTGTAAAGCAGCACTCACACTTTATTATAGTTATTTTTGTATGTATATTTTACACATTTGTTTTTTTAGTAATCTCTGCATTAATGTATGTTTTTCAATAATTGTTATTATTTATTGTAATTATTTCTCTGCATACTTAATAATTTATTTATTGTTATATGTACATGTATACACACTCACAAACACACTTATTTTTTTAACTATTGTTCTTTTTTAATTATAACTATTTATTCATTTATTTAGTGTTATCCCAGCATATATATATATATATATATTAGTACATTTATTTATTTAATTATACTTTTCTCTGGGTGTATATTGTTGAACATAGTTGCGACTTCAGTTCAGAGCTGATATTTATGTATTTATCTATGTATATATTTATTAATTTTGTTATCTTCACATATATACTTTGTACATTTATTTATTTATTTATTTAATAGTACCTATCTCTGCATATGTATATTTTTGAACATTTATTTAATTATTGTTATTTTTGCATTTTATTTTTTATATTTATTTACTTGACTGTTATCTCTGCATATATGAGTTCAGTTCAGAATTTATATATATTTTTATATTTATATTTATGTTATTTTTGCATGGTTATGTTTATTGATTGATTGATTGATTGATTGATTTCTGCATATATATTTGTACGTGAGTTCAGTTTATTTATTTATATTTGTTGCACTGCTATATTCACTGAAGAAGCATTGACACAAGATTTTGGTTTGATCCAGTACTTGACAGATAACTTTGACTTTGTCGCTCATGAATACGTCTGTGTTTGAAGATCAGTATTATTATCATGTGTTCGTGCTCCAGAAGAGCTTCATCAGATGCTGGGCGATGAAACTCATTAACAAAACAAGTTTGATTATACTGATCAAATATATTATATGTACTGTAAGTAATATATCAGCTGATTCTGTATGAATAATGAATCTGTGTTGTGTGTGAGAGCGTTGTTCTCCGTCATTCGACTCTTGCTCTTGGTCTCCAGACGTCTGCTCGTGTCAAAGGCCAGAAGCAGATCTATTAAAGCAGATGGAGGCCATTACTTTCAAAGCCGCTCAAGCTTTGTTTCCGGCTTTGCACGTGATAAAATATTGATGGAAAAATAGAAATATTTTGCCTCCTGCTTAATGTCGTCCATCTGAGGGGGTTAATGACTGATCTCATGTTACTGGAGCTTCACACGGACCCCGAGGACTCCATCGATCGCTCTTCATCACATTCAGAGCAGACCGGGACTTTCCGTAATCGCTCAGACATCCAGCTTCACGAGTCAGATCTTGATCAAGTAAGCATCAGAATAACTTTGGTCATTATCTCCAGATGAACTCTTACTGGACTGAAGCAGCTCAATCGTTTTGAAAAATCTGTTTATTTAGATCATCAGGATCTTTTGAGGAGCTTTACTTTCACTGTTTCTCAGCGGAGCAATGATCTTCACAAGCCTGCAAAACACCTCCCATCTTCTGAGGAGCCTTTATTTCTTCAGCTCTCCATCAGCATTGTTTGATCATTATATATTATCTTACTGAGACATATTACTGGAGATATAGAGCGATGATGATGATATTTAGATCATTTTATATCAGTATCTGCTGCACTGTTTTATAAAGTTCTCATTGTATTAATATCAGCATCTGCAGCAAATACATATTTTTGCTCAGTTTGAGTCTCTGAATAGAGCTGAGCTGTTTTTCCTCCATATTCTCTCTGTATCGGACTATATGAGCCATAAAACCTGATGATCAGTTATGATGTACATATGCAAATTAGTTTTTTAAATATATTTTTTGTTAAGGTTCAATGTTCTATTAAAAATAAAATCTGCATTATTTCCTATTATTTAGACTAATGGGGGGTAGTTTAAAAAGTATGTGTTTCCATTGAATTCAGTTATGAATAAGTGTGTGCACAGGTCCATGTTTGGACTCAAAGCATCAGAAGCCTCTCTCTGGATCGTCTGGATCAATGTATTTTCCGTCAGTGATCTTCTCCAGGGCTCTCGATGACGTTCGATCAGTTTTGTGTTAAAGGATCAGGAGAACTGCTGTTAAACGCCGTTCAGTCGTCATCCAGACACCAACACAACAACATCACTGTTTATCATCTATTCATATTTTATGCACTTTAATGCATTTCACGCTCTGTAAATATTTAATGCTTTTAAATGTTTTCAAAATTGTACAATTAACATTTTGCACTTAAAATATTTGAATTAAAATTATTTTTTCTTAACACAGATATTTTTTCTTGTTTTAAACATAGACTCATGTTTACACTTAATATCTTCAGTCAATTTGCATTTCATGTACATGTTTCGATATTTATATTGAAAAAATATTTTAAATAATTAATATTTTTAAAATTGTGCAATTAATATATACGCTGCATTTAAATGGCATTTTTGTCTTGTTTTCCAGTAAATACCTACGCATCCTTAAATCAAAATGCATTTACTGCACAAAGAAACAAGATAACATCAGATATTAAGTCTTTTTAAAATTAAGTTAGAAAAAATATCCACAAATGGGGTCAGAAAAATTTGAATTAAATTGAATTAATCCCTTTGAATTAAATTAATTTTTCTGAACACAGTGGCAGATAATTGTTTGTGTTTTAAGCATAAATTTTAAAACCTTTATTTAGAGAACAATGCCTTATTAAGTCATTTTAAATCTGATGTAAATGTATCAAGAACGTTTAAATATTTGTACTTGGGGAAAAAATGTTAATAAATGTAACAAAAATTGAAGTAATTTATAAAAAAAATTATTTTCTAATAAGTTTATAATATCTTTTATAATAATTGTATTTATATATATATATATATATATATATATATATATATATATTATTATTTTTAATTATTTATTATTTCATAATAAAATAAATAAAGATATATATATATATATATATACTTTTTTGGATTATTAAACAATTAATAATTAAAAATAAAAACTATTTTATATATATATATATATATATAATAGGATCCATCAAATCTGATGTTTCTAGCAGAAATTGAAACTGTCTTTCACGATGACATGAGGTCAGTGATCTTGATGTATATTTAACAATGAATCTTCTTTAGAGAGATGTGTGTACAGCGCTGTAAGTGTGAGTGAATTGTGAGCGTGGTGTGTGTGAAGCTCTCAGCTTGTTCTCTGTGGTGTGCATTTGTTTGAGAATGGCTGTATTTGCACAGAAAGCTTTCATCTGCGTTTGCTGTAATCGGTGCTGAATGGAAGTCTGTCTCTGTTAGAGCATGCTGGGAGAAGTGCACAAACAACTGCATTTACCTGTTATTACCTCACAATGCTTCCAACACCTCCGCAAAACAGGACAGGTGCGGAATAAGTGCAGGACAAAGAGAAAGAGTAGAGACGAGGGCCGGCCAACAGCAGGACGGGGTCAGAACTCTGCAAACTGTGCTCAAACATCCGTCATTTTCACCGCAGGGCCTCTGAGTAATTGAGTCTCTGAGAGGAATCACACAAAGTGGCGCTCTCGCTGATAAAAGCCTGTGGTACGGATCATCTGTGTCTGGAAAACTCAGAGCAAAGGGCCCCAGACTTTCCTCATCTTCGGTTTTAAGCAAAGACTTTAATTGCTTTTAAAGATGGATCACACTGCAAAAAAGCTCTTGATTTCCAGAAGAAACGTACTTAAATCAAGATGCACTTAATTAAGAGGCTAAATGACTGAAGATATTCTGCCTTGTTCACTGAAGTGAGGCTGGAATCAGAAAAGTTCTGATCTCATTGGCAGGAGTTGTTCTTGAATTTAATATTTTTTAAAGCTGTGGTATCTGTGGAATCAATTTATTTTGGCTATATTTAAATAAACATTTATCTGACTAATGTTCAACCTTTTTTAAATATAATTAAGCTTAAATAAATTGTTTGCAACCACTTACCTTAATATATATACATATATATAGTTGAATTTTTTTCAGTGTGTTTTAATTAAAAACTCGCTTAAGTTTGATGTTTTTCTTCATGGAAACCAGGCTTAATATGTGAAGTCATTCAAAATATTCTCTGGTAAATGTGTCTTAATTTAAGTATATATAGATTTGTGCTGTCAAATGAATAACTGTGTTTAATAGGATCCAAAATAAAAGTTTTAGTTTACATTATATATGTGTTAAGAAAAATATATATTTAAAATATTTAGATATAATTTAAAATACATTAATATAAATATATACATGAAAATACATGTAAATATTTTCTAAATATATGCTTTAAAAAATTCAATTGATTTTTATAAGTTCTACATGATTCAGCTTATAAACGAAAATTTACGCTCTTAAAAATAAAGGTGCTTCAGGACGCCAAAGAAGAACCTTTTTGTCTAAATGTTCCTCAAAGAACCTGAAGAACCTTTCTGCTTCACAAAAAGTCATTTGTGGTAAAAGAAAGTTCTTGAGATGATAAAAAGGTAAGAAAGAGAACCAGATATCACATCTGTATGTGTGTTTTTGATGCTCATATATCATTCAGGTGAGAATGAGCACAGAATGATCTGTTTGTTGTGTCTCTGCTCTTCATCTCACAGCTGCAGATTCACGCTCATATAATGTACGCAGGAACTGGATATTCGATCAGTCATAACTGCTTGCAGAAGACCCACAATTACTGATAGACTCGCAGCCCTTGAGCCGAGCGGATCACGTCAGACACGCTTTGATTCACGCTTCGGCTCTCAGATCAGAACGCCTGAGGTCAACAGGTGGATGAGAACCTATATCACAGTGAGCCTGTTTATTCCTGAACCGGTCAACATGTCTAGGAAAATCATTTTGAGTTTGAAGACTGCTTTATTGCTCGTATGCAGCTGGAAATGACTTGCAGGTGAACGACTGTCAGAGAAGAAGGAATAGTTCATCTAAAATAAAAATCTTCCCTCGGGTCATCAGCGATCAGGAGGAGTGTCATCAGTGTCTCAGTAATGGATTTGAATGGGTGCCGTCAGAATGAGAGTCTGATAAAAACACCAGAATAATCCACAGCCCTCCAGTCCATCAGTAAACTAAGAAAAGTGCATCTTGCTCATAATCTCTTGAGTGAAATGATGCATCTGTAGAAATGTCCTGAATTAATGAACAATCACAGCAGGCTGATCTACGAGTGAGTTACAGGTTCAGAGTCTGCCCTGTATTTCACACTCATGGCTCAAATATTACGCCTGTCATTCACCCGACAAAACCAATTTGCATAAACACGTCTGAAATTGATGGCAATTTTAATGTATTTAAGCCCAGTTCCTGCCAGATGTTCTCAGATGTTTCCACATGTGTGAGTGAGTTCATCTTCCCGCAGAGCGACGGATTTCTGTCAACAATTAACAACATATATAAGAGCTTGCATCACAGCTTTTCAGTAGATCTGCTCATCGATTTAATAATGATATTTTAACATGAAGATGTCACTGCTGCTCAGCGTTTGTCTTTATTCTGAACATTAATTCATTTAAATGGTAAAACATGGTGAATAAATCTAAAATAAAATAATAAATAATAATTAATACAAAGATAATATGTCACAGTCATTATATTTAATGATGTATAAGTAGAAATATTAAGATTGACTAGTCTTTTGAAGTCTGAACAGATAATGAATATAATCAAAAACACTTAAGAGATAAAAAGATTTAAAAACAATAAAATAAGAAATGATTAATTAAAATGAAATACATTAAATAAATAAATAATATAGTTTTGTGATATAAAATGAGCAAAGTTATATAGCCCAGCACATTTCATAATAAATATATATATTTATATAATATTATAATGACAACAGTGCAAATAAAAAGTACATAATTAATTAAAATTAAATACTTGAAATAAAATTCTTCTTGTGTTTTACATTTATAAATATATATATATATATATATATATATATATATATTTAATATTAGAAAGTACATTATGTAAGAAATATTTTTTTTTAAAAAGAATAAAATAAATTAATTTAACTTAATTTAAATAAAATAAATAAATTATGTGATTGTGCGCTACATAAAAATAATATATGATAAATATAATTTAGAATAATAATAAAGGTAATAAAATATATATTAAAAAAAAGTTACAGAAGAGATAAAATCCAAAAACAATAATAAAAATATTAATAAAAAGAAATAAATCAATTAAAACTGGAATACTTCTTAATAAATGAATTACCAAGAAAGGTCGGGTTAAGTTTAAGAAGCAACAAAGTGAACTCTTCACTGAATAAGTTAATAAATCAAACAATAAGAACTGTAAGAACCACGTGTGTGAAATCTCGCAGAGTCTCGTCTCTTGCTGAGGTCACGCGGTGCTCCCGCGTGCGTTTCCTGTTCCGGGGTCGGTAGTGTGCGCTGTGTGTGTGTTTATGCGCTTGTGTGTGTGATGATGATGATGGCGGAGCTGGTGCAGGGACAGGCCTCGGTGGCTCAGACCGGGATGAAGGACGGATTCACGGACCCCTTCCACCGCGCGCGGCAGGTAGAGGCGCGAGCGAGCGTGTGTTTGACGGCCGAGTGTGTGTTTGCGAGCGCGCGTCTGGAGTGAGCGCGCTTAGCCTGCTAGCTGCTAGTGCTGCAGGAGCTTTAAAACTCCAGCACACACACTCCCTCACGCACACACTCACACACACTCACTCACACTCGCACAGATTAAGGCCACAACACAACAACCGCCGTAAAACAGCATTTAGACGCGGTCAAATCGCGCAGCGTCGCGCTGACAGCAACTTTAGCGCGGTGTGCTCGAGCACAAACTCCAAAAACGGCAGCAACAAACTGCTGCAACCTGTTGTTGTCTCACACACTTCTTAAAACTTCCCTCGGCGAGCTCTAGGCTTCGCGCAAATGATCGCAAACGGAAACTCTGCGGCGTTAAGTTTGTTGTGCACGTTGACACTTAAATCTCACACACACACACACACAGATCCTCGGAGCTGATCATGTGCTCGGAGCAGTTTTAGGACTGAAGAAGAACTTCATCTTCAGAGGCCTTGTGCTTCTGCGCACATCACTGCACTTTCATACTACCCCCTACATAGTGCACACTACATACTGCACGCGTCACATCCACTCAAACGAAGAGTGCAGGTATTAAATGTGCTCATATCACCATTACATATAGTGCTGTGTGTAGTATATCTGTTCATATGAGCATAGTTAATACTCATAATCTTCATCTCATGGAAAAATGACACTTAAAGTTAAGTGA
The DNA here is from genome assembly GCA_032357425.1 of Enteromius argenteus. Lineage (NCBI taxonomy): Eukaryota > Metazoa > Chordata > Actinopteri > Cypriniformes > Cyprinidae > Enteromius > Enteromius argenteus. The sequence goes on along the minus strand of JAUCMR010021243.1, from coordinate 4,618 downwards.
CCTTTGCGTATATAACTTCAAACACTATATATAAGATATAGTATATCCACTCATATGTGAAATTTTTAATAAGTGTTACTGTCATTTTACCATTACACACAGTATTGTGTAGTATATCACTTTTAATACTTGTAAACTTCACCTCACAGTTGAAATATTACATGCAATACTACATGTAATGGGAAAATTATGCTTATAATAATTAAAAGTACTAATTTTACCATTACATACAGTGTTGCAAGTAGTATATCTGCTCATATGAGCACTTTTAATACTCATAATCTTCATCTCACTGTGGAAATACTACGTGCAATACTTCGTTTTATTATTATATATAGTGTTGCATGTTGCACTATTTTTAACACGTTTTAATAACGTTACATGTATTTCATGCAGTATATCTGCTCTTTTAATACTATTAATCTTCATCTCACTGTGGAAATATTACATGCAATACTACAAAATTATGCTTATAATGATAAAAAGTACTTATTTTTCCTTTACCTTTAGTGTTGAATGTAGTATATCTGCTCCTATGAGCACTTTTAATACTCATAAACTTCATCTCAGAGCGTAAATACTATGTGCAACACTACAAAAATTATGCTTATAATGAGATTAAATACTCTTTTGAGCACTTTTAAGACTCATGATCTTCATCACAGTGGAAATACTGCATACAAAACTCTCTGTAATTGTAAAATCATTCTTACAATGATTAAAAGTGACCATTTCACCAATACAGAGAGTGTTGCAGTAGTATATCTGCTGAGATTGAAGATTTTCAGGGATAAGAAGTAGAGATGCACCGGTCGACCGGCATTAGCTGATTCTCCACATGATTGGCACTGATTTTATACAATAGTTCAGATTAAGTCTCATTTTTGCTCCGTTTCGTTGAGGAAAGTAGTTCCAATCAAAGCCACAGAAGAACTGTTTTCAGTGTCCGAGCAACACAGCGGTGTTTCGTCACCGAATGAATCGACGCGTTTGAACAAATCAAATGAATCAGTGATTCAGTAACTCATTCATAAAAAGACACTTGGCACGTTTCTGAATGAATCAGCCATTTGAAGGAATAGGTTAAATGACTCGCTCATTAAAACCTATTGGTTTGGTTCCGAATCCCTTAAAAAGCTTATATAGTTTCTTATTATTCTAACTGAATTAACTGATACGGTGTAAGAGTTTAATGTAAAATATGACACATTCAATGGTTAGAGAAAAAACGGCTGTTTATAAACAGTGGGAAATGAAATCTGTTTTGTTATATACAGCAACTCCTTTCCGTTAGGAAATTATTTGCAGTCACAGAGCACTTTATTTTGAGAGTGAAAGACCGTCTGTAACTTTTAACTGGGAGAATTGAAATGATTATTTAGTTTGTTTGCATTGGAAAAAAGCATAGGCCTAGGTTTTTGTTATAGTTCTTAGAAAGAGTTGGCAAAAATCAATTACAAAAAAAACAACTAAATCGGCCAAGAAAACTGCAATCGTGCTCATCTGAGCTGAATACTACATGCAGTGCTATATGCAATGGAAAAATTATTGCTTATAATAATTCCAATCATCATTTTTCCACTATTGCATGAAGTATATCTGCTCAGATGATTACAGTTAAGTGCTCATTTCATCATTACATACAGTACTGCATGTAGTGTATATACTTAATACTCATAATTAGGGCTGGGCGATTTAATCGTCGATTAATTCATGCTCATCTCGTCAGTAAAGCCGGTTCTTTGATTAGCAGTAAATCTCAATCAGCTGGGAGTTAATACACAGAGCTGTAGATCACTGACGAGCTACGCAATATCGTCTTCAGAATCGGAAGCGATTAATTTCCGTAGCTCGTCTGTGATCTACAGCTCTGTGTATTAACTGACGTGCATTTTAAAAACCGCTGATTGAGATTTACCGCTAATCAAAGAAATGCGCATGAATAAATCAACGATTAAATCACCCAGCCCTACTCATAACCTTCATCTCAGCAGAGATACTACACTTTATGTCGTGGTAAAATGATTAAAAGTACTCATCTGAGCAGATATAGTGCTTGCAATGCTGTAATCCTAAAATGGTTTGAAAGTGACCATTACATGCAGTATTGTACTATATTTGCTCAGAGGAGCACTTTTAAACATGGTTTTATCATAGCACTGCATGTAGTATTTCTGCTGAAAGTTTGAGTATTAAAAGTGCTCATATCAGCAGAAATGCTACATGCAACACTATATGTAATTAATTATTAAAAGTGCTTATTATACAGTTACATATAGTATTGCATGTAGTATATCTGCTCAAATGAGTACTTCAAATACTCAATCTCCGTCTCAGCAGAAATACTACATGCAGTACTATATGTAATGGTAAAATGATTAAAAGTACTCATCTGAGCATACTTGCAATAATAAATGTACTCGTAAAATTACATTTATAATGATAAAAAGTGATAATTACACCTTTACTTATAGTATTGCATGTAGTATATCTTCTCAAATCAGCACTTTGTCATTTTCATCATCATTTTAGTATTGTATGACATGTAGAATATATTTATATCGGCGGAAATACTACATGCGATACTATATTTAATAAACTGAAGATTGACTATTAAAAGTGCAGATAAACTAAATGCACTAAATCTGAATCTGAGCAGGTATGCTAAATACAATACTGCATGTAATGATAAAATAACTTCTCCCTATCACATGTAGTACTGCATGTTATCTGCTCAAATGAGCATTTAAAATAATTATAATTGTCCTATGAGCATGTAATGTGCATCTCAACAGAAACACTACGTCAAATAATCATAAAAATCGTAATTTTACTATTGCATAAACTATAACATGTAGTGCATTTTCTTAGATAAGAATTATTATTAAAATTGTTGAAATGAGTGCATATACTACATGATATAGGCTACTATATTTAATGAGACAATAGCAATCATTATTAAAGTATAGCATGTATTCACTTTACATGATTGAATATTAAAAGTGTCAAAATTAAAAATAAAAGGTATTAGAATACTCAGTCTTCATTTTATGTAAATCTGCTGAGATCAGAGCACTTTTATGATGATAATTATAGTAGTGCTAATTTTTCCACTACATGAAGGATACATGCTTAGAAGAACAGTCTTAACCATTATAATTGTATCTTTACGCATCGTCTTGCATGTAGTATATCTGCTCATATGAGCACTTTTAATAATTGCTACACTATATGTAATGGTAAAATGAAGATTGCATGCAGTTTATTTGCTAATATTTGCACTTTTATTAATTATAGTCTTGGTTTTTTCATTGCGTATCATATTGCATGCACTGTATCTGCTCATATGAGTATTTTAATACTCAAAATCAAAATTGTATGATTATATACAGTAGTGCGTGAAGTATTTTTGCTCAGATGAGCATTTAATAGTCAACTTAGTGACTTGAAAGCTTTACAGTGTGTTCCACAGAAGTTATTTTGGTAGTAGAGTTCATTGTTGAAGTCATTGATTTGACGAGAGCCGTACAGTGAGCAGCGACATGCAGCTGTCATGACACACGCGCCTCAGTATTTCAGAGAGAAGCCTGCGCTGTGAATATGAGACATGCTGAAAGAAGTCGCTCATGCATGCATGTGCCGCGCCACGTTTGCATAACACGAAAAACCAGACTTCAGCCGTAAACTCGCATGAATATTCCATTATTACCGTTTATTTGTAGCATGCCGTTTCAAGAGTGTAGCTTTGTCATACAGGTTGCGAACAGTTGCATTTAGTTTTTTTGTTATGTTAATAAGTTTTTAGGCATGTTTGAGATGTTAATGCAGATGGGTGTAGAGTTGTTGTCTCTGAATGACTTCATTGTAACTCTCCTGAGTGTCGGAGCTTGTAAGGAGGCGCCTGATGGATCAATACTTCGTTAAGGCCTGTCAGAATGAGCCGAGCCTGATACTGTACCCACAGACTGCCTGTCTTCTGCTTTCTACAGGAACCGCTCCGGTTTGAGCACTTGTGTAATAGTGCTTAATGTTTCAGTTTGTGGGTTGGATGTGTGTTCATTAGTTTGTAAACAGCTGTCGTTTACCTCAAATATCTGATTACATCCTGATTGGTTAGAGCCATTATAAAGTCTGGTAATAACTTATTTAACATTGCTGATTTTAATTATTTTATCCTTAAAAAAACAAGAAGTCACTCAAATGTTATTGTAGTGCCAGTGTTATTTTAGTGTAATTGAGAGGCTATTATAGTTTTTATTAATGACTTTTATTTGTTTTGTTGAATTTTTGTTAATTTGGTTTATTTTTTTTCTATACATGTATGTTTTGTTAATTTGATATGTGTTTTTGTTTGTGTGTGTGTCTGTGTGCACATGTAACTTTTTTATTTCAGTTTTAGCTATTTAAGTACTTTACACTTTAAACTAAATTAAGTGAGAATTACTAGAAAATATATTTATTAATTAACTTGTCGGTTAACAAAAAGTTCTTTATATATATATAAAGTATATATATATATAAATACACTGTTTAAAAAAATTAAGGGAACACTAAAATAACACATCCTAGATCTGAATAAATGAAATATTCTTATTAAATACTTTGTTCTTTACATAGT
>JAUCMR010021242.1:0-12964 GCA_032357425.1 Enteromius argenteus | reverse complement strand
ATGTGTGGCGGGAGTGCGTGACAATAGACCGAAATGAGTGACTGTCACGCTCAATGCGTGACACTTGAGAGCCCTGATTATGTTTTAGTGTGAACAGGCCTTAACCCATATAACAAACATTCATACATTAGACAACAAATTACTTCAGCTGCTTAAATCCTTCAGCTTATTTCTCAGTTCTTTAATAGGGATCATGAACGAATTGTTCCATCATTAATAACAGTTAAAAACTATTCAATTGTTTATTAACTGTCTATCGACTGCATGAGTTGGTTGACGAAACCGAAAACGTTCAAAACGGAGATGCTACGTTCATCACTCACGAACGATTGGCTCAAAAAGAGTCGACGCCTGGTTAGAAATAGAACTCGTGAAGGGGGCGTGTCTGTTCAGTAAGCTCAACCAATGAAACGCGTTTTCACACCCAACACTCGAATACTATTGGCTGGTGATATAAGTTGGTCTTTGATGACAGAACAGGAGTCACGCGATTCAAAAGGAGAAGACGCTTGAGTGAACGGAAAATACGAGTCGTGCAAGTGCATGGATGTTCAAAAACACCACAATGTCGACGAACTGCTGTCTTTAACAGTAATGGGGTGTGTCTATTACCAGATACATGTATATGTACACTTCACCTAAACCTATCAAACTGATAACGTTTTATTCTAACATGGACTCACTTGAACTACTAACGTTACACATGCTCTCCACCCACTTGCTGCAGAAGTGTACACACAGCGCCACGTTGTCAGCCCTTCACCAATATATCAGCGCGTGTGCTAAACACATGCTTCCGATCAATAACATTGAATTTCTCATGCGTCATGACCAAATGACAAATAAACACATTTCGTACTTATCTGCCGCCGCTTCCTGGACGGACTCATCTTTCTTCGCCTGTTCTGTGGGGTCAATCGCTCCTTCAGTCTTTGTACACAGGAGTCTTCTCCCAGCTAAAGGCAGAATGAAAGCTCTTCCATTACAGACAGTCTTTAATTGAGATATTCTGCCATCCGGATAAGCAGCTCTGTAGATGTACGCGTTTGTTAAAGTCTTTTTATGCCTTATGATGTCAGAAAACGAACGCTTTGGGCTGGTTTGAATCAACTCCTTCAGCACAATTGAAGCCCTAAACTGTAACATCTCAATCCTGTCGAGCTAATTCAGTTTAATGTCTTTATTTTTAATAATACTAGAAGACAACTTGTAGTCCTGGAAGCAACGGCACAGTCAATCCTCACACTTCGCGTTTCTGCTGGAGCAGCTTTTCAGTGAGGAACACCGAGCGCACGCGCCCGTACACGCCCACCTAACGAGCTATTGGACGACGTGCTAATATATGCGCGTATTCTCTCACATGATTGGCTTAATAAAACATGGTTCATTTTTGATTGCCATGCATCACATCCTGCAATGACTCACTGGATGACCCGCATTGTATGATTTTCATTGACTTTGTATGTCGTTTAATTCAGTGTAAGGACAAGTTTGTGAATGTTTATGATTATCGTGTAAGGATTTGTGCATTTACCTTTTCTCATACACTAATGCTACTTAATACACTCCAGTGTTAATTATAGTATTTATTAACTTAGAAGTTATTTATGCTCCTTATTCTCTCCTGCAACATCTCATATACTTTTCAGTATGTTTGTGAACTTGTGAATGTATGCCATTAAACTGAAGAGTCTGGATGCAATACTGACCTTTTGGAAAAAGACATAATACCAAGTGCAATTCAATTACACATTAAATTTGTCATAATTCTAAAAATAAAAGAATACATGGCGCTTACTGATGCAATGATATTATTACCTGTAGCTTTTAAAATTGACACCAGGAAATGTTAATACAAGAACCAGGCTTGCTAACAACGAAATTGGATTGTGGCATGTTTTAGACAAAGCTATTTATCTCTATAAAGAGCTCAGTTATGCATGGAACTGAAGAGAAAACTCTCACTGCATACTTTCATGTTCCCATGTTTGACATGCAAAGACTGTATTCAGGCATGCCGATCAGTCCAGGTGTGGGAATGGGGTTGTGAAACCACTCAGTTGTTAAGCAATATTTGTGTTGGTAAACACTAGGAAGGAGTCGCTAAAGATAAAAATATGTTTTGGTTTCTTTTGTGCCACAATAATGCAACGGTAGGCCTTTAGAAGTAACACTTGAACCACTTGTTGGTTGGGTTTGGTTCATAGTTCAGAAATGTGAAAACTACTTCTTGACCCATGGCCACTCAAAAAGTGGACATCACTGTTTTGTTTTAGAGCAATGCAATCAACTACATTTTTAACTATGCAAAAAAGCCATTTTGGTCAGCGTAGGAACAATTTCATTTTCTGTATGGGAATTCTTTTTAGGACGCATGCAGTAGCCCTTGAGAGAGAGAGAAATGAAATGAGTCACTGAGGCCTACTCATTCTAGAAACTTCTAAACTTGAAAAAAAAGGCCTGAATCAGAAGAAAATGTAGTGTTTCTTGCCCTCTACTGCCACAGAGTGGTAATTACCCATTTTGACTTGAGGTTTTAAAATAAAAGAATTCATAAAGACACATGTATAGTGTGATGCTGCCATCTAGTGGAGAATGTGTATACAATGTAAAATAGTAAATAACACGTTTAAAGCCCACAAACAATTGAAAAAATGAATTGATATGCAGTACATGTCAAAAGTTTGAAAACATCATGACTTGAATGTTTAAATGAAGTATCTTCTGCTCACCAAGGCAGCATGCGCTCAAAAATACAGTAAGACACTAATATTGTGATATAGTATTACAATTCAAAATATTGATTGCTTTTCTGAATACAATTTGTGAGTCATTCCTGTGATGCAAAGCTAAATTTTCAGCATCGTTAGTGCATGATTAATAAAAAAAGTGCAGGGTTAATAAAAATTAATGCTTTCATTCAGCAAATATGCATTAAATTGCATATCCATTTTCTGATGACTTCATATGCTGTCCTTTTAATCAAAGAATCCAGAAAAAAGAATTTCACTATATATCAAGCAAATATAATTGATATTTGTATTTCATTTTTAAAGCCTAAAGAAATGCTCTTTATTGTTGTATGTGCACTAGGGGGCACTAAAAAGTCATTTTCTACTTGGACTCCATACAAGAAAACAAATTTAGCTTTACTTTGAACTTTTATTTTTTGATAATTTTGCCAGAATTTTGATTATTTGAATCTCCATATTTATCTCTAGACAAATTGTTTGCCGTTTCATTAGGTGACAGGCGTTACTGTTTATATTTGATATACGAAGGCAAAATGTTAATTTTTCCTTGAATCATTCACAATAAAACCACAAAGACCCGAATGACGCCTCGGGCGAGGGGCGCCGCGACCGCTCTGTGACATCCGCGCAGAGAGGCATCATTCCGGGCTGACTGTGGGCGACGGCGGGGTGCTTATCAGGACTGGGTTTATACACGCACACAGACATTGCGTACGCACAACAAAGGGTGGAAGCACAACAGTGAGTGTTTGTGAGTCATATTGCAGTTTCAAAATGTGTTGATATGATGTAGATGCAAATGAATGGGGTGAAGACACATCGACCCACACGCTGCCCTCACTGTCGTCTGTCTGTACGCATGTCATCAAAGGCAGATAGGCCTACTTGAAAGAAGATAAGGAAAACCACCTCAACTCATTAAAAAGTAAAATAGCCGTTTGGTACATTAAGTTTATTCATTTGTACAGCGTTATTTTTAAAATGTTAAAGGCTATATCCATTTTTTGCAAATGCTTCCTTCACTCATCATCCAAAAGTACACACTACGTTTGTGTTTACTAATGACAAAAAAGACAATTATTAAAACCTAAAATAAAATTAAAACTAATTCAACATAGTAAATATACAAATTATGTATGTATGTGTTATTATAACTTATGTGGAATGATTCAGCATCCAAGATGTTTGGATGAAAAAAGTGTAAAAAAAAATAGAAATAATAATAATGTAATGATGTTTTTTTGTTGTTGTTTTTTTATCATTACATAATCCCCATAACCTGACCTCCATTTCATTTGTGGCATAATTTGACTATTATTCTTAACATTTAACATTAAATAGGCTACAAACAGTTAATGTTAATTGTCATAATAAAAATAGCCTTGTAGTGTAAATATCTTAAACCACAATTTTTTTCTTTAAATAGGCCTAGATAATCAATATCACAAAGGTTAGGAGTTCTTCACTATATAAGCCTAATTGAAGCACAATTATTCACAGGCTATACTGAATCAGTCTGAAACTGTTTTATGTTTGCTTTTATATGTTGAACATACATGACATTTTATATGTTATACAAATGCATACATTAAGAAAGACAGACGTAAGACAGAAATGCTGTGATGATGCCCCTGTTTAGTCTAGTCTAGTTATTTGTGAATGTTTTCAAACTATTTACACAACTTTTGTTCAGGAGGGGAGACATGCTTGTCTGTATTATCATTTTGTTTGTATGTATAGAGTACAATTAAACACATTAATAAGAAATCAGGCATTTCTTCAAGATGACATGTAGGCCAAAATCTGGCTTGAAATTTCAGTGTGTTATGTTAAACCACTTGATGTCCAATAAATAGATCTGGTTCCTGAAACAAAGTATGAAAAATGAAAAGTACTTCACAATCAGATGTCAAAAAAATAGAGTTTAATGTTCATGTGCTGTATAACAAATTAAATATATTAGTGTTTACAAAACAATATGTGCAGGACTACCGTATGCATATCCTAATGTACTCTCTACTCAAAAGTGATGAGAACAAGTTCTACTGACAACACAGTTTCATCCCACAGTCCAAGATGCATAAGTCTATTATACAAAGCAAGTACAAAGATTAGAGAAAGACTGATCATTTCTGTGAGTGGTTAAAGACAGTAACAAGCAAGGAACAAAGGTAGGCGTCTAGATATGTCTTGCTATATAGGTCATTGGTAACGATGTAATCAGTAAGGTCCAATCAGATTTTTTCTTCATCAAACTGTTTTTTTCTAAAGCAAATTTTATTCCAGTGCTCTTAGAGAGCTTGATATTGCCAAGGCTTTAAGTCTCAGATGTTCATACAACTTCCCAAATCTCATTTCCCATTCCACCTAAAACGAACATCCAAAATAAACTACCACCGGCAAAGAATCGTAACGTGGAATGCTTTAAACTAAGGCAAAAAGTTGAAAATGCAGATAAATATTCACATAACGCTCGTCATTATCACACGGGACGTCTCGTAACCCACCAACTTATCGCACGCTCTCATTAAACATAAAATACGTTTAAAATGGCACTTAAATTAAGATTTTGCATACTCGAGATCTCTGAAAATAATCCTAAAAAAATAAAAGCACAATATTATTTCCACATATTCCCTCGAAATACTGAAGTGTATGATCAGGACGTTAAAAATCGGTCTCTTCGTACCGATATTGAGAGGTATTTGTCTTTGACACAAATACAGATTATATAACAGCTTGACCGGTACATTACAGACATGTAACTGTGGAAAACCTGATTATCTTGTGCCTACTTCACCTCACGTGATACTCTAAAACTACATAAAGAGTGTGACTCGGATGAATTCACGGGTACAAGTCCTACAAAAACATGTATCACCATTGAGAAACACGAGAAATGTTGCGCAGTAGGATGCAAATTCGAGAATCAAACACTAGTGCATATCAGTTTCACATACATTTGCACATTAGCTGAATCTAAGACTATGTCTACACTACGAAACAGAGTAGAAATACTGTACAGTGAATGTCCTCTGAGGCTGGGACACCTAGACACGTTCACTGAGTTAAGTGACAACAGCTACCCGGTATTGCTCTACGACTAAATATTCAGAAATACAAATACGTTACGTGATTATGATAAAGACTGGAATGATGCAGTAATGACGCCCTGTTTTCAAGTCCAGTCAGTTGCGAATGTCTTTAAACTATTTACATGACTGTTGGTCAGGAGGGGAGACATGCTTGTCTGTATTAGCATTTAGTTGGTATGTAAAGAGTACGATTAAATATATTAGTTGTGCTTACAATCGGAATAAATCAGGCATTACTATTCGTTGAAGATGACAAGGAGGCCAAATGTCTGGCTCCGAGATTTCAGTGTTTAAATAGCAACGTGTCCCGCAGTTTTCCTCTGTTACGCAAGTAAATTCAGCCATAGCACCATATTAGAGACTTTTGAATTCGGATTCGTTAGCATTGCTATCAAAAACCCTGACAGAGGAGAAGACGACTTCCTTAAAGACCCCATGAGATCAAAATTAGAGTTTTTAGTCCCTATGTGTCATCTCTATGCTAGTGTACTAGTGACAAAATTCAATTTCACAGATTTCACAAAAAAAACCCCACACACTTCTTTCTCTTCTGGGATAAACAATCAAAAAATAGTGATTCTGGCTGCATGACATTGAAAAAAATAACATATTTAGTTTTTCTGCTGAAAACGGTTACGATTAATCACATGCAAAAATAAAAGTCTTTGTGCACATATGTGTGTGTATGCTTTATATATATATATATATATATATATATATATATATAAGACACACATACAGTATATATTAAAATATATTTGCATGTATATAATTATATTCATATAATTTATATTTAGTATATAACCATAAGCTATTTTTCTTATAATAAATATACACAGTACACATACATATGTACAAAATTAGTTTTGGATGCGATTAATCGTTGCCCAGTACTAAAACTACACTAAAAATAAGAAATGTTGTAATAGCACTTATTTACTATAAAATAGTATTTAATAAAATAAAAAATACTAATATTTACGTCTTGATTTCTTCATTTTTGTCTACATTTACTTGTGCAAATGTACAGTGCCAAGTGTTCACTCTGAAACAGCAGCCTTGTTGATTTGATGCATTTAGCCATGTCACAATATCAATAATATTTTGACACATCACGCATAAAGCCTACTGACTCTAAAAAAAAAAAAAAAAAAAAAAAAGGGGGCAAATATCATCTGATAATAGGAAATAGTCCATACAGGAAATGAACGTGATTGCATGGGGTCTTTAGAACTCAATCCAGGAGGCTCACTTAAATAGGCGACAACAACAGCTGCTAACTAACAACTTTAAAAACACTGCATCCCTCCGTTTCAGTGATGTTTTACATGCATTCATATATACATACAACACACACTGTATTTAAATAACATTTAACCGTTTTTAAACAGACATTTTCCATGTATGTACAAATAGCGGACTTTGTGGTCCACACCGATAGGAGAGCATAAAAAACAAGTGATGAGAGCTAGTGAGAATTAAACGAGTACAGTCAGTGACAGCACAAACAGTGTGAATCTACTCAGGAGAATGGAAATAAGGGCTCTAGGTGCTTTGGCAAAAACAAAAATGGCGAGAAACTAAAATAAACTCTATTTTGAGGCAACATTGGTTGTTAAGGCTCTACTTTGTGCTTGTTTAGTATTCACTGACAGACGACCGGTATTGTTGTAGGTTTGAAACGGGGGTGCTATCTGGAGTCCTCTGGCTCCGATTTGATGGTCTTCTTCTCAGAGAGGTTGAGGGCACGTGAAGATGCGTCTCCTCCATTTTCTGGAGAAAAGAAAATAGATTAAGTGACTTTACTGATACCCTTTATGTCGTGTATGATAAATTGCTTGCAAGGTTCCTCATTTGCATGTTGCTATGGATAAAAGCATCTGCTAAATGAATTAATGTAAATGTTAAGTTGGCAATTACAAATATTATATGGTAATGCATGTCTAAATATAATGGTTAAAATTGCCTCACAATGTTAAAGATCAAATCATGTTAGTTAGCATTTCACAAATTAAGGGAAGATGGAACATAAGGTGAAATTAATTCCGTTACTTTTAACAAATTAGTAAATTTAATGATCAGATGTTGGAATTTTGCCTGGTCCACATAAGTTTCTAAAATGGAAAAACTGAATTTATTAAAAATAAAGTACTTTAATAATAATAATAACCATCAGAATTTTTGTCAAACCCCAATGTGCTTCTAAAATGGAAGGAGTGTTAATTTATTATTATTATTAAAGGCATTTCTTGACTTTTTTTTCTTTCTGTAATTAAAATGTTTGAAGCAAAAAATAACATTAAAAAACATAATTGTGTAAGCGAACTCTCAATTACTCCATGAGCATTTTAGCCCTTGATTTCCTACTTGTTAAATTTAGTGAAGTTTGTAAATATTCAAATTATAATTAACACTTTAAATGTCTTTATCCAAGCATGTATGTGAATGTGTGATATACCCTTTTATAGAAACTCTTCTTCATATTAAATCAAAAGCATATTCAGTAAAAAACAAAAAAAAAAACAAAAAAAAAAAAACACCTATACACCTAGGATGGCTTGGGGGTGAGTAGTTTATGGCGTAATTTTCATTTTTGGGTGAACTATTACTTAAATGAGAATTCATTGCGGATTTGAAATGCTCTACAAAGGTAGCACTTTTAATATTTTGCCATTAACATGCTTCTAAGCTAACAATGTGATACTCTGAAGATCAAAAACATACATATGTTTATTATTAAGTGATTTTAAAGTTATTCATAATATTCATAATGGACATTTTGAACCATTTTTAAATAATATTTTTCAGTTTTAAATAAGTACACCTAGTGATGGACATTTTTTTAACAGTCGTTTTATTATTTTGAACTTTTTTTTGTATTTTTAGTTTTGAGAAGTACTGTCAAACGATTAATTGATTGAATTGCATCCAAAATAAACATTTGTTCACATAATATGTATGTATTGTGCATATTATTTATGTATATATGAAAGCACAAACATACAGTATATATTTTGAAAGTATTTGCATGTATACATTTATATTCATATAATTAATATTACATATAAATATATTTATTATAAACATAACATGCTTTGCTAAATATGTACATGCATGCGTTTATATTTATATATAATATACACATATATATTATAAACAAACACTTATTTTGGAAGCAATTAATCACAATTAATCTTTTGATAGCACTAGTTTTGATTGAATAATAAGTATATTAATAATGGACACATCTTAAAAAAAGTCAATTTGTATTATTTTGAACTACTTGTAAATTAATTAATTCAAAGTATAGTCATAATGGACGTTTTTTTCTTATTCACTGTCTAGCAAGGATATTTTTCACTTAGCTCATTGTAATGCATTATGCAATGATTCATTTGTCAAGGACACAGAATGGTGCTGACTTTCTTAGGTGTATTAGCCTTAGGGTGCTTATGATGCCTTAAAGGTTGCCTGTGTTGGCGGCTCAGTAGTTTTAGTCTTAGTTTGTGTGACATACATGCATTTCAACACACACCTGTAGCTGCTGACGTCTTGTTCTCTGCATTAGCGTGATGATGCCTCTTCAACTCATTGGCCAGCTGCTTTCCAAGAGGCGTGTCTCCATCCGATGTGCTCGTCCTCTGGCTGGTCACCCTCAGATTCAGCGGCCTCTCTCCTGTAGAGACGGAATAAAACAAAGCTTTTAGTTTAACTCTCTCTTTTCACCTCTCAACTGTATTCACGATCGGCGTTTAACAAAACACAAGGCTGCATCATTATGCCCATTACCTAGTCCGAGCTAATGCTACGAGACAAGCATTCCGCCTACCAGAAACACTCAGCACAATACTCTCCCTCGCGCACGCAACTGAGCTTCATTTGAAACGAATGCACCTTTTCTTCGACTACAGCCAGCCAACGCACATGCCGTAATAGCCCGAGGACAGTGAAAGCGGCTTGAAGCACGGTGATCGTGAGTTGCATTGAGCGCATACACCTCCTTCACACAGCACATTAACCTCCTCTGTCCCTGGCTGGCTGATCTCATTTGTGTCTATTGACAGCTTCGGTGCAGCATCATGACTAATGTCTGTCATTTTTAACTTAACACAATGCCCTTTAATTACCAGCAGCAGTTGAGGGGACACGTCTCCACCACCCACTCCTCACAATACCTCATTTCAAATCATTGAAGGCAATGACCACTACAGTTCAAGGTTGACCAAAATTCAAAGTGAATTTGAATCAGTCAAGTCCCACAGGAAGTTGCACTGGAAAGACAGGATGAGGAATTTACTAAACTACAAATGAAAGAAAATTAATACAGCTAATAAATTCTGCGAAAAATAATCTAATATTAAACATTCGTATCTTTAAAAAAAAAAAACTATATCTGATATATATATATATATATATATATATATATATAATTCCTTACAAACTTCAAGGTTTGGGTTATTATATTATATTAAATTTAGTGCTGTCAAATTATTAACTGCAATTAATTGCATCCAAAATAAAAGTTTTTGTTCACATAATGTGTACTGTATTTATTATGTATATATAAATACACATCTTCAGTATATATTTTTAAAATATTTACACACACACATTATATTTTTTATAACTATAATTATAAATAAACAACATATTTTTCTTAAACATAATACATCTTAATACATGCATGTGTTTGTATTTATATACACAAAAATATACACAGTACACACGCATTATGTAAACAACAACTTTAATTTTGGATGCAATTAATTGCAATTAATAATTTGATAATATAATTATATTGTATTATATAATATTATATTATATTTTATCATATTATATTAGTGTTTAAAATAGTACATTTATTTAGCAAGAATTATTCAAATGTGACAGAAAAGATATTTATGTCCCAAACGATTTTTATTTTAATAAATTAACTTTATATTCATCAAAGAATCCTGTAAAAATGTATCATAGTTTCCACAAAAATATTAAGCAGCACAGCTGTTTACAACACTGATAATAATAAGAAATGTTACTTCAATACCAAATAACCATATTAGAATGATTTCTGAAGAATCACATATTAAAATAGGCTATTTTTTATTTATTGTGGTATTGCATAATATTAATGTTTTTATTTTTGTTTTTTTTTACTGTATTTTTGCTCAATTAGAGCCATGGTGATCAAAAGAGACTTCCTTGAATAGACTTCTTGTCATTTTTAAAATCTTATAGACTCACAACTTTTGACCAGCAGTGTGTGTTTACAATTCTAGAGTGAAATGCTATTACTTGCAACCCCAACAGCACTGATTCATTTCATTAAAGCCCTACCTGCAGAGGGACAGTCAAGGTTAAAGAAGGACAAATTTAGTTCTCATCTAATTCTCACTATCTGCCTCTGCTTCTCTCTCCACAGATCCCATACGCCCACTCTGGAGTTCTGAGAACACATGGGATATTAGGAAGCAGAGAGGGATCATGTACTCAGAGAGTTCATGAAGGAGTTATTCTCAGAGCTGGGGAGGGAGAGAGCACAGTGTGAAACAACCACAAATAATTACCATAAATAACAGAGTTTTACATTACAGCAGAGGTGAAATTAAGGCTAATTATTTCCAAGGAGGTCTATAATGGCTAAAGAAAGCTATCTGTTCATCAAAATGGTCTCAATGGTAGCTGCTTGGCTGGTGCATAAAAGAAGGAAATATGTGACCAAAAGTGAATAACTAAAACAGTTCTTGGCTAATATTTGATTGTTTTGAGCATCATTAAGCAATTTACACATATAGTCTGCCACTTTAAACGCTTTGTATATGTATAATGCATAAATTTGATGCTCTATCTTTATATATCAAATATAAATATCAGTGCTGTCAAACGATTAATCGTGATTAATCACATCCAAAATAAAGTTTTTTGATTACATAATATATGTATGTGTACTGTGTATACTTATTATGCATATATTTATTTATAATATAAATTATATGAATATAAATATAGACATGTAAATATTTTCAAAATATTATTATTATATTGAACGTGTGTGCATTTATATATACATAGTAAATATACACATATATTATGCAAACACAAACTTTTATTCTGGATGCAAATAATTGTGATTAATTGTTCGACAGCACTAATAAATATATAAAATATAAATGTAAAAATAAATATTTGTAAATGTATTACAATGTACTGTGGATTTATATGCATAAAATATGTTAAATAATCTTTTTTACATCTAATTATATCATACCTAAAAATCAAGGTGGCCAATATATTAAAAAACCCATGGTGGTCGGGCACTACTTTGCAATGCAAAATCGCTTGTAAACTTGTAAACAATTGTGCCTGTGCTGTGATGCAGATAATCAGTGCTCAGATTCGGTGTATGTGCAGTAATTATCGTCATGTACCAACACGAGGGTCAAAATGAACTCCAGACGGGTGGCATTCTAAAGCACAAGATTAGTAGCAGAACGCAGAGCTGTGTTCATATTTCCACCCGACATCCCCCTCCCCTCTCTGACACCCACCACCCCGCCTCCGCCTGCAGCTGCCAGATGAGCCCCAGAAATGAGAGTGCCAACAAGAAATGAGAAAAAAAAAAAAAAAGAGTCTGGAACAGGTGATGCAAGCTACTGAATTATCTGAGAAACAACTCAACTCAAACGCTTCACTGGTTTTCAGTAGTGTCTAATATCTGGATGGTCAATCAAGAGTAAAATACAGTTTGCTTTTCTGATCGTAATAACATTATTAGTTGTTTTGTTCACCTTTTTGGTCTGGGATCATGAAAATTAATTTCTTGATGTTTACATAAAGCAAACTGGCTCTCGACTGGTTTTGCTTTAGGATTCAGGTGCCAAGAGGTTTTCAAATTTCTTAATGTAAAAGACTTCCAAAACTATTTCAGTATAAAATTATGTAATAAAAAAACATTATATATTTATTATATCAATAAAACATTTTTAGAAACTAGTTAATCACAATATATGTATGTGTACTGTTTTTATTTGTTATGCATATACAGTATAAATACAAACACATCTGTATATATATTGATATACCATATTTTGATAGATTTATATACATTTTTATATATAT
>JAUCMR010021241.1:0-12966 GCA_032357425.1 Enteromius argenteus | reverse complement strand
CAATGTATTTTTGGCTATTACTACAAATATACCCCAGCGACTTAAGACTGGTTTTGTGGTCCAGGGTCACATTTATGTTATATATTAATATAAATATGTTTATATATTATATATTTAATAATTATATATAAATATATGTAATATGTAAATGTAACATATTTGTCATATATATGCATGTGTTTGCATTTATAAATACATAATGAATATATACAGTACACAAACATATATTATGTGAACAAAAACATTTATTTTGGATGCAATTAATAATTTAACAGCACTGATATACAGTATATATATATATATATATATATATATAAAGTATATGTATATATGTATAAAGACATACTGTGTGTAGACAGTTATGTGCACATTTGCATGAGATCATATGATGAGGTTCATGTACATTTTTGATATATATATATATATATATATGCACACACACACACACACACACATATGAACATGGTGTGTATAACGAGTTATGTGCACATTTGCATGAGATGTTTTGTAAAGAGCATACAATTTGATGGATTGTGTTGAACACCAAAAATGCAAACTGTCACAAACCTCTTTTCAAACAAGGTCACACAAAGCTCTAGATTTATTACACAGAACATTAAACACTCTTCCTCTCACTCTAATGACTATTGCTTTTCATATGTGAAACTTCCAGGTCATCTACGGTCTCATTTAGTCCACGAGACCTAATTCTTCTGAATGCGTTCAACTGAACCACACTGTGTTCAGTACAGTCAATAACACACTCTGAAAGGAACACTGAGAAACAGCCTCATCTATTGCTCTGCAACTTAAATGAATGCCGCACTCGCTCTCGTTCTCTCTGGAACATTTCACATCTCTGTTACTCTAATGAATTAACAAGGCCGCCTGTGCAAGATGAGCATTTAGAGAAATAAACGACTTGTTTGACTGTTGTAATTCCTCTGCCAAGGCTGCAGATTTGAAGGAATAGCCAACCTGATCTCACAAGAAAACATAACTATTTCACAAGGTGGTATGAATGTTTATGAAAATGTGCGTTTTTAGAAATAAGCATGAAAGTTTGCCTCTAATCCAGCCTATACACATCAATGCGGTCACCGGGGCATGAGTGGGTCATACGAAACAACTGTACCAATTGAAATTAATTAGCAAAATGTGAATTGCGCCGAAGTGCGGTTCAATGTTTTATTGGATCCCATTGACTTTCATTGTGTGGACAAAAACAGCTGACTTCTTCTGGATTTGGAACAACATGAGCGTGAGTACATAATGACAGAACAAAGCAAGAATGCAGGCATTATAAAGAGGGAATACTAATGAGTTTGAGTGGAAGCTATGTGGACTATCTGACAGCGGAGGCCAAAGATATGCACTGTAATTACACACAATAATTACAGGATTATGTGGAATACATTATCAGCAGCTGTGGCAGCTACACGCACGAAACAATAAAGTGCAAGAATACACCTGTCAGCAGAGAAACACACGGCGTTTGCAGTCGGAGGTGGTAGCAGGAGGCTCTCGAGAGGAGGAGAGGGGCTGGAAGCCACCCGGGGCTCTTCTGTGACCGACACTCATCTCTTATTCATGATAGCGTGTGACATTTCCTCAAGTCAGAGGGGCAGCAGAGGAACTGACTGAGAGATATGCTCAAGATTAACCATCTAAACAAACACAGCCGTGGCAAAAGGTCTTCGTCTATTAGTCATGACTGTAAACCTCATTACCAACAGAGCCAA
The DNA here is from genome assembly GCA_032357425.1 of Enteromius argenteus. Taxonomy (NCBI): domain Eukaryota; kingdom Metazoa; phylum Chordata; class Actinopteri; order Cypriniformes; family Cyprinidae; genus Enteromius; species Enteromius argenteus. Next base: position 11,224 of record JAUCMR010021241.1, on the reverse strand, counting down.
TCATCTACAGGTACTGTAGGGTATAAGTATAAATACACGTGGCAATGTAAGATAACAACACAGCAGAAGATTGTCTTTTTGCTTGAGCGTCTTGGGTTAAATATGATACTCTCATCCGTAACAGCAGAGAAGGTGCCCTTCATCACCAGACTGAGAACGAGATGTTGGGAATGGAGGAATGCAGAATGGTGTTTTACTGTGAAAACTGAGCAGAATCGATTGGCTGTCCTCCCTGAACCACGACATAAATTATCAAGGAAAGGCCATGAGAGAGGAAGGTGCTCTGCTTGGCTTTATGTAACAGAACAGATTTTTTGTCTTTTTGTGAAAAGTCAAACTGGGATTAGTCAGATTAACTGTAGTTGTTTTATTTGAAATGTCTGTAAAATTGCACATTGGTATAACATCAAAAATTGTATCCCAAAATCAAGATAGATAGATAGATAGAGAGATAGGCTGATTTCGAGATAGATTTTCCAGACATTTTAAATAAAACATTATAAACATATAATTTAATTGGAAAAAATATATATTATTAAAATATAATAAAATGTAACAATATCTAAAAAGTAATTATTACAAATCATTATAAGTGATCATTCATAATATTTTTAATAATTAATCTTAATAAATATTACATTTAATTTTAAAAAACTTTATTGAAAATATCAAAATCAAAACTAATACAATTAAGCACATTTCTTATTACTTTAAAGCAAAAATCATACTCTCATTACTGTAATATGAGAAAAAAAACTATTTCATATTATCGAAATATACAGGATACTTTAAATATATGTAATAATAATGTATTATTATTATAAAATAGTAAATAATAAAATAATACTAAATTCCCTGTGCGCACGTAAATATATTAATGATAAAAATCATAATTTAATATCATTTGAGTTTTGCTTTCTTTTAGATATATTGCATATATTTAAAGTACTGTAGATACTGTATATTTACCCTTTTCATGATTTTCAACCACAGTTTTCTCTTATTCTTTTGTTGAAAATACTTAGTATGGGTCTCCTCGCACCTACTGCACATAATGAGGTTGGCTTCTCCAGACATGCCAGAGAAATGTATAGCTCAACAGCAATCAAGGTTATAGCTACATTTCCTGCAACAGAAAACGTCTCAAGGTTACATATGTAACCCTAGTTCCGAACGGGAACGAGACGCCACATCGACAAGACGCTATGGGGAACACCTCCAGCTGTGGTGTGACCGTAGGTACCTTAGGACTGTAACCCGCTCGTGGGTACAGGAAGGCCTTGGCCATGCCAGGTGCAAACTCTAGATGAGAAAGGGCCTGAAGGTCACCTACTCTCCTCAGAGAACACAGCGCCAACAGAAGTGTGGTCTTTATCATCAACAGACAATCAGAGATCTCCTCTATGGGCTCAAAGGGCGGCCCACAGAGGGCCTCTAACACCACGGACAGATCCCATGCTGGAACCCGGGATCGTACTGGCGGCCTCAACGTCAGCGCACTGTGGAGGAAACGTGTAGCCAAACGTCTGGAAGGAAGTGTTTCAATGCCGAAACACGGCCAGCATCTCCAGGCAGTTGATGTGCCACGTGAGATGGTGACCACTCCACAGACCGCCGGCCGAGCGGCCACTCATGACCGCTCCCCAACCACTAAGGGATGCATCCGTCGCTAACATTACGTGGCGACACAGAACTCCCAGCACCGGACCCTGATGCAGGAACCAAGGTTTCCTCCACATGTCTAAAGCACGTACGGCTCGGTGTGACACTTTGATCACGCAAAGTGGATTTCCCCTCGGGAAAAACGCCTTGGTCTTGAGCCACCACTGTAGGGGCCTCATGTACAGCAGGTCAAGAGGTATCATGTTGGACACGGCTGCCATGAGACCCAGCAGTCTCTGAAACTGCTTGACAGTGAGTGACCGGCCTTCTCTCACTCTCGTGACTGCAGTGAGGATCGACTCGATCCGAGCAGGTGTCATACGAGCCTGGATCGTGGTCAAATCCCACACCACCCCTAAATGAGTGGTTCGCTGTGCTGGAGAAAGCACACTTTTCTTGCCGTTAAGTCTCAATCCCAATCGTTTCATATGAGCTAGTCACTTCGCTCACTGACTGCGCTAGAATCAGCCAGTCGTCGATATAACTGAGTATGCGGATGCCCTGGAGTTGCAGAGGAGCCAGCGCAGCATCCACCCACTTTGTAAATGTGCGGGGTGAGAGTGCAAGGCCAAAGGGGAGAACCCGATATTGGTACGCTTCGCCCCTGAAAGTGAACCTCAGGAACTTCCTGTGTGAAGGATGGATGGACACGTGGAAATACGCGTCTTTTAGATCTATCGTGACAAACCAGTTCTCGGACCTGATTTGAGACACGACCTGTTTGATGGTGAGCATTCTGAACTTCAGCTTCGTCACTGAGTGGTTCAGGAGCCTGAGATCTAAAATGGGCCTCAGCCCTCCATCCTTCTTTGGAACTATGAAGTAGCAGCTGTAGAACCCGAACTCTCTCTCATGAGGAGGGACCACCTTGATGGCCTCCTTCCTCAAAAGAGTGTCTACTTCTTGTTCCATCACCAGAGAGTTTCTACATTGTGTTGGACCCATCGAGACACATTTAGTAGTAGTTTCCACGCTGGTAAATGGTGTACTAAGGGAACCAGTCTCTCGAGACTGGCCTCTGGTAGTAAGAGAGGGACTAGCTGGATGTTCAGACGCAGCACCCCCTAGTTCTCTGCGAGAGCCCCTGCCCACCAGTGATGATGTAGTTTGCAGCGGCTTGGAGGGCAGGGACGGAGCCTTTAAGGACAATGCTGAGGCGGGCAAGAGATAGCTTGCGAGCATCTGCTCAACCCACGGCATCGTCCTGTAACTGCCCTCTTCCATCCCCACTACATTGCCACAGCATTCAGATGTGGGGATGAAAAGGCCAGCCGAGAAAGGTCTCTTCCACGATCTCCACACCTCGGTGCCACGCCGCGGCTCGGCTTTCACCTCAGCTGGCCATTCAATATTTAACTTGGCTACAGCTTGTCACCACCTCCAAAACCTCCTCATACTCTCCATCTCTTCATCCTCGGAGGGGGGAAGTAGCCGCAGCCTCCAGGCCGGCGCAGGACCCAGAGCGAGAGGAGCGAGATAGGGACTCGCCCGTGTCAGACTCCTCTGTTTGCGCAAGGTCCCACTGTGATCCCCACGAGCACAGTTGCTGCTCCGCCTTGGTGCACACGCAGCGGCATACGCTCGCAATGCGGGCAGTCAGTCCCACCATTTCATTGGACTGTTTTTACATACGATTCAGAGCTGTCATGCTGGAGGTGTTCCCCATAGCGTCTTGTCGACGTGGCTCAAGTTCCTGAAGAGGAACTCACCGCTAACTAGAATTACTGTATATACTGTAAAAAAGTGTAGATAAACAATTAAGAAGTAGTCATTGGGCTCCAGCGGTGCTCCTGAGCAATGAAGCAATGAAATGTAATGAGCGTTTTATGAAGCAAGAGGGAATAGATGCATTAGCAGAGCTATGGGAGGAAACAGGGACTTTCAGGAAAACAGGGGAAAAAAATTTTATGGGTGGCATGGAAACACTCAGTGATGGCAATCCAGCCATGAAGGTTTTTGATTGGTGCCTGGCCAACCTAAGAGGGAAAAAAAACTACGAACTGTTGTGCAGGTTTGGTTCAGACAGAGCCTAATGTAAAACACTTAAACAGCTATTTATTCTGCACAAGAGTCGATTCTCCTTTAGGGCTGTTTTAGAATCAGAGCAGACTAATGCGAAAATGACTATCAACAAATGTACGTTTCTCAATTAGCTGTTAATGGCTAAGTAACTGCCATAGCCCAAGGTAAAGTTTTTGCAAGCACACACTGAAATCAGAGAATTGGTCTTATTTAGTTCAAATAAACCATTATGTGAACAAATGTAGTATGTTAGAGAAAGCCCATAAAGTGCAATAGAGCTTAGCTTTTCTGGACTTCATTTGTCCCTCAGTTATTAGATTTTATTTCACATAATAGGAAATATGTTTAAATATGCACCACTTTTCTGTTCTACAGCAAGCAATAACTACTCAATCTGCATTACTGTTAAACTGACCCCAGAAAGATTCCTCAGTGCAGATCTGGAGAGGGAATTATTAAGGAACAAGATCTGCTCTGCTAACTCAAAGACACAATGGAATTTAAAGAGACAAGAACGTAACAAAAAAGGCTCTTAATGCATTGACCTTTCGACCTTTTTGTGCTCTGCAGGGAGAGACATCTTCTACTTAACCTGCTCATGAGTGACTAATAAAAACCTATGTACTGTAAGAAGATTTAATCTACCGCCATGCTCTGCTGTTACGGGATTTTATGAGTGTAATTACATTAAAGTACTATTACCGTATGGAACTGTAGATTTCAGGCTTCCCTCTGGATATATACAGCTGTGAGAGGATCGTGACAAGCCTACAAAAGGTCATATGTACTTCAGATGTACAGTGATTTGCTGAGAGGCAGTGACTTTGAGAGTCTGAATGCCTTCCATTCCGATTTAATAACATACAGCTTTGAACTTTATAATAACCCTGATCCGGCAAATACTGCAAAAGCCTGCTACAAACACTGTGCTTAAAGACACATTATGTAATACATGAATGTAATACATAATATATTAGGAAAATATTTGGAATAATTACGATTTTGGTTTTGGAATAAAAAGATGAAAAATCTGATTTTAAATCATTACAGTAAAATAATAATATAGTAAAATATTATTATAATTTAAAAGAAATTGTGTTCCTGTGATGGCGAAGCTGAATTTCAAGCAGCAATTACTGCAGTTTTCAGTGTCACATGATCAGAAATCATTCTAATATAATAATATAGTGCATAGTTTTCGCTCCTTTATATTTTTTGTGGGAACCATGATACACTACATGCTAACTAAGATTTGAAAAAATAAATTAATACACATTCAATTGATCAAAAGTGACAGTAAAGACAATTATAATGTTGTAAAAGAGTTATTCTTGTGAACTATTGAAACTACTGTTTCCACAAAGATATTAAACATGTAAACAATTGAGCTTTGCTACCACAGGAATATATATATATATATTTTATAAATATAATAATGAGAAAATGTTTTATTATTCTAAACTCTCGACTGGTAGTGTATTACATAATGTATATTTATAACTTGTGCTTCTTTCAAAAACTAACGAAAAAACCTTAATTACTCCAAACTTTTCCCCAGTAGTGTATATATTATGAAACAATCCAGTTCTTCTGAATACAGACTTGGGGTTTATTCACATCTAGTTTATACTATTTTAATTCTTTCTTGAAATGCAAGCTCTGTAAGATTTATAAATAAATAGATAAATCAGCAACATACAAAAACTCATTTGTCATTAAAATCTGTATAATTAGATCTACATTTTGCAAGTTCAGCCTTCTCTTAAAATAAACTCTGCCCTTTGAGTGAGAGTGTTCTGTTGTGACTGTCCAAAAGCAGAAAGAGTCTCTATGTGACAGTTGTTGTCCCTGCCCTTGCTGGAGGCGGAATACTGAATGTGTAAATCAGGGGAGGACCGCTGTCCCTAACCAGGGTTCAAACTGCCCTCAACTTCCCCTGCAGGGTCATTGGGGACATCCATGAGAAAGAGAGAGACAGACAGAAGAGAGGAGCTGGAAATAGACGGCACATTTTATGGAAATCTCCATGGATACTGTATCTATAAAAAAGCACTAATGGAGATTTTTTATTTACGTTTTGAAGAGCACAGGCATTTCTGAAAGAACAAACTGCAGCATTTTGTGCATATCGGCTTTGCTATGAGAGGTTTCCATTTACTTTTCAGATATTTAACAGGGCCAAGCTTATTTGTTGTATTTTTGTGTTTGCCGAGTTCACACAAGGCAGCCGTTGTGATTACAAAGATTTTGCTTTCAAGGTCTGTTCTGCAGCACATATAGAATTGCGTTTAAAATCAATGTTCTCAAGAATAGAACAAGCTTTCTGCTGTAAAATATATTGAATTACATGACCAATCTCCTAAGTAAAACAGTTTTACATCTAATTAGATTTGCGTTTCCAGAAGCAAAAAACAGTGCTTGCAAGGCAGCAAACCGATTGTGTAAAAGTTTTAGGGAAGATTGAGTTTTAGTCTTTGGTTCTGCTTAAACTAAACATTTTATGCACTGTTAAACCAGATGGAGATGCATATAGGACAAACTGCATGCTGTCTAACTAAGTGCTTTGTTAAACAGTTGAGTTACTGATAACAACGACCCTTTTAAAAAGTGATATATCTAAAGCAGTGCATTAAATTCATGGGAAAATCAAATACAGTGTATGGTACTTGTATGAGAGTGGATTGAGCTGTATGGGATGTTGAGAGCTAAAGGCCTGTTTGAGGTGAGAGATGGAGATCTGAATCCTGAGCAGATGGATTCCTAGTAAACACATACCACTTTGGTGTGAAATGCTCCAACCTGGGGCTTATACTTACTTCAAACGAAATGAAATTTATGCATTGAAATTTATATCTTTAGACACTCCACACTGAAAATATGCTGTAAATGCAGATCAAACACAGCTGTAGATCACCCAGCAGAACTAGTACCGGTTAATACGAAAGGTGTGTGCACACACAAGTATTTAACCAAAGAATGATGGTGGCTTCCACACTTATCTGAACAAGGAATGATTGGTAGATAAGGTATAAAGTACAGAAAAGCTTTAATTTAAGTTGAAAAACAGACGTTTGGTTTACTCACTGAGCTCAGCGATGCTCCCCACGCGTGTGGCCAGCAGGGACTGCTCAATAGTACGCTGCTCGGACTGACTGTAGGCGTCTCCAGCTTTATTTGAGCGCTGCTGGTTCCTGTGCAAGCTCAAACTGTCCGGCAGACTGAGGATTCCTGCACAACAGAATTAAACAAACAGAAAAATTCATAGCTAGAAAAAAATGCCGCTGTTAAAAATGCAGCTTTCAAGGCATGTTATTATTATTAAAAAAGTAAGCTAGACAAAAATGCAGGTGTTAAACTCAAAGTTCCAGTATACCAGCAGAGCATAGGTTTAAATCCCTGGGAATGCTTGGGATAAACGTGTAATTTTACATTTGTTCATTTAGCACACGTTTATCCTACAGTAAAGACACACACCCCTCAGGAACAGAACCCATGACCTTGTTGTCAGCACCATGCTCAACAGATTAGGATTTTTGTCTTGTTTCCAGTCAAAATATCAAGAAATTCTTAAATCAAGAAGGCTTTTCGAGAAGAAGACTTTTTTGCAGTGTATGCAGATGGATTTAATGTAAGAGGACAGCAGGAGTTTTTTTTTTCTGGAGGCTTAAGGAAGTGTTATTATGGATTATGGACTCATATTTCGGCCAGAAGCGATAGGCCTATTTTAAAACGCCTTAATGGAGGATGTGTTTCTAACAAACATGCAGCTTTTCACTTCGCAAGATATTAAATGATGGACTGGAGTGGTGTGGATTATTGTTATGTTTTTATCAGCTGTTTGAACTCCCATTCTGACGGCACCCATTCACTGCAGAGGATCGTCATCTTTATTCAAAGGGATTGTTCACCCAAAAATGACAACGCTGTGTACTTACTCTCATGTCGTTCCAAACCCATACAACTTTCTTTCTTTTGTGGAAGATGAAAGAAGATATTTTGAAGAATATCAGCAAACAAATTTTGGTTCCCACTGACTTACATTGTGTTTTTTTGTCCATAAAACAGAAGTCAATGACTCGAAACTGTTTGGTTATCAACATTTGTCAATATATTTTCTTGTATGTTCCCTATAACAAAGAAAGTCTTACAGGCTTGGAACATCATAAGGGTGAGCAAATTATCCCATTTTCACTTTTGGATGGACTGCCTCTTTAATAATAATAAGCAACCGAGCTGTATAACAGGTCCCCCAGGACTCCCTTCTAGGCAGTAACAGGTGATAAACTTGGCCGGCCGTTTGTTTTGTCTGCTCACAAGGAGAAAGGGAGGCGTATCACCTTTCCGGACAACTAGCAATTACTGTAAAGAACTGCCGTCCTCTATTTGTGGAACACTGACTTAGGTCTACATGCATATATAACTTAATGCTAATGTTTCAGTGATAACACCTGAAAGGATTCTGCACTTTATCAATGAAACCGACTCCACATCACACAGCGTCCCTGAAATCAACATTAGATTGAAGGCTCGCTTGTTCAGCACTACTACACCATCACAAAGCTTTTCATCCCGGCTCACAGCCGAAGCGCTGAGGTGAGACTCCGTTAGTGTCTGAATCACAGTGGTTATTGTTTTTAACAGGATGGTTGGGCTCCTCGAAAATTGGATTCGCTCTCATCCTTGTGTTTCCATCAGTTTCCATTGTTGCCAAACACTCCTGGAGCCGACGGCGTGTTAAATTATGATGTGGCAGAAACAAATGACTCTGTTTTGTTGTCCTCCACTGACAGAGGGGCTTTCGTTTGAACTGTCTCATTTACTCTCATGAGGCAAATGTAATTTTAGGGGCCTGCCAGAGAGCGGGGATGATGTAAATCCTTAATCAGCTTCACACAACAGTGTATGTTGCTTATCATAATGTAAATATATTGCTCGACAAACTAATCATAGGTCTTCCAAGGTATGTCATTATTATTAAAAATGCACCCTTATGTAATTTCTGCTGTATAGACCATGCAGTCCATCTTACAGTAAGTGCTTTGCTTCAAGGAGGAATAAAAAATAAGGCGCATCCTGATAGAATTTGAACTAGGTTGCCATGGAGACAAGGCAGGGGTGGAGTGATGGTTACTTGCCTGCGGCATGGGAGGAAGTACAGGTGTTTAGCAATGCAAGACCACACCTCACTGTCCTGGGCCTAGTACTCTGCTATTGTATCCATGTATTAATACAAACTAATTTGCAGCCCTGCAGATGTTCATAATAAGATCTTGCTCTCCATTGCACTCTCCTCAGCTCAATGAAGAATGACTGACAGGTGTATAAGATCCTAGAGCGAAGCAAAATTCCCCCTCGTTCCCTATAATCTCCTGAGTCCACAGCTCTTATTAAAACTCTCAGCGGGTCTCCGTGACAGATGAGTGTGCCAGGCTCATGCACAGCCAGCCTGAAACACTTAAAGCAACGGGTGGTAAGACTGGCATCTTGCTCGATTTCCTTTCAGCTCCACTTCCTCAAACATCGGTCAGGGTAAACTTTTCAAATTACAGTAGGCTATAAAGACTTCACACGTAGAGAAATGCACACACACTCACTTTAAATAACTTTAAAAGCCTGGCTTCTTCCAAATCCCGGCCTTCCTTTTGTTCTGTGCGATTACACTTCAAAAGGAAATCACGCTCAAAAACATTTTATGGCAGGTTTTTACAGTTGGCCTACTGCAGAAATATGTTTTTAATACGTTTTGAAGGTCAGTGCTTCAGATAACTAAATATATAGAAGTGTACTATTCATTTAATAGAAAAATAGCACAAGCAAAATATTTCACAACAACAATTGTGCTAAATATTAGAAAAATGGAGTTAATAAGATTTGTTGATGTTTTTAAAATAAGTATCTTATGTTTACAGATGCTACATTTATTTGATAAAACATACTGTAAAATATTAATATTTTAAAATATTATTTAAAATAGCTTTTTTAAATTTTATTATCTCTTTAATTTTATTTTTGATCCATTTCATGCATACATTTCATGCTTTTAAGAATATTATTCAAAATTAAAATTTTTGGACAATTTAAGGAAACAAACAAACAAAAAAAGAATTGCAAAAATTCCCCCAAAAAACAACAACAAAAAAAACACTTTTCTTTAATATTTTGCGATAAAATTCATATACTTTATTGTATGGTCTAAGTGTTCAAATCTTTATATATGACTATATATCTGAGGTTGCTCTTTGTAGATCCCAGAGTCAGTTTATTCAATAAATTATTGAATAGAATGTAGAATAATAATATTAATATTTTTCAGGTTATTCAGAGGTCAGGTAAGAGCATCCTGCAACAAAAATAATTACCTACAGTTAAATTATTGAAAAGAAATTGATTGAAAAGAAGACAATCAGTATCTTGTGGGTATTAAAGATCATGAAATGTTTCATTTATAAAGAATCAAAAAAGGAGCTGATCTACTGGAACAAGCAAAGCATTAGGGTGTAAGGAAAAAGCCTAAAGCTTGAAACCATACTGTCATTCAAACAGCGTCTCCACTACTTCACTCATGGCTGTAATGAGTTATGGCGACCAGTGTGAAAATGCATTTGCATAATGCTGCATAATAATAAATAAATGATCATGATGCCAGGTCATGAAGTGAAAAGTTTTTCCCTCAAGCTCCTTATTCGTCTTCTTCAAGTGTGCAGTATCTGCCAGTGATGCCACTGCAGATTAAGACCTCCCTCACTCCAGCTTGCTATCCAAAAGGCCTGTGGGTTTGGAAACCATTAAAAGTGTGTCCAAAGTGATACCCTTACCACAAAAATCTCTATTCTCAAGGAACTCGGTTTATGATGACATAAGTAGACTGAGAAAAATAGAGCCTCCAGCTTTTCTTTCTAACTTGCAACACACATTTTCTCTATTCTGACAGTCTGCTGGACATCAGTGGATTTATTCAGGACATTTGACCTAAAAGATGCAAACCTCCTTGAGCTGGGGATGTGGTTTAGAGCCCACACTACAACGGAAGTGTGTTATTATGATAGAGCGATAAGTCATAACTGTGTGATGTAGTTTGTTTTTAATAAAGCTTTTTGGTTGACTTAAATTGCAGAGGGATTTTGCAGAATCTTATTAAAGCAAACCTAGCAGAATCAATACATTCAATCTTTTGTAACACTTTAAATCACTTTAAACTGTCACTTGCTAAATAAAAGTATTAATTTATTTTTTAAAAAGTACTTACTCATGCTAAACTTGTGTATATTACGCAAAATTAAGAACACTTTATGGTGAAATGTTAAAATAAAATAAAGAAAATAAAAAACAAAAAATAAAATAGAATAGTATTTGCAAAAATTGAAAAAATTCTTAAAATTGTGTTATTTACTCTATGAACAATACATTAAATTACATTAAATAAAAACAAAATCAATAAGAAATAAATGAAACAATGACTAACGTGGTCCAATGCCATGTCTCAAGTCAAGTGAATGAATCATCTTATAACAGGCATCCAATACTGACTTCCGGAAAAGGG
>JAUCMR010021240.1:0-12969 GCA_032357425.1 Enteromius argenteus | reverse complement strand
GCAACCGTAGTATAAGCGGAATAATTGACTTCGGACCGTTGAATTATTAGAAAAATAATGCACACCCGAGGTGTAACTCCGCTTCGCGTCGTGACCGCATCACCACCTCGGTGTGCATTATTTTTCTAATAATTCAACGGCCCCGTCGTCAATTATTCCTTACTTAACACTCACCTTTTTGAATCTTTTCAAGGAGCAGTCTCGTTTGCTCACTCGGTCCTTTCGTCTTGTTGTTGAACACATGGTATCTCTGATCATATTTCTGAACGACTCTTTTCAGTGGCTCTGACAGATTAATATATTCTTCTATGGTCATGTTGACTTCCTCCAGTTCGTCTCCTCTGGTGAAGAGAAACCAGGTTTTCTCCAGGTGCTCTTCTCCCAGCAGCTCCTCAATCTTCTCCACAGTTTTCCTCTCTTTCCCAGTGAATCTGTCAGCTTTGATGACCAGCAGAAACACACAGGGACCTGATTCACATCTCTGAAGAGCCTCTTTATATTTCTGCAGAACCTCATCATCTCTCATATCTGTGTTAAACAATCCTGGGGTGTCATAAACAGTGAGATGTTGTCCACAGACAGTCCCGGACTCCACAGCGATGTCTTGTGTGACTGAAGTAGAGCTCTTCACTGATGTGAAAGCTTCTCTTCCCAGTATTGTGTTTCCTGAAGCACTCTTCCCAATCCCTGTTCCTCCCAGTAACACCAGGTTCAAACCTCTGATCATTTCTGTCTTTATACATGTTCAAAAATCATGGTTTCATTTTAAGGCTCAATTCAAAAGACTTTTTAGGACCTTTTTTAAGACCTGCAAAAATAAAATGAATACCTTATGTCAATGACAAAGTATTTGTCTTTTAATTGGCTAGTAATGATAGTTTGGTTGTAAGTGAAAGCTGTGCTCTTCTCATACTACTGGTAGGCGATCTTACAAACTCAAAAGTGATATCATCACGGTTTATTTTTAATGTAGGATTATTTTTTCTGCAGTCAAACTCCTGTAGTGAGCAGACGGTGGTGCCTCACACACAACAAGGCCCCCAATCAAATGCTGATATTCTGATATCGGGGCCACTGGACACACAAACAACAGTGTGGCCTTACAACAATTTAGATCAGTTCCAATCCCACACATTTTGTTTTACATACATTTCTATTCAAATACAAAACAACTTCAATCAATTTCAAATGCTAGGGGGAATATAAACAACTTCATAGGAAAACATTTAAAAAAAAACACAAGCTTGTACAGTTCTAACAGCTTTCTGTATCTTTGAGACTCAATATATAGAAAAGTTGGATGTATATATTCTCTTATCAAATTCATAATTCTCTAACAATGATTAGAGATTAATTTGTATTCCCTAGTTACAGTCCCATTCACATTTACACATTGACTAATGTTGTTATTAATATGGTGTCTCTCTAAATTAAAGAAATATTCTGAATTTTGTTCGCCTTCTTCAAGCCAGCGTCTCCTCGATCGAACAAACGCACCTTCAGCTTTTCTTCTGTATAACTCATCTAGTTTGGTTTGTAAGTCTGATAACAGTAATCTTACATCGTGACTTTACCCTCATTTACACAAGCCAAAATAAGAGCTAGTGGAAAAACATTACTTAAACTTACCTTACAGCAAGGAATCCTCTGAGATAAAGCTTGAATATTTCATCTTTGAACTGTTTCAGTATCGTTTGAAGCGGAACAGTGCGAGTACAGGAAGAACAAACAGGAAGAAGTCCTCCTTCTTTCAGGACCTTCGGAGACGCAGTACCGCCCCCTACAGGCCTGGAGACAGAAGACACCCCGCTATAAACCCCCCCTGCAGTCGGCAGAGATTTAGACGCATTTCCTTCAGTTCAGATCAGCTGGTCAGATACTCTTTCATAAATGAGTACAGGCTCTCAGACAAGCTAGTTAAGAGTTTATTATAGCATGTTAACTTCCACATTTACTACTTGTGTTTGTAAATGTTTGGTTGTTTATTAATGCTTTCCTCATTCTCAACAATATGTATAATCTAGTGATGTCAAACGATTAATTGCATCCAAAAAACCAAAATAAAAGTTTTTCTTTACATACTATATTTGAATGTACTGTGTATATTTATTAAGTATATATAAATACAAACACATGCATGTATATATTTAATAAAAATATGTTTATGTTAATTTAGATATATCAAATAGAAGAAAATATATAAATGCATTTACATGTAAATACTTCAAAAATATATACTCTACACGTGTGTCTTAATATAGACACAAAGTTTGCTTAAACTTGGGTACTCCAAGCCTACTCACTTCTTTTTTACTTACCAGTGACATTTTTTGTCTCTCCAGGAGAAAATATATGGTGTAGGTTAAGGTAAGTAATCAAACAAAAAACGTATTTGTGATTCCTACTGTTATCAAATCCTCACATAATTCCTACAAGAACAAATATGACCAAACAACTGTAGAAAGTTCTTTATTTACAGTACAAATGTATATTTAGAAGGAATGTGGTGATTACTGTAGAGCAGTGGTTCTCAGTTCCAGTCTGTATATAAACACAATGTACATTCACTTTAATGCCCTTCGAGTGCACCAGCAGGCTGGAATATCTGTGAAGTGCACTTCTCAGGGCACTTAAAATTAAACAGAAGAGAGCTCTGAATAAGAGAATCACGTGGAGAGGGATTGAGAACCGCTGCTGTAGATGATGTTAAATGTTAGTTAAAGGTACATTTATAGATTACAGTGTCCAGCAGGGGTTTCTGCCTCTATTGAGAGCTGCTGTCCTGCAGACTTCAGTTCCAGTGCTCCAGCACGCCCGTCTGTCTATACTCTATACTGTCTGCTTCAGGTGTGCTTGACTGGGGTGAGTAATGAGAGGATTTTCTGATAGATCTTCTTCATTATATTTGGATGAGTATAGGTCTGTTCTGCCTCGTCTCTGGCCTCCTTGAGCTTCATTTTATAATAACGCTTGTACTCTTTCATCTTACACTGGTTTAGTTGTTCCAGCTCTTTAATCTTCTCCTCTTTCTCTTCTTCTGATGCTGTCAGTTTCTCTATTCTCTCTTCTAGTTTCTTCATCTCTTCAGCAAACCTGGACTCAAGCTCCATCTCTTTCTTCTCATATTCTCGTCTCAGTTCCTCTTCTTTAGTTTTCAGCTTGTTCTCCACTTCCTGGTAAGAGTCACTGGTGTAATGTTCACCTCCATTAGCAGCGACCATGGCGTCTACTTTCTGCAGGAACTCCACAACCTGACTCCGATCCTCCATGTGTTTATTGTTGAAGACGTGATGTCCTCCCCCACAGCGACTCAGCACTTCTTTCAGAGCCTCATTGTCTTCCATGAATTCTTCAATAGATCCGGCGAGTTCATCTCCGTGAGTGAAGAGGACGATTGTGTGTTTATCTGCGCCTTCTCCAAATATGGCTCTGATCTTCTCCACCGAGCGTCTCTCTTCTTCAGCGAACACACCCACTTTAATGACCAGGATGATGGCGTGAGGTCCAGGTGCCGTCATGTTCAGACACTTACTGATCTTCGCATTCAGAAGCTCCTCCTCTTTAATATCTGTGTCCCACATGCCCGGTGTGTCTACCACAGTGATCTCTCTTCCACACACATTTTCTGTCTCTTTGGAGCACTCTTTAGTCACAGATGAGGGGCTTCTGAGGACCCTGAAGGCGCTTCTGCCCAGGATTGTGTTTCCGGAGGAGCTTTTACCTGCTCCAGTGATTCCCACCAGCACCAGTCTCACTGAAGAACAGTCACAAGCTCATCAAGAAGCTCAAATAGACTGACTGACAATCAAGTGATTTGTGAATGTTCATACTCACTGTTGGGTGGATCAACATCAAAGCTGCCCCTTCTTCCTACAAACAGAAGACAACAATTTCAGTCATTTTCCTCTTTTGCTAATTAAAATAATCAAAAGTGGCCACGAGGCAGATGGTTTATTAAATGTAAAATAACCCCCCCCCACACACACACACACAAAACTACAGTCTAAGTGTAATTCAGATGATGTCACATCCTACAACCTCATTATCTGGAGAGAGAAACAGAAAGATGGACTCTGAGTCCCGAACTGTTTCATGTTGACATCAAAATTAAACATTAGGATACTGCCACCCACTTGTTGATCTTTTGTGCATCTGTGTGAATAAAGATGCTAATTCATTCTTCACCACTAGGCACTATTTAGTTTTTCTTTTGTCATGTGTCACATATGTTTCTGTCTGGTGGTGTATGATCCTCGCTCATGTAGTGTGTACGATGCTCAGTTTTCACTCTGTACAGAGTCGCTGAGTGTATGATGTTTTAACAAAACAAAGACATTCAGACAGGTCTGGAACTACTCCAGGGGGAGGAAATGATGACAGAATCTTCATTTTTGGGTCAAATAATCCTTTAACTTCAGATTCTAATGTTTTCCTTTTCATTAAAGAAGTAAAAGCAAAAAGGTGTCGCTGCAGCAAAGCTTTGGCCGCTTCAAAATGAGAAGCTGAAGTGTATAATAATCAGATTTCTGATTAGGGGTGAGCCATACTGACAAACGATCTCTCAATATTGTCTTGGATGTTAACGATAATTAGACATGTTTTCTTGTACTGGTCTCTTAAGAGCTACCATAGACTGTGATCTTCTTCATATTCTGTGTGGTGGTCAGCTCTTTTACCAGTAAGTTTACATTGACTTTTACCTTTTATGGGCATTTTTTACCCTAATAAAGCCATTTTTCTTTTTTTTATCAAATTCTTACATGATCATTTTTTGAGGAAGAAACAGCACTCTTTGTGTGATATTGATTAACTATATAAAATAATATAAATATGTAAATTTTCTGCCCCCATATCTTGAATTATTAGGATCATTCTAAATGTATTTTAATAGTCAGTCATGCAGTAAACACGCTATACATACAGGCACACACTAGTCAAGATAAAGGTGTTTTGAGTGTTTTATTTACTAAATACTCCATAATGTCAAAAATCACACATATTACCCCTAATACGGATATCAATGACAGCACAATAGGGCCAATATGAACTCCTATAATAAGTACACTCAGAAGGTATGGAAAAATGATCTAGTCTTGAATAAGATTTATGAGGATGAGAATAAAAAGGATGCAGCTCCCTCCAAATATGATTTGACCTCGTCTCAGCCTAACAACATCTCATCAGACCTCTGTTGTTCTGCTGAAGATTATTGTGTTTGCTTGTTTCAGAGATAAAATGTCTGCTGTTCTCACTACATTACATTGTTGGTGACTGTTTTCCCTCACATCTGGTGCTTGCGGGTGTTGATTTCAGGCCATGTTCAGCAGATATCTCACACAAGCACCAGTGCTATCTGGGTTAAAGAGCTTTCTTCTTAAGAGCGTGCAGCAGCTTAATTTGTTTTAGTATTATTTTGTTTTTATATTATTTGCATTAAAAGCGATGGAAAGTCCGAACTGAAGGCTGCTGAACTCAACGATTTGTTTTCACGGAAAGCAGCACATTTTGTTGTCATTTCAACAAGACTTCGCTTCAAATCTTCTCCTCTGATAAGCGTCTAATAAACGACCTGAAACACGCTGTTGATGAAACGACGAAGGAAAGCTCAAATAACAGCAGGCCCTTTTCAGCCTCGGCGCTACACAGCACGACGCGATGAAAGCGAAAGTAAAACGGAACGAAGACTCTGGAGGAAACTCGCACTTATCTGTGATTAGTTAAGATATTCACTATAATCAGAGTCAGTCTGACACTCTTCTCGAAGGCACAAAGTTACCTGCTATCTCTGTAGGGACGCGTGATGAAGCCATGGTCAGATTTCTCGATTTATCCGGAATCGCTCCTCTGCCTTGCCTTCACCGGAAGCTGGACACTAGCGAACATAACGTCAAACCAATACTTTCTCTCTAAAGAGATGAATTCTCAATGGCACAGCAGCCATTGGTCGAAACACTGTCACGTGACTACATCCATAAAGGAGCGACGGGTGTCAGTGTAATATTCAACATTTCAGCACATTTTCTAAACCGATAGGACGTCTTCACAGCGTGCAGGTGAGTACAGTTTAATCTTTGTTTCAGTTGCACTCTTGTAACTTCACAAGTTAACACTTCTTAATTTGGTGGTTCATGCTTAGGCGAATAAGCTTTAAGTAGTTTCTCAATTTTCCTCTTTGCTAATATTTTTTTCACAGAACAGGTTATCTCATAAACAAATTTAAACCATAACCTATTGTAAAGTAATATGTACGTTGAATTATATGTTCATACTGCCGAATAACGTACGTAAGTTAACGTAACGTAATACATATTACATTGTCAGATCTTACGGAACTAAGTTACTGTATTGAATAATTTTCTCACGGTCTCTGATTTATTAACTTTAATTTAGATTAAACGTCATTATTCATTATAAAAGGAAGTCTGCTGGAGACAATGGTCAATAAACAAACATAATTTACACAATTTAGCCTTTCTATACAATCATCTAGGTCAGGGCTGTGGCGTGTTGTTTTTTTTCTACTTTCATAAAGCTATACAATAAAAAGTTGAACATTGCACAAACCAGTTCCACCTCAGATTGAGAGGACACCCTCTCTTGGTTTCTTTTAATAAAAGTAATTACATGTTTCTCTTCTCAGATGTAATAACGCCTACGGAAGAAGAGATGACAGAAGTTGCGCAATGATGAAAGTATCTTTTTGGTCTGAAGTTGAACAGTTAGTTGCACTCAGATGTGAACAATATTTAGAAGATACTTCCATTTCTATTCCCTATGTCCGTTTGACTGTCCATTGAGATCTTTTTTTGGACACAGAAATATTTTTGGTGGCCATTATTTTGTGCAATACAAATGTCAATGAGATATGTATATTTATACATGATCTGAAAGCTGAATAAATAAGCTTCCCATTGATGTATGATTTGAATTGATAGGGCAATATTTGACCGAGATACAACCATATGAAAATCTGGAATCTGAGGGTACAGAAAAATCTAAATGCTGAGAAAATCACCTTTAAAGTTCTAATCAATGCATATTACTAATCAAAAATGAAGTTTTAATATGTTTACAGTAAGAAATTGACTAAATATCTTCATGGAGCATGATCTTTAATTACTATCCTAAGGATTTTTGGCCAAAAAAAAATAAAAATTAATAAATTTGACCCATACAATGTATTTTTGGTTAATACTACAAATATACCCCAGCGACTTAAGACTGGTTTTGTGGTCCAGGGTCACATATATTTATAGACAGTCACAGCCTGACCTATATTTTTGAGATTAACTAGAACCATCATGGTTTTATACTTTGTTAAAGCACCAGCCAGAGTCGTCCCCAGATCCAGTGCCGTCCGACGACAGTGCAAGTGCTGCAGGAGATGAAGGATGCAAGTCTTCTGAACCAGTTCGTTATCACTGTTTGTGATTTGTTTAAAACAGCTCAGGGTTTGTAAGGCCACTGTGTAGTACAGTGCCTAATATTATTTTTATAACTGTATTTTTAACATAATTTATATATTTTTCTAATGTCCCTTTACATTTTTGATGTTAAAATTGCTTCAAGTATTTGTATTGAGATTTTACAGTATTAACACAAAAACTGTTTTATATGTTTTGTATGGAATTAAGAATCTAACCATAAATTAGACCCCAAATACAAATTAGCAAAGTAGAAATTTGTAATTGAAATTTAGCACATGCATGCTAAAAAAATGCATATGGAGAAGTGAACAGTCCAACAGAACATATGGCCAAATGTGACCCCCAAATAAACAACACCAATGAAGCAACAGTCAAATAATTCAGCTGCTGTAGTACAAATTAAACTTTCACACATAACACGTGAAATTAGTGTAGATGAAGGTTTTTTGTTTGTTTTTGTTAGTCATGGTAAACCATTAACATTGTACATTTTCATTAGGACTCCACGATCAGTGAAGACGGGTTTGTCAAAATCTGTTTACCCACGAACCCCTCCTTCTTCTTCATTGACAAGAGTGAGTGGGATAACCTGAAAAAAAAGAGGAAAAAAAGGGGCTTTGCAGGACTTCAATGGACCCAAGTCATTGCAAAAGGGCTGAGGACAATACAACCGTACTGTTCTTTTGCTTTTAAAAGACACAGACTGAGGGGATTGGGTATGACATCAGCCAGCCCAGAATTCACATGTCTTGCCTACTGCAGATTTGAAGATTGTCCGGTCACCGTTACAGTTACTGTGGATAGTGACAAGGACCTTAAAGCAACAGTGGAATTTCAGGGAGAATACTGCATACACAATCGCACAGAACTGAAAAGGATACCTGTCAGAGCAAACGACAGAAAAACATTAGGGAAAAATTTACAAAGACAGCTCCCACGAGCAATGTTTCTAGAAAATATAGCAAAAATACCTGAGGAT
This sequence comes from Enteromius argenteus, assembly GCA_032357425.1. Lineage (NCBI taxonomy): Eukaryota > Metazoa > Chordata > Actinopteri > Cypriniformes > Cyprinidae > Enteromius > Enteromius argenteus. Next base: position 4,563 of record JAUCMR010021240.1, on the reverse strand, counting down.
GTCATGGAGTCCGGCTGTAGGGATGTTGCTCCGAGTCCCAATGTCTTGAAAAACATTTCATGGGAAACCCGAAAGTCAAGCCGCCAACACAATAATGAAATAATCAGCCTTCAAATAATGCTGCAAAAGAGAACAAACAGTCCTGATGAGGTACTCCAGAAAGTGATGCTACACTCAAAAGGGTTAAACTATGGTATTACAACCATAGTGAATTTGTGGTACTTTAAAACCATGGTTCGCACCAAAAAAGCATGGTTAGTACAGCCAAAGTTTAATACAGTTTTACTATAGTTTTACTATATGGTAGGGGCAGTCGTGGCCTAATGGATAGGGAGTTGGGCTTGTAACCCAAAGGTTGTGGGTTCGAGTCACAGGTCCGGCAGGGATTGTAGGTGGTGGGAGTGAATTCCCAGCACTCTCTTCACCTTCAATACCACGACTTCCCCCAACTGCTCCCCGGGCGCCGCAGCTTTGGCTGCCCACTGCTCCGGGTGTGTGTGTGGTTGATCACTTCTCACTGCTGTGTGTGTGCACTTGGATGGGTTAAATGCAGAGCATAACTTCCTAGTATGGGAAACCATACCTGGCCACATGTCATGTCCTTTTTCCTTTCCTTTCCTATAGTATTACAACAATATAACTGCAGTAAAACCGTGGTATCAAAACCATGGTTTCCTTTCAGTCAGTCAATTTGACTTTACGTCATTGACTGATGTCATGAGGTCCCACCTGGGAGACCTGGCCACTCCCCCGTACATATAGGTATATAAGATGGCAGTGTGCAAACCTCTATTAGCTTTCTGCTTCGGAGCCGATCGGCCGTATGAAGTTGGAGAAGAAAAGAAGTGTTACCTGCTGTTCGAGATCCTCGGTCGGAGCGTTCCTGCATTCCGGCAGAGAGACTGCTCTGGGTGCACAATTGTGTGCGCAGTCCTCCCCTCGGCAGTTCCGGCCTAAAAGAAATTTCTTACAGCTACACGGTCGTGAAGCATGTCCTCCGGGATGTCTTTTCGTCCATGTGCTTCTGGATGTGAGAGTTCCCTCACCTCTGTCCTGCTGGCGAAGGACGTGCCGAGAGGAATTTAGGGTTCTACAGCCCCTATTTCATCGTACCCAAGAAGAACGGTGGGTTACGGCCAATCCTGGATCTGCGTGTTATAAATCGGTCCCTTCACCGGCTACCGTTCAGAATGTTAACGCCGAAACACATTCTATCCTGTGCTCGACACCAGAATTGGTTTGCAGTCATCGACTTGAAGGATGCATACTTTCACGTCTCGATTTTGCCTCGACACAGACCGTTCCTTCGGTTTGCTTTCAAGGGTCGGGTGTATCAGTACAAGGTCCTCCCCTTTGGGCTGGCCCTGTCTCCCCGCGTTTTTACCAAGATGGTGGAGGGTGCCCTGAAACCCCTGTGGGCAACCTCAACCATCTCGACGACTGGCTAATACTAGTTCACTCGAAGGATCAGTTGTGCAAGCACAGGGACACGGTACTTCGGCATCTCAGCCTGTTGGGGCTTCGGGTCAACTAGGAAAAGAGCAAACTCTCCCCTGTGCAGAGGATCTGTTTTCTCGGGATGGAGTTGGACTCTGTCGCCATGACCACTCGTCTCACTCACGAATGGTCACAATCGATGCTGGAATGTCTTGCGGTCTTCAGGCACAAGACAGCGGTTCCTTTGAAATTCTTTCAGAGGCTCCTGGGGCATATGGCAGCTGCAGCCACGGTCACACTGCTCGGCTTGTTTCATATGAGACCGCTACAGCATTGATTGCATGTCAGAGTCCCGAGAAGGGCATGGCGTTGCGGCTCGCTCCAGATCGGCGTTCCCCGGAGTGTCGCCAGCTCTTCAGTCCGTGGTCAGACTCTGTCTTCCTACGGGCCGGTTTGCCCCTACGCCAGGTGTCCAGGCATGTGGTAGTTTTCACAGATGTCTCCATGACGGGCTAGGGCCCTGTATGCAAGGGGTTTTATAATTAAAAACTTTGCTCCTGCTCGCGCTGGCTTCGATGAAGAGGATGGGGGACCTGCAGGTATTTTCGGTCAGCGATTTGTGCCTCGAATTCAGTCCGGCTTATTCTCAAGTTTTCCTGAGACCCAGACCTAGTTATGTGCCCAAAGCTCCCACCATGCCCTTTCGGGATCAGGTGGTGAACTTGCAAACGCTGCCTTCAGAGGAAGCAGACCCGACCCTTGAGTTGCTATGTCCCGTACGTGCCTTGTGCCTTTACGTGGAATGCACCCGGAATTTTAGGGACTCCAAGCAGCTCTTTTTCTGCTTTGGAGGTCAGCAGAAGGGCAATGTTGTCTCCAAACAGAGGTTGGCTCATTGAGTGGTGGATGCCATCACTCTGGCATACCAAGTCCAGGGTGAGCCATGCCCCCTGGGGGTGAGAGCCAATTCCACTTGGAGTGTAGCCTCCTCCTGGGCATTGGCGCGCAGCACCTCTCTAGCAGAGCTGCAGGTTGGGCAACACCCAACACCTTTGCCGGATTTTATATCTTCGCGTGGATCCCGTGGTCTCCTGTGTTTTGTGTAAAATCAGGTAATTCCGGGAGGCCAGGGCAAGTGTCGGCTTGCAGCGCTATTCCTCCGGGATCCAATCTCTATATTCCAGTGTTTCCAATAGGTAACATTTGGCTCCTCCACTGCCCCACAGTTCGAGCTAAGCGGAGTAGCTTGAACTGTGCCCGATGAAGTGCAGGGGTTTGGGCCATGGCAGATCTGAATCACAGAGGGGTTCAAAGAGTGGTTCGGGGGTGCAATGAGTGGCCCACCCACTCATAATAGCAACCGCTATAACAGGAAGAGCAGCTGACATGGGAACAGTCTCTAAGGCGGCCGCTTTGTATACAGATTCTGGAGCGGCGGCCATTTTTGGCGCGGGCTTGGGAGCGGTGGCCATCTTATGCAATGACTCGGGGGCGGCCATTTTGTGCAGAGCATTGGATTTAGCAGCAAGTTTATGCAAAGCCTCGAGATTGGCGGCCATCTTGTGGAGAGACTCGATAACAGCGACCATCTCGGGCGTGGATTCGGGAGCGGCGGCCATTTTATGCTCAGGCTCGGGAGCTGGTACAGAAGGACCCCTAAAAGATGCAGTTCTTCGGGGTGTTGATACTGATGTATCTCCATATGGCACAGATTTGTGGGGAACTGGTACTAAATGACCTCCATATGGTGACGGCTTCGGCAACGGAGTTCGCTGAATCGCTAGATGAGACCCGGGCATGAGAGGATAGCCTCCTGATCGATGACGCTGTGGAGACTCGGAGAACCTATGATGCGTAGATCGCAAAGCCGGGAAATTCCCGCTTGCGGATGACTGCTGTGCAAAGCTGCTGGATCGTATGAGGCTCGTCATTCTGTGAAAAGAATAAAAGATGGCCGCCGCTCCAGAATCTGTATACAAAGCGGCCGCCTTAGAGACTGTTCCCATGTCAGCTGCTTTTCCTGTTATGGCGGTTGCTATTATGAGTGGGTGGGCCGCTCATTGCATCCCCGAACCACTCTTTGAACCCCTCTGTGATTCAGATCTGCCATGGCCCAAACCCCCAGAGCCAGTCAGCACCCCAGATCTGCCGTGGCCCGAGCCTCCTGAACTTACCAGTGACATGAACCTATCAGAGGTTCCGCCAGTGGCTGCACGACCCCCGGAGATGTTGACTTCGGTCGTAGATTCTCAAGGGGCTCCGCTGGTGGCTGCACAACCTCCGAGTCGGTCAGTCAGGGCTGTTCTGGAGCTCACGTTTGACCCTGAACCAGCCATGGAGGTCATTGAACTTTCACCCTGCCCTGAATCGGCCATGGAGGCCGTCTTTGAACTTTTGTCTTGCCCTGAACCGGCCACAGAGTCAACAGCGGCAAACGGGGACATCAGAGACAACGGCAATAGAATAATCCAAAGTTCATGCCGTGAGTCAGGCGATATGTGAACAGTATCCGGAGGGGCAAGACGAGAGCGAGAGTCCGGGAACAGGCGAGATCACAACGATATATCCAGAACAGGGAAACACAGGGAACACACGGAGAAACACGGAAGGCTTGACAAAGGGGAAAAACACAAGTTACACCCACAATGACAGTCAGGTTAAATACAAGACAAAAGGGGCGGAGGAACAATGGGCAGTCATGACAACAAACAAGGTGGGAGGAGACAAGAGTTTCACAATAAAAGTCCTGGGAAAGCAACGGAGACAAACACACAATGGAACCCTGGAGCTGGAGTGCCATCTAGTGGCTTTCAATGGCAACTCCAGCTGAGGTGTTACAATGACGTCAGTCAATGACGTAACGTCTCCGTTCCCTCCTTCAGGGAATGATGGTTACATACGTAACTGAAACGTTTTTTAAAACCAAAAAAAAAAACCGCACCAAAAAAAACCATGGTTACTACAGTCATGGTTAACTACAGTTTTACTAGTATTACTACAATACAACTGTAGTAAAACCATGTTTTTTTAAAACCAAAAAACCGCACCAAAAACGTTTTCACAACTTTTCACAACGTTGTATTTTGGTTGCAATTAGGTAATGTTGTAGTACAACGTTTTAAAAAC
>JAUCMR010021239.1:0-12975 GCA_032357425.1 Enteromius argenteus | reverse complement strand
CTTCTCTGAAGGTGCATGGCCTCCTTATACAAAGAACCAGACTGGTCCACCAAACTAGAGAGCGTGAAAAACAAAATCGTCGAAAGACTCAACGGTCCCGAAGTCAGCTGGGGAGACGCATTTGCCAAGCTGGAGAAATATTACAATGGGAAAGACATCTTCAGCTTGACTGACTACTGGGCAGTGATGATCGTCACAGAATTTGTGAAAATGGTCTGGAACTTTTCTATTTTTTTATTTTTTTTATATTCCAGGCACTACTAAAAGAGCTATATTCAAATAAGTACAGATATGATTAGTGTATGTAATTCAGCATCATTGCTCCAATCTTCAGAAATCATTCTAATATGCTGATTTGCTGCTACATTATTATCATTAATGTTGTGCTACTGACATTGTCAGGCTCCTGTACAACAATATAGTGGTGCAAAAAATATTTTCTCTTCAGATGGATGGAGGCAGAGTCACAAATCAGCGTTACAAGCACAAAAAAGACCCGTTTCCCATCTACACAATGATCGACAAGCAATCCAACCAACAAGGAGATGGAGGTCTGTATTTGTGTGTGTGAGTGAGAAAGAGAGTTATTGTGCTTGTGTCAGCTGTTATATGGTCGTGTTTTCTGTCTGCAGACCCCTGGTTTGAGATCAGTCCATACGAAGCAGGTTATTCCCTCATAGGAGCGTTTGTAGACACCTCCAGCTTTGGAAGCCAGTTTGACAACGGATATAAGATCAAGAACCAGCCTGAAATGGACATGCTGTACCTGCAAGGTAACAAACGCTGAATTTATTCATTTTTATTAATTGCTTACATTGTACACTACTGAACTCTGCTGACCTGAATTAGAGATTAATCTAAAATAGTCCAATAGTCTGTTTCTGATTCCTTGTTGTTCCATTTATTTTAAACTTCCTGTTTGCTGATATCATGCAGCTATGTGTGGCAGCGCTATAGCTGATATGTATTTTAACATGAAGATCATCTGGCAAAGTATAAAAGGTGCATTTGCATTTGTTTATGAAGACTTAAGTCTTTTTATCATTACATGAACTTTAATTCCATTCTAATACCTCCCAACCGTCACCCCACAGGTGCCCTTTATAATTTAATGTCTACAATGGAAAATGGGATGATTGAGGGAATGGAGAAAGGTAAAGCATTTCTTATTGCTTTTATCTACTGATTTATTCACAGAGAATGATGATCTTTGATTTGATTTTAAAAACCCCAGCTAGAATAAAAACATCACTAGATTGGTTTTAATTCTGTAAAATTTTTAAGATATGTAGTATATGTAACTGTAACATTTAATGCGTTATGTGTTTTCTTCAAAAGATCCAAACTCCCCATCTGTGCAAAAGTGTTCTCAGGTGCTCATGGATCTTGTGGACATGAATCTCTCAGTTTTGAATGGCACTGATCATTTTGCTCTTCATGAATCCATCAGAACAAATCTGAACGGTGAGCTTTTCTCAACCTGGTCTAATAAAAATATGTACCTCTGTGCAGTTTTTTTCAACATTGTTTTTAAGTGCCTTACTGCATGTTTCGCTGCAGTTTCAAATGTCCACTGAGTGGCGCTAAAACACAGGTTTAATACATGAACCCTGGCACTTTTGTTACGTTGATATTGGTATGTATTGCTGTGTTTTTATTATGTTAATTATCCGTGGACTGTTGCTAAAAGTTAATGCTCTATCATGTTGCAAATATGCCCTACACCAAATCCAACCCTAAATCTACATCGATAGTGTTAACAAATGCAAAACTGATTTAAAAACACATTTGTTGATGCAACCGTGCCATTTCAGCTTCCTTTTACACAGATTTGAACTGTTTTGTCGAACCGTAGTTACACAGGATTGAACCGGAGCTCCTCGTTTCTCAAGAACATCTCTGTACTCCGTGAGCTACCAAACAAACCTACCGTCTATGAAAACACTAGATATGAGGCTGGAGATGTGTAATGCTAATGTTCAAATGCATCAGTTTTCAAATCTCCCAGCATATTAATATTGTTTTAAAGTCACATGAAATTCTTGATAATTGTGCAAAAATTCAGCTTTATTAATCAAATCTATGTTTGTGTGAAGGAATAAAAGAATAAAAGAGTTTTACTGCCAAGTTAAGTCACCTTTATTTACATAGCGCTTTTAACAATACAGATTGTGTAATATTGAACTGAACAGTATCAAACTGATGAACAGAGTGTCAGTACTGTATAATGACAAGATAAAAATTCTCAATTGAAAGCATTTCATTATTGAATTCAGAGATGTCATTGTCTAGTTCAGTTTAGTTCAAATAGTATCTCTGCAATCAAATCGATTCTCTAGTGTAAATTTCTTTTGCAGTGATATGTACTTGGTACGTATTTCATGTCTCGCTAGAAAGTGCACCCAGGTATGTTTATGCCATGAGACCAGGTAGGCTTTTCCTAAAGTGTGCTATAATTCATCTAGATATTTTGGACTATGTCACACTGAATCCAGTAAAAACTTCTCAGTGTTAGAACCGACAATGCAATGTAATGTAACATATCCACCACAACTGTCCATGAAAAAGATACAGTAAGGGTAAGCTTCATAATTAATTTGTTCCATTATATGTGAGAGAGAGAGAGAGAGAATCCTAACTCCAAGTCTGTGCATCTCTCAGAAGTCTTTGGCTAAAACAACTTTAAGTTCATTTTCTTCACTAACAGCGCTGTTGTTACCTCGCTTGTAAGAAGTCAAGTTGTTTTTAAGTTGATGTTATGTATAAAGTAGTCAGAGTAATGCTAGCAACATTAGTGCGAGGGAGAGAGAGCGGGAGATACAGTATGTGCTTCCATACATAATAAAACGAAATTTGTGGCAAAATATGGAAATGAGCTGTCGTTTTTATCATATTGATTATGATCTTTCTTTGTTTGGCCAGTGCCATTGTGGGCTTTAGTTATTTTGCTGTTGTAAGACATTTTAAATAATAGAAACCATTTGACGAAGTGATATGGAACTGTAATGCGGTCAAAAAGCTGCCTGGAACTACATTCGCCGTGCAGTTCTTTGAAAATAAATGCACGTTTCTCAGCCAATCAGATTCAAGCATTCAACGGGCTGTAGTATAAACTTTATTACATCAATCTACACTCAATCTACACTCCATACACCATAATGACAAAGCAAAAACAGAACTATCACAACTTTGTAAATTTATTAAAAATAAAAAACTGAAAGAAGTACATTGCATAAGTATTCATACCCTTAACTCAATACTTAGCTGAAGCAGCTTAACAGCTTCAAGTATTTTTATGATGTGACAAACTTTGCACATTTCTTCGCCTCTTCACCTCTCAAGCTCTGTCAGGTTGAATGGGGGCACAGTCTATGTTTTCAGACAGTAATGTTGATCCAGGATCGTCTTACTTGGCAAAATCACGGCGACCCATTCAAAGAGTTGTCTATAAGCCACTCTTGCTGTGTTTAGGGTCATTGTGCTGTTGGACGGTGAATCTTCTGTTCAGTAGGAGAATTCTCTGGGTTTTCATTAAGGCTATCTCTACTTTTCTTCTGCTGAGTCACCCTCGGTCCCTGCTGCTAAAAAACAGACCCACTAGCTTCTACTAGCACACTTTACTTTTGGGATCGTATGTTTATAATTTTTTCTGAACTCTTCCCTAAATGTATGGCTTGTTTCTTAGCTCTGCAGGTTTTTTTTCTTTTTTGCCTTAGGGCTTGGATTTTGCTTTCATACGCATTTTCAGCCGTTAGACCTTTTATTAAGACACGTGTGTTGCTCCGCTCCCACGGCTTTGGGCCCCATCCCACTCACTACAATAAACATATATGATCTATGATATTATGTAATACGTACTTATCACAATAGATTTTTAGCACTTTTTTTAGAAGTATAGTTGTTACAACATGCAAAGTAATAATAACAAGATACACAAATTCAGTAATGCTGCCCTCTTTTGCAGAGCTCACTGGAGGCAAAGGTCAGCATATTTTCCAAGTGGACAAACTGAATCTCGCTGATAAAGAAGCTGCAATACAGCATATACTGAAGTACACCATGGATATAATCAACTGTTTGAGTGATTTTTTGTTCAATTTCTGGCCATTAAGTAAGCTGAAGTGTTTCTTATATGTAGGCTACTAACCATTAAGCTTCCGGTTAGAGTTTAAATTGCCATCACAATCAAAGATTTTGAAGATCTAAGAAGATTTATTTAAAAGAGTGTCTTTGTATTACAGATGTTATCTTGAGCACATGTAGGTGTTTGGTTAAGTTTATCTGGGGCAGAAAATATAACTTTCTCTACAACATGACAGGTAAGAATCGACTTGTATGTTACCTGCAAGTAAATGTAAACAGAAAACACTGGTTTTATGTTGTGATCCCTCCAGATAAATCTGTGCCCCGTGCTCTTCTGGAAAGTGAGACGAGAGATTATATAGACGCCGGAGTGTTGCTGAACTCACCATACTTCTCAGTGCTGAGAGAAGAACGAGACATCGACCTCATCATTTCCCTGGACTTCAGTGAAGGAGATCCTTTCGAGGTATTATACCCAAACCGTATATAATTTTCTCTATAATAATGCACACATACTCTTATAAAAGACAATTTCGAATGGATTCCCTGGACATGTAAATTCTATAATCGTTTCTACATTTATTGTCGTACTGAACCCGTGTGGCATTCTTTAGATTGAGAGCATTCATTAGTGACCATCAGAGGTCCCACTAACCTAAAATATATATAGTCTACAGCCTAAATATAATTTAGATATCTCAGCTGGTGCATGAATCCCTGATGATTTCAGTTTATATATCTATTATATTTAAATGAACACACTTGAGAGTGAATATGTGATTAAATAGTTTTTTTTGCTCCTAAATTGCCATAGTCAGTCTAGATTATTTAAGCAGGTTTGTGACTGTTTATATATCCGTAAATAATTAAAAGGTCAGGCTACTACATTAAAGGTGTTGGAGAAGCTTCAAGCTATTAACCCAAAATCGAAAAAAGTTTGCAAGCAAAAAGGGAAAGCGTACTCTTTAAAAAACACAAACCAACAGTTTTTATGTTGTTAATGAAAATTCGACTGATAAAGCAATCATTTGTGCCCATGAAGCCATCAAGTTTAAAACATTGTTCCACAAGAAACTTGCAGTTTTATGCTTCTACCACTGGTTTGAACTGAAATGTTTTTCTGACCCTTTTAATCGTGTAATTTCTGTTCTACTGCAGACAGTGAAAACAGCTGCTGAGATGTGCAAGAAAAAAAAGATCCCTTTCCCTGAAGTCCACATTCCCAGTGAAGATGAGAAGAAACCCAAGGACTTCTATGTGTTCAAAGGCCAAAACGTTCCAACCGTGATTCACATCCCTCTGTTTAATGTGGTCAACTGTGGAGGTAAGTTAAGATTGTCTACTTTAATAAAAATTAAATATGAATCATATTCAGATTTAACCGTGTTACTGTTTTTTCAGGTGATATTGACACCTGGACGTCCGAATACAAGACGCGTCAGTTCTCTTACAATGCTGAGAAGATCACTAAACTTATGGAGGTCGCTGGAAAAAACATCTCAAACAATAGAGCCAAACTGCTGAAACAGATTCAAGCAGCCATCGGGGAAAAACGTAACAAACATGAATATATTTAACTCTGTGACTAAACTCATGTAGACTAAACTGATTTGCATAGGCTATCAGTGATTTTACAGTCAATAGTATTCAATTTCTTTTTCTGTCCTAATAAACACAAACACAAAAAATTGTGTTATCTGTGTAGTATGTTTGCATTTTATTTCTGTTTGATATTCAAAAATGTTTCTCCTGTTTTTTTTTTTTTTATATATATAATACATTGCATCATTAATAATATCAGCACACATTGGACTGAAACCATAATTGCTTAATACAATAATGTATTAATTTTTTACTGTTTTTTTTACTGTTTTGTCCAATTAATTAATAAACTTCTATTAACATTTTTTGTGTCCTATTATTTTGATATAAAACAGCAAAAAAAAAAAGAAAACTGCTAAAAATGTTTGTATGATTTTAACTTTTTTAAATAATATTTTGGACATACAATATTAGAAATGGATGTGTAGTGAGTGGGGTGGGGCCGAGAGCTGTGGGAGCAGAATGAGGCCGGGGGAGTTGAATAATCGCCGAGCCATTGTTAACCGACGAGCTGCACAAAATCACGCTGATAATGAATGCGAATTTGCGCAGCTCTTCAGTGAATAACAGCTCTGCGTAGTAAATGCAGCTCAATGTAAAATCACGCACATGATGGAATTTACTGCTGATTACAGAACCGGCTTTACTGACAAGATGCGCAATGCATATCGCGCAATGATTATCGTGCAGCCCTACTCTCAACGCTCTCAAATCCACTTGTCATACTTTATGAAGTCTTGTGTGTGTCTCTGCTGCAATTCTAAGCCTTGTTCTATGTTTCTTCTGTGTCCTGGTTCCTGGTCCGGTTACTCTGCCTGTCCTTTGGATTAACCCTTTGTCTGTTTTTGTCCTGTTGTTATTGTTTGGACTGATTATGTGTTATGACCTTTGCCTGTTTTTGGACTTTGTTTGTGGATTACCCTTTGTTAAATATACTGCATTTGAATCCTCTACCTGAGTCTACCAGATGGCTGAGTCTCATCAGATGGCTTTTTCAGTCCACCACTGCTCCTTGTTTATCTACATCAGTCTTGTGTCTGCTTCAGCCTCAGAACAAATCCAATGTTCGCTCCATTCCATTCCAGAGTTTGCTCTTTGTACAGAGTTGGCTCTCGAATCCATTTCAAAGTTTGCTCCGGAGCACACTCTAGTGTCCACTCCTCCATGGCGGCCTTCAGAACCTGCTCCAGGGCTGTGCAGAGACGTTTAAAGGAGCGGGTGCTCAAAGTTAAAAAAAGGGGCATATAGCAGGCTGAATAACAACAACTCATATTCATTATGAATTTAATATGTAATGCTTCACAAACATCAGGCAATATCAACAAGTCATTCCCCTACACATCTCTCTCCATGATGGTAACAGTTACACTTTTATATAACAGGGCTGCAAATGAACCAAACCCACCCAAACTAACTTGAACATAAACACACATAACATCACTAAAAAAAAAAACCCAACTGTCTTGCTTAAATGACACAAAAATTAGTAAACTCTAAAGAAATACCCATGATGCACCGGGTGCAGTTCATTAAAGGATAGGTAATGTTTGTCGCCCTGTTGCACAAACAGCACGCTCATTTATTTCAATTCATTTGTTGTTATAGACTATAGTGTGCGCTGTACACCCTACTTACTGTTGTTGCAGTCTGCACCTTCCAAATAATTTGCCTGCTTCTCCTCCAGCTCCGCACCACCCAGCCTGCAGAAAATGCGCGTGCACTTTCCGAGTCCGTACCTGGCTCGTAACGAGCGCGCTCTGCCCTCAAAGGCAAGCATTGGTTAATGGCAGTCATGTGACTGATGCGAGCCAGATCCTTTTATTTAGCAAAATTGAGACTAATAGTTACATTTTATTTTTGTGGGTCAAAGACAGGGCTCCATACACACATACACATAAAAAAAACAAAAACAAGAAAAGGGCACTTGAGGCATCCAGGAGGAAAGGGCCGGGTGCTCAAGCCATCTCTAGCTCTCTGGAGACTACTTTTAAACGCTCTCTGTTTCCTGATGCCTCTGTTATTGCCACAAGTGCTGTCTCTGAACTCACTGTGTTTGTTGTAGCTCCTATTGCTACTGCTGCAGAACCTCCAGAGGTGGTGGCATCTGCTGCCGAACTGCTGCCCAAAAATGACGGGGATGTTCGCTTCAACTCCTCTTAAGACAGGAATGTTTGTTATTGATCTATTCTGATAAGGTCATAGAGACCATCAGTGAATCCCCTGTAAAAACCTGTCTTGGCCCTGAAAGCCAATCATGAATTCTCAGCCCTGTCTATTACAGTCACTAAAACTGCCTCTGAATTCCCCCAGTGCCCTGCCAGGGCCAGTAAGACTGATCTGGAACTCCCCGACTGTCCTGCCATGATTAAAGAGATTGCCTATGAACTCTCTGCCTGTCCTGTCACAGTTATAGAGGCCATCTGTGAACTCTTTTTATGTCCTGTCATGGCTATGGATGCTGTTTGTGAACTCTCTGCCTGTCCTGTAACCAGGGTTGGGAGGGTTACTCTTAAAATGTATTCCGTTACAGTTACAAATTACATTAAAAATGTATTCAGTAATGTAACGAAATTACTATAATATAAAAGTAATGTAATTTGATCACTTTTGAATTACTTTAAGTTAAATATGTAAATAAAGTAAAAAAAAAAAAGGAAAAGGAGTACTTTTACTTAACTACTTTAAAATTAAAACAATGAAAACTAGCAAAAACTATTTGAAACTATTAAAAATTTCTTTACAGCCCATGTATATGTATGTAAAAGGCTATGCAGACATCTAGTGACTATACCAGGGCTATTCAACTGGCGGCTCGCAGGCCAAATCTGGCCCATCATTCATCTTCATCCGGCCCGAGAGAAGGGCTCGCGCAGGTGGCACATTATGCCTTGAATTGTTTTTGCACTAATTCACTTGCCCGGGCCGTAGTTTCACAACCGCAAAAGAAAAGGATGAGAGACACGCAACAACAACAATCTCTTGGAGACCACAAAGTCAATAAATGGCAGAAAAAAGACTGTGTTCGGCTGTAGTTCTTCTAATCCACTTCAGGCATTGCACCAGTAGCATTTTAACGGACAAAAAAACGCAGTCTTAAATGAGTTATAATGTCCTAAATGACCATAAAGAGTTGAGAGAAAATCAGATGTGTGTCAGATCCAAGTCATGTGCATCAGGTTTTAAAGTGACAGCATTGCTTCTAACGTAAAATCTGATGAAGTCCGTCATTGTTGTAAATCAAAGAACAAAAGAAAATAAATCACTCTGCTCTATAGATTACGTTTTGCAGCTTGAGTAAATATTAATTCATGCATGTACGGTTTATGGTTTATGTGAGGATTGTTTTAAGTTCCCTTAAATTAAGTTTAAAATCATATTTTTTTTTTAGAACAGAATACTGAATGTTAAAAATAATAACTTTCAATTGCACTGTAACATTGAATTTCTTTAATTAATGGTTACAATCGAGAGGGAAATGCGTTTAAAGGGTTAGTTCACCCAAACACATAAGACCCTCTTTCATCTTCAGAACACAAATTAAGATATTTTTGATGACATCAGAGAGCCATCTGTCTCTCCATTGACAGCAATACAACTGAAATGATCCAGATCGCTGAAACGGCATCTTGAAAAAGACGCGAAACAACCTTGTTCAGAAATTGCTCTTTTGTGAAACACCCAGGGGATTCGCTTGACAGGGAAATCGCTGATCGTGTCGTCAACACCATAGAGAAAAACTTCTGCTTCAGCTTCTGTTTCCGCTTCCTTGCAGCACTTCAAAGCAGCAGGCATAAACTCGCGGCTCCGAAGCAAAATCTGATGAGTGGTTGCACCTGTCGCCTCTTTATACCTGGATGAACGGCAGTGGCTCAGGATTGTTTAACCACTCGCCAATTTTCATTGGCGTTTTCTCTTAAGCAGAGCGAATCAGGGCTCTAGACAAGACCCCAGTCTGTCGTCACGACATAACTCGTAGTGACTGACAGATAGGGAACATCCACTATGGTTTCGGACACACCTTAAAATGGCTGTGCCCTCAAATAGTGCACTGTTTGAGGGCATAGGGGGTGATTTCAGATACAGCCAGTGTCTCTCGCCTTCATTCATCACAGATTGCGACATGTTGTTTTTCTGGTGAGGTGTATTCAAATGATACGTGCGTGTCTTCACAAGTTAACTGAGAGAGGATCGGGAATAATCTGGATAATTTTTTTCAGCGATTAACAACATATATTCTGCTTTGCACCTTACACAAACCTACTGTATTCCACCAGAGAGGACTGTGGCTGCAAAACATCATAATTTGGGTTACTTTTGGTACTGCTTTTGGCATTTTTGCAATAAATAAATGATTGTAATTGCATTTATCTGTCTCACATGTTTTTCCTATTGTGTACAGAGATAGTCATGTTTAGGTTTAGTGGTAGGAGTGAGATTAGCTACTATAAAAATAGTTTTAAATGCTATTTTGTTATGAAAATTGTTGTTTTCCTGCATATTTCGGTCAGTTGCATTTTATATCCTTTTATATTCGCTAAAAATGGGTAGGTTTAGCTTTTGGGGTAGGTTAAGGGGTCTAAAAATCTCAATCACTTATTGATAAAATGATAGAAATGCAAATTTGCTATAAAATGGAAAGGTTCAGGTTTGGGGTAGGTTAAGGGGTCTAAAAATCTAAATTGCTTACTGAAAAAACGATAAAAATGCACTGATAAAAATATCTTAGTTAGGCTCATATAAAACATACAAGCAACTATTGTACATATTTTAACCAAAAATGCGTTGCCATTTGTATGTTAAAATATGTCTAAATTGTACGTTTTATCATCAATAAAAATTTTTACAACTGTCATTAACAACAGGGGTGCAGGAACAGAGAGGTACTGTTTTTAATTATTTTTTTTTTATTATTTTTTTTTTGCAAATACTTTTATCAAAAGAAGCTTACATTGCTGTAAAGTTTCACATTTTATCTCATAAGGCATTACCAGAAAAAAAAAAAAAAAGAAATACGTCAGTTGAAATTCAAACCAAACCCTGGCACACCATAAATGACAATGTATGCAATCAAGGGGGGAAAAAATACATAATTTTATGTATTCAATATTTATGCAACAACCATGTTCTGCTTGTAATGAGCACGGAGGCTTTCCCCTGTTCTCACTGAAAAGGACAACAGAACAACCTGTTTCCCATCACACAAGGTGCATAAGGTGATGCAACATAATTACTGTAATATAGAAGGAAATGTCACAATTTCATGATCTCAGCGAATGACTCATTTATCATTCACAACCTTACCCTCAGGATGATGTCTAGACTTGCAAAGTAGTTTAAGAGCCCTTTATAAGAGCATCTTCTGGCCGGATGTCAAGGACTGCTGTTTTGTTTTCGGTGTGGTGTTGGAGACTTTTACAGAAACAGTAAGTATATGTTTTTAAGCTATATAGAAATTTAAGTGTTTCGTTTCATTATAAATAGCATGCAACAACCTTAATAGTGGCATGCACACTCAACGAAAGTGCATAAAAATGTAAAATAATGGTGAAAAAATGGTTTGTGGGATTCATCTTTACAACGTTATTGAAAGATACTTTAAATATTTTTTGGAACATATCACTGGTGTTTTGACCCAATAATAAAACATTTTGCTATCTGGCTCAAAAAATTACATGAGGTAATCAGCTTATTTTGACAATATAATATTTTATTTAGAAATGAATAATAAAAAAAAGTCTTAAATATATCATGTTTTTCACATTATTTAAAACTGGGACACTCATTTCAAACATACTTGCACGTTGTTTGAATTTCCCTGTAAGACAATAGGTTTGTATTTACTCTGACATATACAGAATATTAATGTTTTTCACAATTATTTTCTTTGGTTTATCCAAAGAGGTTACTGATTTGTTATACGAATATGAATATATGAATCTTAAATAATCACTCTTGTTTTATAGATGAGTGCACCTAAACCCAAGGAAAGGTACGTAATCCTGCTCAGATTCCTAGAATCACGGAAGCAGTTAAATAACAAGTTACAACAAACTGCCAAAATTATCTTCAGATTTATTTGCCTTGAAATCTTGAATATTTGATTTCTAAATATATCAAATAAATCATATTCCGGTCAGCACTGATCTGTCTGTCTGTCTCTGTGGCTTCCGCAGCGGTACGGTGAGGACCAATCTTGCACTGAACGGGAGCGAGCAGGAGTTTGTAGCCAGCAGAAGAAACACTGTTCTACAAAACCTGAAGAAGCTTCAGATTCAATGCAGTCTGGTAAAACTAATATGTCATATTTCATATTTCCAAATGCTTATTTTGAAATGACCTACAAACGATGTGTGATGAACATGGGCTGTCAAGCATCAGTTTCACTCTCTTCATTGTGAAAAACTATGCCATTTCTAGGTATCAAGCATTGATGTGTACTTACAAAATGTTAAACACAATGATTCACTCAACATTACAATTCAGTTATTTTATCTAATATCAATTATTGCATAAATAGCTCACAGTTTCTACAATAAACATTTGTAAAGGAACGTTTCTTTTCGAGAGCAGGACTGGACATGCCTGAGTTTTGAACAATAACTGTGGGATGGGAACAGCGTTTGTAAGCTATATCAGGTCATTTTCCATTAAACAAAAAAGCAAGTGACAAGTGTTCCAAGTTTACCTAGAAGAACACCAGAGCTTGAGATATTTTCAGTGAAAATGTCTTTTAACCAGACCATTTAAATGTAGACCCTATTAGACGATCATAAAAATATTCAATCTCCTGTAAACATACACTTGTTTTTGTGATTCTGTTCAATCAGGAATGGGTTACATGGAATTGAAATGGTTAAATACATCACATTTAATACAGACTCAGAATAATGAACCACCTGATAAAGCTTGTACTGAGGAAACAGGATTGTCAGGTGATTGTGCTGTCTACTACCGTGGGAATGCAAGGTGCTTATGCAAGCACAGAGTAATATGCAAAACAGGAGTAAAGTGTATCATTCTTGCCAACATGCACCACTTGCCCTTCAGGGGATCTGCTAAAAGATGTTGGAAGACATTTCTAAGAAATGGCAAGCAATATGTTGGCTGTATTTGGTGAAAAAAAGAATTCAACCTCCATACATTTCATACTTAGATGCATGTGGATGCCCTCTGATGTTTATGATACCTCTGTGGAAGCAGATGTTTTGAATTATGTGTGTGTTTCAGGATGCAGTGCCAAACATTGCATTACTGGGTTCTGGAGGAGGACAAAGAGCCATGGTGGGTTTG
>JAUCMR010021238.1:0-12985 GCA_032357425.1 Enteromius argenteus | reverse complement strand
CGATTATGATTACTGCCTGTCTCTGATACATCTGTTATTCTGTGTACCGACTTTTGCCTGCCTGACTACCCATTAAAGATAGCTGCAAATGGATCCGACTGTCTCTGAGGATTTGTCACAATAAGTCTACATAAACTATAAGTAAACTGTATAAAATCACATCAACATGGTTTATACATTGCAAGGCTGTTTTTAAAAATAAATAAATAAAAAAAATCTGCATTTTATTGTAGGATAGAATGGGGTGGTTCTTCGTTAATTTCCTGAAGGAAATTGAGGCAGTAGAGCAGCAAACATAAATCACAGAATAGGAAATAGAAATGTGTGCAGTTCAATACTGTGCCACAATAACAGATACACTAAAGATGAGAGAGAATATATTTATAAATAAAACATCATAGATTGCTTAAACTATTTTGATGAGAAAAATAATGGAAAAATATATATTGCTGTAGACTTATTTATTATATAATTTTTTAAAGAGTACTTTAAAATGCATATTTGTTACATTGCATGTAAACATGCAGCCTGCTGTGGGATGTTGTTAGTTTTGTTTTGTTAGTTCAGATCTTAATTGTGATTACGTGAAGCCGTTTTATTGCAATTTTGAATTATGTTTCTGGACAAAGCAGCGCTCATCTCCTGCAAAGTCGATGTTGAACCAGCTCATCAGATCAGACAACCTTACACATCTTTCTCAAATAACCGCTCCTGCTGGTTATCAGAGGCGATCAGAGGCCGCTCGCTTGGGCGATATCCAAGCAGTTCAGTCAAACAGAATTAAGAAGTCACATGCTTATCAAGCCTCAGATCGGAGCCCCTAGAGATCATCTGAGAGCCAGACCTCCTCCTTCTCCTCCCAGAAGAGTGAAGCCTGCTGAGACGGGGAAACACAAGAGAGAGATGGGACACAATGCACCGGCCGAGAGCCCTCCACAGAGTGCTCATTGTTTTCACTGTATAAGCATTTGTGCCACAGAGACCCTTCTGAAGCTCTGGCCATGCCACGCCACTGCTTTGCGGGGGCGGTGTGTTCCTTTCTCTCTTTCTTTGCTGCTTTGTGATTTTTCCATCTCAGCTTTCACCAGCTTTGACAGAGAATCTAGGCTGCGGAGATGTCAGCCGGTGCACACATATCTCATACTAAGATAAAAAAATAAATAGTTCTGGATTGCTGTTGGTGGATCTATAAGGAATCCTAAAAATCCATTGGAATCTTTCAAAGTTCTTAAAGTGGAAATATTATAGTATTCTATAGTTCTTTATATATTTACAAAGTGGTTCTTTTTAAAACTGTTCCCTGAAAAGTTCTTTGAGGAACCTTTTTTTATGGCATTGTTGCAAAAATTTTGGTGGCATTTTCAGAAGCAATCTGCTCAATGGGTGGACAAACAGAGGTGGCAAACGTGCGTCATTGTCGAAATCACATGCCAGGCATGAAACAATGCCCGCTCTGTGACTCTTCGCACGAGTGGGATGTGCAAGACCACATCACCTCTTTCTCAAGACACGTGCCACTGCGGGATGGCCAGCTGCTGCACGGAGGTCAGATAAGGAGGAAATGATGGACAGCTGTATATGAACAAATACACAATAGCAGAAGAATGAGGAAGACCAGCATACGAACAACCAGTTGACTTTGCTTAAGAATTTTACAGTGTGTAACTATTAGTGCTGTCAAACAATCAATCCCGATTAATCGCATCCACAATAAAAGTTTTTGTTTTACATAATATATGTGTATTCGTGTACTGTTTATTTATGATGTGTATGTAAATACACACACATACAGTACATATTTTGAAAATATTTACATTTAGACATTTATATTATATTTATATTAGTGCTGTCAAACTATTAATTGTGATTAATTGCATCCAAAATAAAAGTTTTTCTTTACATAATATATGTGTTTATGCTGTGTTTATTTATTATTTTTATATTAAAACACACACGTACAGTATATATTTTGAAAGTATTTACATGTAAATGCATTTATATATTTATTTTCTTGTATTTTATATTATATCTAAATATATTTAATATATAAACATAATTTTCATATTTTCATTAAATAAATACATGCATGTGTTTGTATTTACATATACTTAATAAATATACACAGTACATACAAATATATTATGTAAAGAAATACTTTTATTTTGGATGCGATTAATCGCTGTCACACCGCATGTCTGTTGTTTTCGTCTGTCACTGTTTAGTTTTGGTTTCGCTTTCTTGTCTTCCTGTTTGTCCTTATTTGGTTCTGTTCCGTCTTGTTTAGTTAATTAGTTTCCCCGATCCCCAAATTCCAGTTCCTGAATTACGGCCAGGAGAGCCGTTCCTAAATCCAGTTCCTGAATTACGGCCAGGAGAGCCGATCCCCAGTCCAGTTCCTGAATTACGGCCAGGAGTGCCGATCCCAAGTTTAGTCCCTGAGTTTGCTCTGCAAGAGCGCCTCCCTGAGTTTACAATACAAGAGCCACGGCCTACAGAAGAGGGAAAACTCCTCCGTCCCGCAACAGCTACAGGCGGCTCCTGATCCACCACAGCTGCATGCGGCTCCCGATCCACCGTGGCCGCAGGCGGTTTCCGATCCACTGTGGCCACAGGCAGTTTATCCGGTTATCAAGGTTATTTTGAATATGTGTATTCTCCCTGTCGTCTGTTTGTTTGATAATTAAAGATCATATTGAAGTCACGGCTCTCGTCTTCACCTGCTTGTGACTGCATATTCCTGACAATCGTGATTAATCGTTTGACAGCACTAATTTATATATAGATATATTTATTATATAAGCATAACATCTTTTTCTTAAATATATACATGCATGTGTTTGTTTTTATATACACATACATATATTATGTAAACAACTTTTATTTTGAATGTGATTAATTGCGATTAATCATTTGACAGCACTAATATACTACTATATAACATAACATCCATAATTCTAACTTTATTTATTTATTACATTGCTGGGTAGTATTACATGTAATCCAAATTAAGTAATCAGATTCCAAAAAGTACTTGTAATTAGATTATATTACATTTTATTCATATTTTATTGATTCTCCCTAATTACTCCTTTTTTTCTCTCTCTCTCTACCCTAATCTGGGAAACTTTAATGTTCTGTGATATTTAATGCACTTCATGTGGTTAACAAAGAATGGAATATATTTTCTTTCTCGCTCTCTTTATATATATATATATATATATATATATGCATATAAAAATCAGTATAATAAATGGTAAACCTATCCAAATCTATGGGATAAATGAGTTTGGTCCAAAGTAACGTAAAATTAATCAAAAAGTAGTCAGAATATATTGCCTAAAATTACTAATCTAACAGATTGTTACTAACCACAACTGGAAGTTATTTGTAATCAGTAACTTACAAAAAAAATTCAAATAATCTACCCAGCACTGTTTATTTAATTTGATCGCAATGTTTATTGAACATAAAGGAAAGCTGTATTAGAGAAAATGTTTTTTTTCATGTATGTTACTGTTTTGTGTAGTTGGGGTTGTGGCATGACTAAAAAGGAAAAAGAAATCCTTATGTTGTGAATCAGATTATCGTAAACACAAATTTGTGCACTTTTAACAGGTAGATGCAGTATCAAAAGAAAGCAGACTGACATTGGGATGGTATTGAAGCGTGATCGCACGACCCCCCCGAAACTCCCATCAGCTGTGATTTTCTGCTCAATTTGAAATGAGGACAGGAGGTTTGTGCGTTCACGTTAACGTGTTAAAGTGCTTTCTCCTGGAGTGAGGTTACAGGCCTCTCCTGGGCGTGTTCCAGCCATCGCCGTAATTGCTTGCGAATGGAAATTTCCTCCTCGCCCCTCTGTTCTTCAAAAGGAGACGATCCATTCATTTCCTGCCATTGCCATAGTAACCAAAACATCTCCCCTTGACTTTGCCATCCCAGAGTTCCTTTCAGGTTCAAATGAAAGCCCTGTGTGCGCTCATCACATCTCTATAAAAGGCTACTTAGGTAAAGCCGGGGTGCCGTGATGCTGCAGTCGTCTTAGTGGTTAATAAGCTGAGTCGGGGAGCAGAGATGCTTGTTGCCGGGTGAAGCAGAGAGAATATGTGGTTGTCGTGGCGTGACAATATGACCAGTTCAGACTAAGACGGAGAAAATAAGACACAAGAAAACCAGAAAATGGGAAGTGCAGCTAGAATGAAGATAAATAAACACAGAAAACAAGGGCTGCTGCTGAGGGAGGATGGGCTTCTGGTCGCCCACTGTGATGATTCATCAGGGCTTACAGAGAGTTGCTACTGGAAACACTGTCTGTGTGTGTGTGTGTGTGTGTGTGTGTGTGAGTGAGGGCGTGTATGAGAGAGAGAGTCATTGTTTTTTTGCAAGGCCATCAGACCCCAGTTATATTGACTGTAAAATATCTGAGTCATATTTCACCCTAAAGTCAAAAGAAAGACTGAAATGATGTTTTGATTGGGGTAAATGAAGCCTGTAAAGATTAGTTTTTTCTACTGTGTCATTTTTGTGACTATTAAGCACAGTTTTCCTGCAAAATAATGCCAAAAATAAATAAAATCTCAATACTATTATGAAATCATTTAAACTGCAAAGTATTCACATATCATATCAGTATTCATTGTAATGCCTCTAGTTTATTTAATACCGTATTTTTCATTAGAATTAAAATTATGAGATTAACCACTCAATTACAATGAAATTTACTTTAATTGTCATTAAAATGTAATAATATTAATATATATATATATATAGAGAGAGAGAGAGAGAGACTTTTAAGTGTGTGTGTGTGTGTGTGTGTGTGTGTATACACTATTGAATTTTGTATGCATTATAATACATATTATTATTATTATTATTATTATTAAATTTGGATTTTGCTGTAGTGAATGGCATTTAAAAAGCACATTACAATAATTATTAATAATTATTATTACTGTTATTAAAAACAATGCAAAATAATTACTATAATGTAAAGAAAATTATTTTAAAAAAGTGAATTGTTCAGTATTTACATTACATTGATGTATTAATTGTATTGCTTTTAGTATATGTATTACAGTATTTTTAATAAAAAATAAATAAATAATGAGAATTACTATTGAATTCCAAAGAAATTCGATTTAGTCATAAAAATGTCATATTAGTTTTATGTTGAAATTTAGTTGAAATTATGTAAAAAAAATTTAAACTTTTAATTATATTAGTTAACTGTTTTTACTTTAATATTGATGTATGCATACTATTTATAATTTTTTTCGTTTTGATTTTGAGTTGAAATATGAACTGTGCATATTTTCATGAGATTCAGCCAAATGGATGAAATAACCCAGGAAGGTTTAGAGGGATGATCTCTCAAGTACATACGGCTTTGAAAACCTTTTATTCTGTGGGAAATATCACTCATGTCACCTCAGTTCAGCTTTAAAATATATTTTCCTTTTCCATCGCTGTCGTTATGTGGAGAGAGATGCCGTCTGCATTTGAAAGTCACAGAGCAGGAGAACATGAATCGAGTGAGTGTCTGCATGCGTATAAATCATCATACATCATCTGGCATAAAGCCTGTTACTTTTATTAGTCTGATCTGATATAATCATCTCCATGCTCATCTCTGACACCTGCTACTCAGAAAGAGATGCTCAGCCACATAACACTCAAAGCGCGAGGTTTATTCAGCTCCTGGAGATGTAATTTTGTGATAATGTGAATCTGTGTCAGTGATGGAGCGGGTCAGAGACGGATGGTGTTTTGGCAGCTGGATTTATGTCCGGCCGTGACTGCGACGCTAAACTCATATTGACTGACAGCACATTATCTCAGATTAGCGCTGCTCATTAATCAATTAGTTCCAATCAATTCTCTCCACAGCTACACATTTGCATAATTTATGCACTGGTGGCTGCATATTCATAGTCTGTGATAATCTAAGATAATGAGAGCAGATTTGGTTCATAATTAGCTTGAGTATTTCAGCAAGCAGTGGCATTTTGGGAGGATAATTTGTGAATGGGTGCCATCAGAATCAGAGTCCAAACATATGATAAAAATAATCCACAAGTAATCCACACCACTCCAGTCCATCAGTTAATGTTTATAAAGCAAAAAACTGTGTTTGAAAAAAAGGAAATACATCTTTAAGATGTTTTTAACTTCAAACCTATGCTTTGTGTAAATACTCTGCCTTTAAAACTTCTTTATGAAAATAATGTGCATCTCTGCATGGTGCATCAAACTCAAAAAAATGAAAAAAAAAGCAAGTAATATATATATATTTTTTTAATTTATTTATTTTTTTATTTTTTTAATTGCATGACCCATTTAGAGATGTACACATGCACATTGCAATGGAGAGAACACTAGTAGTGAACTAGTAAGAACTAGTAGAGACAACAAGATGTTTTCATTTCCGTCTGAATGTTAGCAGCTCCTGCTGTGTGACGTTGGGGAATAGTGACAACATGGAAGCAGACAGTGTGTGTGAGGCTGAATAATTTATATAGACTGGCTGGGACAGAGAGAGTAAATATTAAGCTAGTTAAGCGATGCATCCTCACGTGCACACACACACACACACACGTTCATCCTCCTGTGATTTAGAGGAGCTGGCACTGTGGCATTAGTGTCTCCAGCGGAGTCTCAAAAGCAGATGGATGTTCAGAGGGTGTAAGATGTGTGTCAGTGGGTCAGAGACTACCCAGCATCCTCTGGGGCTCAGTGGCGAGGACCTCTGCTATGATTACTTCCTCTTTGCACGGATCATTTCATTAGAGAACAAGCGAAAGGTCGCTCTGCAAATTCATGCAAACTAATGCTTTGCATCAACTTAATGTGAATCTCACAAAAACATGCCCAGGTCATGTTACAATTGCCCAAAATGAAAAGTAAGAAAAGAATGTATGTGTACGATTTCTTTATTATATTATGTTATTACTTAGTGTATTATATAATAAATTAAATAATAATAAACTGAAGATAGTAAAATAATGTAATGTGTTTATGTTGTCTAGATATTATATATATATATATATATATATATATATATATATTATATGACTAAAATAAAACCTATCATTATGTAACTTAAGTTTGAATCTCAAAAAAACATGCCTAGGCCACATTACACCCCAAAATAAAGAATTATGTATATTTTTCTATAAAATAATATATTTATTTATTATTTTATTTAAATAATAAAGAAATAATAGTATTGCATTTAAATATAATTATTAAATAATAATAAAATAAATATAATGATATAATGTTTATATTGTAGTTTTATATACATATATATTATTTATATTGATCAATCAGAATCAGTACTCTGGCATGATCATCATATTGCGAGATTCATCTGTTATTTCACTTTCAGACACAAAAGCAGTATTTTGAGCATTAGGATGATAATGCTGCACATGAGACTGAACATGAACAGTTGTTCAGGATTTCGACCGTGTGCATGTATGTTGTGTATTATGCTGCTAAAGCCGTCACCTGTGGAGATAGGCCTTCGTTTGAGGCTGTCAATCTTTTATTATGCAAATCCTAATTGGACTGTGCAGATTCACTTCGGCCCAGTGACCTCGGCGCAGGGGAGCTGTGACATTTCCCAGCGTTCCCTGCGTACTGCATGCACACACCGACACAACCTGAGGGTCATGCTAATGCAGCTGTTGGAGCAGAACTTTTCATTGGCACTCATCTGATATCCAGCTAAGCCATCTATCGCTGAATACCATTTCAGATACGGTCACGGCATCAGAAGAGCACTTCTGATTCGCTGCATAAATGTTTTGTGTTTGTATCAGCGCAGGGCTTTAATAATTTAGCTTTTGTGGGTCTGACAGAATGATTCTGGCATTTTAATGGATTGACATGAAGCCAATTTTCATTCTGGATGGGCGATGAGTGATGTTTGTCCTTCCGCAGTCAATCAATCGGGACGGGAGGTCTGGGATTTGGAAATGGAAGAAGACGCCTCACGCCTCAACAATTCAACACATAAATCTCCAGCCCTGTCCCAGGAGATCAGGAACAGAGACAGTTAAGAAACACAGATCTTGCTTTGTCCTTCTTTTAATTTTAATTTTACTGTTAAGTTATTTAGCTTAACTTAGAAACCCTATAGACTTGTGTTTTTAAGAGGGACTCAAGCCATATATATATATATATATATATATCAGACCAACCTCAATCACCTAGCAACCACTCATAACACCCTAGCAACCATTTACCATCTGGATGTAATCTGGATTAAGTAATCAGATTGCAAAAATGTAATACTTGCAGTTTACTTGTATTACATTTTATAACACTCATAAACAAATTACATTTACTTTTTTATGGATTGCATAGTTGCAAATTATTTGCACAATAGCAGAAAATTTGCTTTCTAAAAAAATTCTGTTGAGTGTCCTTTTGAACAAAATTTAAGTATTCACAATACAGAATGTTCATTTAAACTAATTTTGCAGTCCATGCATCTCTCAGTCAATTACACCATCTATGAGATTAATAACTATTGTGTAATTAATAATGCAAGTTAATAAATATTGCCAATGTATAACTGACCAAAATCTAGAAAACTTTGACCATGTCATTGCTGTTTTCATGTTTATTAATGTTTGTTCGTGTGATGCAGAGATTCCCAAACTGATCCAAAATATATTTATAAAAATGTATGTATTTTTTAAATATATAAATAATATTTACCTGAAGTTCGCCTGAGATTTACAATGAATATTTCAATAATTTCTCTGATTTTATTTCTCCTATTTTTTATATCACAAAAAAGCCATTTAAACCCATAAATACGTTAGATCAAAAGTAATTTAAAAGTAATCCCAAAGTAGTTAGAACTCATTATCTAAAATAAGTCATCTAGATTGCATTACTGACTACAATTTGTACGGTAATCATAACAGTATTTATAGGTAATCTACCCAGCGCTATAACTTTCTGGCAACCATAAACTGTATCAACATTCTAAAACATCCTAGCAACCACAGAACACCATTCTAAAACATTTATGAACACCCTAGCAACCACATAGCAATGTTCTAAAAACATCTATGAGCATTCTAGCAACCACATACAGTAACAACATTCCAAACATCTAAGAATATCCTAGCAGTCACACAGCAATGTTAGCTGATCTTAAAAATCTTTCTGTAAAAGCACCACTCATATTTTAAGTGAAAAAAACTTATTAAAATATACATTTCCAGTTTTAAGTCAGTGCTGGAAGACGGGTGATTAAAAAAGGGAAATGGTTTGATTTGCTCTGTGCAGGTCTGTGTCCCTGGTGGAGGAGATATCTGTAATTAGATTTGATGAGATGATGAGCGCTCAGTCCCTCTGTCACTGCTGCCTTATCTGCAAACGCTAAGTTATGTCATTATCTCGCTAGAACAATTAATAAAAATTAAAGAAATGGTGGTGCAAAAAGCCTCTGAAAACAAATGCTCTGCCTTTCCTGACTTTTTAACAAAGCTAATGGCTCCTGCAAAACAGTTTTCTCTCATTAGATGGATGTGGCAGCTGATGCAAATTGTGACTTGGCTCTAATTGCTGACATTAGTTTGACATTCTTCTGGCATTTTAACCAAACGTTTCTGAAAAGGGGATATGAAAAACCAGCCCTTCAGATTTTTGCATTTATTACGAGTAACGCTGTGAATAATAATCGAGTTCTCCAGAGTGAGCAAACGAACGCTCAATCCGGCAACAATGCATGACCTTCATTTAGCCAAACCTCTGTCCTCTGCACATTCTGGTCAGTATATTTGAACTCAGCATGGCCACTCCCTTCTGATTTGCATATTCATGCCTCTATTCTCTTTATTTAACAATTGCACGGATACTGAAATGTCAGCAGTTTGATAGTGTCCATTTCTGATGAAGCAGCTCTTTGTTCCATTCCTCAACAATATTTTGTTGTTTTAAATAAATAAATGAATAAATAATGGCTATTGTATCTATAATTAATAAAAATATTTCTTTCTAAAGCTGCTTTTTGTAATGTCTGTTTAATGTTTTCTTGGTTTGACACAATAACTTTACTTTTGATTAATAATAACCACATTTTGTTATTATTATTATTATTATTATTTTTTAATCACTTGGCAGCCCTATAAGGTTGTTGTCTGTGTAGGCAACAGTGAGCTCACTAGTTTTTGGAACACAACTAATACCCTCTCAGTTATCACTAAGTGGCCATATCCTGCAGATAATCTAGTTGCTGACGGTATCATATCCTGCCCCCGTGACCTCTCAATGTAAACCAACACTAACCATTGATAGTAATGCCCATCTTCAGCTAGTTAAAATGTCTCAATGCTCTTACTGTATTACATATTCCCCCGAGTTGCCAATCACTCAAGCGGAAACACCAGAAGTGCCAGACTGCTTGTAAGTTGTTTGCTAAAGCAAGCATCACTGTGACTATTGCTCAAATCATGCTTTTCATTTTCAAGCAATCATATGATTTTCACTTCATGGACAATAAAACAAGCAAAATAGTCCTACAGACTTGAAGGATTTGAGCTGTAGAGGCCAGTATAGCAATAGAATTAATACTGATATCAATAGACTACCAATAAAGCAGGGTCTTTTTTAAGTTAGCAGATGCTTTTATCCAGAGCGAATTACAAATGAGGACAACAGAAACAATCAAAGAGCAATAATGCATAAGTGCTGTGTAATTTAAAGCAATTATCACTTAGAACACCTTAGCTCTGGGGTCAGTTTTTAATTATATTGAAAGAAGCCTCTTCTGCTCACCAAAGCTGCATTTATTTGATCAAAAATACAGTAAAATTGTGAAATATTATTACAACGTTTTTTAACAGATTTCTACCTCAAAATACTTTAAAATGCAATTTAAATCTGTGATGAATGCTGAATTTTCAGCTTCATTACTCCAGTCCTCAGTGTCATGCGATCCTTCAGAAATCCTTTTAATATGCTGATCTGCTGCTCAAGAAACATTAATGATTGTTATCAATGTTGCAATCAGTTTCGGAAACCATGATGCTGTTTTTTCAGAATTCTAATGTATTGAAAGTGTAAAAGAACAGCATTTATTTGAAACAGAAGTGTCATGACAAATGTCTCTGCTGCATCTTTCTTAAAGAAAAGTATTAATTTCTGCCCTCAAACTTTTTTGAGTTTGAGTTTTGCATATGCAAGCATCTTTCGCCGCTCACTTCTCTTCCTCAGTTTCTAGTACTGCTCTACATCTTTTGTCAGTTCGTTCTGTATTCTTTCTCTATTAGCAAGTGTCACCTTTTTGGCAATTTGGCAGCATGTTGTTCTCGCTCGGCAGCAGTCACATGAAACACGTCCTGTAGCCTTTCAACATGACATGCATTGTTACGTCGGGTTCAAGTACGAGAACATTCAGCCTAGTTTCCAGCTCATCCTCGGGCTGCCATGGGAGCTCATTAAAAAAAGAGCTACGGCTGTGTCTTTATTCACTTCTCACACAGGGCTATCTCACCGTTTAACACAAGCAGATGTAAAATGCTAAGGTGTGTTTTTCTGGGTGATGACGCAGATGGACGCCGAGACACAAGGACGTGCTGAGGGCGCACGGACCGCCAGCATCTGGCTGTCCTTCTTTCCTACCTTTCACCTCCTCCCTCGGATGCTTATCTGGCCTCGGCTGTAAACATGCTAACTGACCGAATGTGAAAATGTGAGGAGAGAGTCTGCAGCTGAAGTCGCTGTCTCCATGGCGATGACCTTGCGCTGCTTTTAACGGCCTTAGAATGTAACCTTAGAGATATGAATTACAGATGGGAGGTAAAGATAGTGTCAGGCAATTGCTCTGGTCTATGTGTAATGGAGATATATTGGCATGATTCAGATTCAGTCCGAGCTTCAATCTGCTCTGAACTAGCTGTCTAGATTAGCACAGACGCTGTGGAAATCTTGACCGAGATCATTTAAAACCTCATTACGGATGCAAGGCTCGGTGCGGAGGACCCAGGGAGAGCAGAAAGCAAAGGGAATGCCTAATCAAGCCTAGAAACGGTAAACAAGAGTGAAACCCCTCGTGAGACTTTGTTTTTTCCTCCCTCTCGTGACCCGGCCACGCCCCTCTGACACTAAACAGAGCTGCACAAACCAATAAGAGACGCAAATTGGAGGAAATGGGATCTGAAATTAGATTTTTAGATATCCTTGCACAGTGTTCATAACGGCACTATAGAGATTCAACAATCATGTAGAGCTGATCATATCTATAAATAATACAAACTTTTTTTTGTGGGCATACTGTATATGTATTAATGTATTGTCATAATTAAACACATTGTTCAAAATAGTGCAAACAGGTCTAATGCACTTTATTCTTATAGATAGGTGGTTACCAATAGCAGCTAACGAATTGGAAGTCAAGCACATTCACAGAAAATAGCTTAATTCTGTATTGCAAAATAAGTTGCGTATTTCTTGTGTTAAATGAAAATGACCTTTCGTTAAGTTATGCTTGTTACTCAAACCAGCTTAGCACGGTTAGGGTTAGGGTAAGTTGTTACTTGTATTGTCATCTGTTTCTACTGATTCATAACTGATATTTACTGGTATTAGAATTTGTTCATCTTCAGAACACAAATTGAGATATTTTTGATGCAATCCAAGAGCGTTCTGACCCTCAATACCCTTACAAAAATTAACCATGGTTTTACTACAAATTAAACCAGAAACCATGGTAACCACAAATGAACATATGGTTTTGCTACACTAACCATAGTTTAACCATGGCATTTGTTATAAAACTGTGGTTATGCAAATGGTAATCAATACAGCAAGTGTACTAAGAAATGTTTTAATAAAGTCATTTTTGTTGTCATTGCACACAATTAGTTTTTTTGCTCCCACTTTATATGAAGTGTCCCTAATACCTGTGTACTTCCATAGTAACTAGATGTGTATCTAGTATGTAACCACAGTGTAAGTACATAGT
>JAUCMR010021236.1:0-12991 GCA_032357425.1 Enteromius argenteus | reverse complement strand
TGTCCCTCAATATAGAAATTATATATATATATATATATATATATATATATACTCTCAATCAACCGCTATCCCACCTTTGTGAACTTCCTCCAGGGGGGCAGTCAGGGATCCGACAGAGCTCTGAGCTTCCCTCTACCCTCGCCCTCCAGGAGTAGATCCCCTGGGGCTCCGGGTGTCACGCTGGCTAGCCGGTGTTGTCGCGGCCGTGCTTCTCAGCGGGAGGCAGAGAGCCTCAGAGATAGGGAATTCCAAATGAAGACGTTTAATAACAAGACTGAACTAAATACATGAAATGCTAACAAAGGTGCGCAGCCTACGCAGACAAACACGTAACACACACAGGGTAACTTTAACAACCGACAGGGAGCACAAGACAGAGGGAGATATTTATATCATACTTAAACAAAGACTAGACACAAGACACCTGGACTACACGGCTGACAGGGGATAAAACACTAATGAACGGGGCGGACCTACAAACAAGGCAAAGACACGAGGAACAGGTATGTAAACAAAGAACGGAGCACATGACACAATGGAAAACATACACAGAGCACATGGACAGAAAACATGAACACAAGGCAACGCCTCTGGCCCGGGCCTTTAACGGGCTCTCTCAGCTCAGGCCATAGTAACTCACAGTCTTTAACGGGCTCAGGCGGCTCGGGCCATAGTAACTCACAGTCATTAAAGGGCTCTATCAGCTCAGGCCATGGTAACTCACAGTCATTAACAGGCTCTATAGGCTCAGGCCATGGTAACTCACAGTTATTAACAGGCTCTGTCAGCTCAGGCCATGGTAACTCACTGTCATTAAAAGGCTCTGGGGCCTCGGGCCATGGTAACTCGCAGTCAATAATGGGCTCTATAGGCTCAGGCCATGGTAACTCACAGTTATTAACAGGCTCTATAGGCTGCGAATCGGGGACTGGAACTGGGATCTGCACTTCTGACTGAAAATCCAGAACTGGAACAGGGATCGGCACTCCTGGCCGTAAATCCAGAACTGGAACAGGAATCTGCACTTCTGACTTAAAATCCGGAACTGGAACAGGGATCGGCACTCCTGGCCGTAAATCCAGAACTGGAACAGGAATCTGCACTTCTGGCCGAAAATCCGGAACTGGAACAGGAATCTGCACTTCTGACTTAAAATCCGGAACTGGAACAGGGATCGGCACTCCTGGCCGTAAATCCAGAACTGGAACAGGAATCTGCACTTCTGGCCGAAAATCCGGAACTGGAATCGGCACTCCTGGCTGAAAATCCGGAACTGGAACTGGAACAGGGATTGGCACTGGATTGGGATTCGGTGAATCCGGCTCGGTCAGAGTCTGTAATGGCTCGTGGGGCCGTGAATGCAGGTCGGCGTCCACGGCAGTGGGTGACGGCGCACGGGCCCGTAATGGCGGATCGATGTCCGCGACAGTGGATGACGGTGCACGGGGCCGTAATGGCGGATCGATGTCCGCGACAGTGGATGACGGCGCACTGGGCCGTAATGGCGG
Source organism: Enteromius argenteus (assembly GCA_032357425.1). Classification (NCBI taxonomy): domain Eukaryota; kingdom Metazoa; phylum Chordata; class Actinopteri; order Cypriniformes; family Cyprinidae; genus Enteromius; species Enteromius argenteus. The sequence continues at coordinate 11,483 of JAUCMR010021236.1, read as the reverse complement.
ATCGATGTCCGTGACAGTGGATGACGGCACACGGGGCCGTAATGGCGGATCGATGTCCGTGACAGTGGATGACGGCGCACAGGGCCGTAATGGCGGATCGATGTCCACGACAGGAGATGACAGGGCTGAGATGGTGGATCGATGTCCGTGACAGGAGATGACGGTGCACGGGGCCGTGATGGCGGATCGGTGTCCGCAGAGATGTACGCAGTTTGCTGCTCGCTCTCGAGTGAAGTGTGTGGTGACGACGGAGAAGCCGGACTGTGTGCTCGCGGGACTTCCGCGATCTGTAGTAGTCCTCCCACATGTGCTCGGACCGTCATGAGGCACAAAAAGATAGCCGACTTCCAACTCAGCCCCGTAGTATCTGGGAGCTCAACGGGGCTGAGACCACGAGTCACATTCTGGAAGAGCACGATAATCACTGCGTCCTCAAATTCCGCTTCCTCGGCGGGAAGATAAAACTCCGCCACAAAATCCTCGAAGGACAAACCACGGCAGATCGAAGCAGCGAGTTTTCCAGCAAATGCCATCTCTTTGGTGATCCGTTGTTCTGTCACGATCTGGCTGCGGTGAAGCGAGCCATAAGCTTCTCCAGCGGACACAGAGGACTCAGAGACAAAAATACTCTTCAGAAGAACATTTAATGAGTGACAAGGAATGCTGAACAAAGCCTGACAAGGACGAGCTACACGCCAGCACGAAACATTAAAAAACGGATCAAGACAAAGACATGGGGCATGATTTTAATACAAGAGACAATCAAGGATAATGGGGAACACCTGGACACACACGAATGGCAGGGAGTGAACACTGATGACTGGGGCGGGATTACAAATACAAGGATACAAAAGGTAAACACAACGCAAAAGACACATGGCATAATAAAAACAAAGGAACACATGAACGAAATGAACAAATGAATACAGGACAGTGTGACACCGGGTCTGCCGGACTCCCTGATTAATTCCCGGACAGTCGCCAAACAAGCTTACTTATTATCGCAAAGGAAGTGTGAACTAGTGAAATGAATGGCGAAATGTATAAAATAGATTAAAAAAACAAAACAAAATAAAACAAAAGCAAACAAACAAAAAAAAGTTAATTAACGATTTTTGTTACATAACGCGCTGACACAGATGTAGTATATTAACGCCGTGGGTCATCCATAAGGTGCATATTGGTCCTCAAATTGAGTACATTATTTCCAAAGCACTTTTTCACAGAGCGCATTACACACTCAAATTCATCAAAAGTCAACAACTTCAACAAGTAACAATGACTTATCCAAGTAACCGCTGCAGAACGCACGTGACGCGAGGCAGACACGAGGCAGTGCACATAGTTAACAATGTACGCAATACCCGCGACTTCACACCAAATTTCAGGGTCTAAATTTCAGATAGGCAAGCATGTATACAAATCAGTTAGAAATTTACCTTAACACTAGAGGATGATGCTGATAACTGAACTGATGTTTGAAGAATACACTTCCAGCAGCCATGATAAACAGCAGTTGGCGGTTTATGTTTTCTATGCACAAACTGATTTGATGAACTCACGTGAGTCTCTCTATCCAATCATGTTGATGGATAAAAATAAAAGTAAAATAAGCATGTAACAACCACAAAAAGTACAGATACATCACTTAAAATGTACTTAAGTAAAAGTAAAAGAACACAATTTGTAAACTACTCAAAAAAGTACAATTACTGATAAAAACTACTTAATTACTGTAACGTGAGTATTTGTAATTCGTTACTTCATACCCCTGCATCTGTGATATCTCGAAATGGGGGTGAGTTTAAACGAGCTGTTTAAGGGGGGTTGTGTACAAGTCTTAACTTTAATAAAGAATATATTTTTAGACTTTAGTCTTTGAAACTTTACACATCTTATTTATGCACCAAGAGCTTGTAACACTCTAAGGAGAAAGGAACATTTGAAATCACATCATATGACCACTTTAAGGGAATTGGGCCTTTGTGTTCCTCATATTTATAATCCTGTGGAACAGGAAGACATAGCTGGACAATTCATGCTCCTAGTCACCCTGGTCTGCTAAAAATTAAAAATGAATGGCAATATATTTTAGTGATATTTTTTTAAGAATTTCTATGGGTGCCAATAATTGCTAACATGCTTTGGTGCATTTATTTCATCATTATATTTTCTCCCCAATTTTGTAAATGTTTAGAATGACAGATCAAAAAGATTGGTAACACTTTATAATAGCTACATGCTATGAATCAATAGTTAAGCATTAGTAAATAGTCAGTTCATCCTTTATAAAGCAATGTTCCAACATTAATAGTCATTAGTAAGCAGTTTATAAATACAGCTATAAATGCCTTGTTCTTGATTTATAAGCATATCTAAATGTACAAAGGAGATTATTAGCTATGCAGATTTATTTTCACAGCCACTTTTGCTCATATTTAAGTCATGTCAAGTTAAGTCACCATTATTTATGTAGTGCTTTTAACAATACAGATTGTGCCAAGGCAGTATCAAATTGGAGAGTAGAGTGTCATAATGAAAAGATTAAACACTCAATTTTAAGTTAAAGGCATTTCATTATTGAATTGAGAGATGTCATTATCTAGCTCAGTTTAGTTTAAATAGTATCTGTGCAATCAAATCGATGATAATCGCTAGAAATTAAGTGTCACCAACTGAGCAAGCCAGAGGCTACAGCGCCAAAGAACCAAAACTCCATCTGTGACAGAATGGAGAAAAAAACCTTGGGAGAAGTCAGGCTCAGTTGGGGGACCAGTATATATATATATATATATATATTTGTTTATTATAATTTAAATTTATAGTTCAATTAATTTAATATATTTTTGTTGTATTTTTATGTTATACTGTTTATTATTTGAATATATATTCATTCATTTTTTAAATTTGTATATTATTATGTTTTAATTGATGTTTTAAATGTATACATTTATTATATTTCTATTTTTCTATTGTTGCAATTTTTAACCATGATAGTATTGTGCAATTAGGTATTTTATTATATGTTTTATTTATTTATTTTTAGTTTTATTGTATTTTTAGTGGTGGTCTTCACTGGGGATCTGTCCCTGGGGCTCATCTAGGTTTCCTGGCTGTAGACATCATCTCTTGATGCTGATCCACCATCTGATCTGAATACAGATTGAGAAACAGAATAAGAAATAAACAGACTAATATTAGCATAAATGCCATTCTTCTTACAATGTAATGAGTACATTGTGGATTATGGGGAGTGTTCCCAGTTCCTAATTAATGCAGCCTAATAATCCTTTAATGGATTTGAATATAAACGTATTACTGTGTTATGTGTAATCCAGGTTAAAGAGATATGTCTTTAATCTAGATTTAAACTGACAGAGTGTGTCTGTCTCCCGAACAGTGTTAGGTAGATTGTTCCAGAATTTGGGTGCTAAACAGGAAAAGGAGTTTTGAAAATGCAATGGATGTGGAGGACTATAATGTTCTAGGAACTCACTCAAGTACTAAGGAGCTAAGCCATTCTTTATAAGTAATTTACAAGATTTTAAAATCTATCTGATGTTTGATAAGGAGCTAGTGCAATGTTAACTGGTCTAATATGGTCATACTTGGTCATAGCTACTGCATTTTGGACTAACTGTAGTTTGTTGATCAAGCATGCAGAACAACCACCCAATAAAGCATTACAGTAGTCTAACCTTGAGGTCATAAACACATGAATTAGCATTTCTGCATTTGAAGTTTAGAGCATAGGTTGCAATTTAGATATGTTTTTAGAATGGAAAAATGCAGTTTTACAAATACTAGAAACATGGCTTTCAAATTAAAGATTGCTATCAAACAGCACACCTAGGTTCCAAACTGAGAAAGAAGAATTGACAGAGCAGCCGTAATGTGTTACACAGTGTTCTAGGTTATTACATGTGGGGTTTTTAGGTCTGATAATTAACATTAACAACATTAACATTAACAATAATTAACATAAATTAGCAGTAAGAATTTACTTGTTCAGTTTTTTATTTTATATCGACTATGCATTCCATTAGTTTCTCAATTTGGTGTGTTTCACCGGGAAGAAATATACAGCTGATTCTCATCAGCATAACAGTGAAAGCTAACACCATGTCTCCTGATAGTATCTCCCAAGAGTAACATGTAAAGCCGTACTACACTTGTGATCAATATGATACCTCTTCATTCACTGCTACGGAATGATGGCGGTCAGATAAGTATGATTTGAACCATGCACTTCCACTAATGCCATCAAAGTTTTCTAGTCTATTCAAAAAAAAAAGAAAGACTGGACAGAGTGTGCTTTTTTGTTTACATGTGCTTTCAGTTGTTCCTATAAGTTTTATTAAATTTCATAATACATTTTAGTATTAGCAAATCATCATGATTGTCATCATGTTAATATGTTCATATTCAGATGTCACATGCAAATTTGTGTGTATGCATGCTTAGTGAATGGGACCCTGTGTCTTTTCATTTCTTTCCAGTGCCCTGTCCAACCTCTTCAGCTTTTTAATCATGAGAGTTAATCAACCGCTAACTCATTAAATTTCTGAATTCTGGACAAAAGGCCTTCTGATGGCCTCAGTTTTGTGCATTGCTGTGTTTATGACTATGGTATCATAGCAACTGTATGGATGGGAAAATGGCTGAGGAGATTTTGTTTAGCCTCACATCCAATGAAAGGTCAGAATGCAGAATTATCTTTGTGGATTGATTGGTGTGTTTGAGGGCTCCTTGTCATTTTCATGAAAGCATATACTTGTCATTTCACAATGGAAGGGTGATTATGTGATTTTGTTGTCTTCCTGAAATAATAATAATAATAATAATAATAATTAAATAAAAATAATACTCTTAAAGCATTATTGTAACAACAGCATATTTTTCACCAATAATTTGTCAGTTGATGTTTCACAATCTAGGCTATTTTTCCAGACTCAGCATATATTATCAAAAAAAAATTAAATCCTTATAAACCAAGCAACTATTTATGCCATTGAATCAGATGTATTTGTTGGTGTAATATATTTTGGGACACATATTCGATTCCAGTGAACTAAACAGTCACCACAGGTTGGCAACAGAAGGTCTCTGGCAGCATCACTCAAACATGCAGCTTAATCCATGAAGTTTATGGCATCTACTGACAAGTGTGAAGTGGGCTGGAGAGAGAAGGATGGGAGCTGATGACTGAAGTGTTATCACAGTTAATGATACAAATTTGTGCAAATGTAGAAATCTTCTGTATAAAAGTTCTGGCCCATAAATATGGCAGCTTGTTTCCTATTTTAGGCTAAACAGGCTGGGCCACATTAACATAGAGCTAGGTATGACTAAAGCCCCATGGTCCGAGAAAAGACGGGGCTCGTGATGGCAGTGATGTGGAGTAGATTGACTAGCCCTTGGCAGCGTTAAATGAAGCACCTATGAAGACCACAATCCAAGAGGTGAAACGGCTAACTGATTGAACTGCATGTACAGCTGGACTGTATCCTGCACAGCATTGATAAACTTGCTTGTTGCTTCTGCTACTCTGTTGAAGTGATAAACACTGCAAGTGACTCATTCGAATTCATCGAGAAATTTTAACATTATATCAAACCAAAGTGTTGAGGTGAAATGAACTATATGGTAATTACAAGCCTTTAGTAGTGCATTCCACTCGCATATATATATATATACCATGCATATTATTATTTTGTTGTTGTTGTTTTTTTAACAACAACAACTTTGTAATGAGGAGTTTGGTTTTTGGCTGTGTTATGATCTAAATGCTAAAATTCTGTATTCTATGAAAGAACTTTTGTAACTTTTCAGGGTGAAGCTTTATTCTACTGTTTTTACAGAGTCAGCGCCAGAGCCTACAAACTGTTGCTGATAAAATGGTAGTTGATTGTGATTTCACTTTTTTAAACTTTAGTTAGATATTAGATGAGATAACTTTAGTTGTCATGTTGCTGTTTGAGCATAAAACAAGTTACAACGCTGAAAGTTCAATGCAAATACCTGGCCACGTCACATCCTTTCAAATAGATATATTGTCCTTTAAAATTATATCAGTTTAATGCCTGAAGTTATAGCTGGTATGAGCTTCTACAGTGAGCACTGCTTCAGAGAAGAAGAGGCAATGACTTGTACATATGGGTACAGTCATTTTAGACACTTCCAAAAATGTTGCAAAAAACATGGAAATTCAATTAGCAAACGCATTAGTAAACACTATTAGTGAGAATTATGTTTCTGTCTTTGTTGCAACAGCTTTGGAAGTGCTTTTTTCTGTTCTAAAGAAGGAGGTTTCCCAATACTTTTGCCCATATAGTGTATGTACAAGGCATTGGTGTTTGGTGATGAGTTATTGACTCTGGGTCTGCATTTAAAGTCACACCAGAGGTGTCCAGATGGCATTATGACTTTGCCTTCTGCGGACCAGTCAAGTTCTTCCACACCGACTGAATCAATCATTTTTTTTAAACCTTGCCTTATACACAGAGGCATTGTCATGTTAGAATAGAAAAGGCTCCTGTCCAAACTAAAATTAGAAGCACACAATTCCCTAGAATATCATTATAAGCATAAATATTAAGGTTTGCACTCATGGAAATGATGTGTTCATCAGAAGGGGCTGACCCAATACTTTTGGCAATATAGTGTAAAGTATATGCTAACTCTTTATTTTGATGGTTTCTCAACAGACATACTGAGTATAGGATACTTATGTGCAAGTATGCAAACATCTACCCTATCTAAGTATTGTGATGCTCTAAGGTCTATATAATAAACATTGCATTTTTTTCAGTTTAAAGTATTAGCTAGGTCACATTAGCCTCATATTAACCTCACAGGAAACACTTAAATAACACTCAGCACCTAATCACTCACAAGATGTTGTAAGGTACTGTGCAGATCTTTCAATAAACAATGTCAATATATGACATAGTCCATTATAAATGAAGTAAATTTAATATGGTGTTCATTGTGTTATTAATAATCATACTCTTAATAGTTATATTCACAAATACGTAAATATTATAATGTATTACAATTGTTTTTATGATTATTCATGAGATATTATAACACATTATAAGGTTTAATATAATGCATTGTGCATTCATTGCAATGCCTTATGGATACCCTTATAATGTATTATAAATACAGGTTTCATAGAAAGTGTTTCTATTCCAAGTTCACCACACATGAAGTTGTCTACATTATGCAAATAATAAACAAATCACTTGTTAAATATCTTTGTAGAAAAGCTGCATGAACTACAAATACATCTTGTAAAATCCTGTCTTGTAAAATATTCAGAAATAATATTAGGAAAATGTTTCCTCAAAATTCCTCAATTGATTTTTTTTCCATGAGAGCCACACTTGATAGGGCAAAGTAATCAGGAGAGCTAATTTTACCAAAAAGTATCAAAAGTTACATCCAGTCATAAATAACATGTTTTTTTTTTTTTTTTATCAATCTGTCTTCCCTGATATGCAATACAAAAGGGGCTATCATTCTTTATCATTTAGCCTACCAGTCAAATTTGTAACTGAGAAAAGATGACTAAAAAAAGCAGGATTACCTTAAAGGGATAGTTCACCCAAAAATGTCCTGTCTTTTACTAACCTTTGAAGCATCCTAGGTGTATGTGACTTTCTTCTTTCAACCGTTTGAATGGGTTTAAATTGGTGATAGCCATTACACTTTGGAAGATGTGAAATAACGTGCACATATTTGTAATAAAACTTCCCTCACATGGCTCTGGGGGATGAATAATGTCCTCCTGTAGCGAATCCATGTGTTTTTGTATGATAAATATCCATATTTTAAACTTAGTACCATTTGAAGGGTTGCATTCACACCGACAGTGTGTACTAAGAAGTGATGTAAGCCGGTCAACAGCAGTGTTATTTGTACACAGCGTTCAACAAGGGAAACAAAGAAGAATGCTGTAGATGAAGTCTTGAGGTAAATGCCATTTACACTGCTCAAAAAATTAAGGGAACACTAAAATAACGCATCCTAGATCTGAATGAATAAAATATTCTTACTAAATACTAGTTGAATGTGCTGACAACAAAATCACACAAGAATTATCAAAGGAAATCAAATTTATTAACCCATGGAGGTCTGGATTTGGAGTCACACTCAAAATTGAAGTGAAAAAACACATTACAGGCTGATCCAACTTTGATGTAATGTCCTTAAAACAAGTCAAAATGAGGCTCAGTAGTGTGTGTGGCCTCCATGTGCCTGTATGACCTCCCTACAACGCCTGGGCATGCTCCTGATGAGGTGGCAGATGGTCTCCTGAGGGATCTCCTCCCAGACCTGGACTAAAGCATCCGCCAACTCCTGGACAGTCTGTGGTGCAACGTGGCATTGGTGGATGGAGCGAGACATGATGTCCCAGATGTGCTCAATTGGATTCAAGTCTGGGGAACGGGCGGGCCAGTCCATAGCATGAATGCCTTCGTCTTGCAGGAACTGCTGACACACTCTAGCCATATGAGGTGTAGCATTGCCTTACATTAGGAGGAACCCAAGGCCAACCGCACCGGCATAATGTCTCACTGGGGTCTGAGGATCTCATCTCGGTACCTAATGGCAGTCAGGCTACCTCTGGCGAACACACGGAGGGCTATGTGGCCCTCCAAAGAAATGCCACCCCACACCATTACTGACCCACTGCCAAACCGGTCATGCCGGAGGATGTTGCACATCTGTCACATGTGCTTAGTGTTAACCTGCTTTCACTTTCACTTGTGTTGGTTGTAGACTCTGTCTCATGCTACCACTAGAGTGAAAGCACCACCAGCATTCAAAAGTGACCAAAACATCAGCCAGAAAGCATAGGAACTGAGAAGTGGTCTGTGGTCACCACCTGCAGAACCACCTTGTCGGTTGTCATGGTTGTTCATTCTTGTCTCCACCCCTTCCGTGTGTATAAAAGTCCAGTTTGTATAATGTTTATTCGCTGATCAATGTGTTGTGGATATTCCCTGCTGTAAGCGTTTCCGTGTCTCTTCGTTCCTGTTCTATGTTTCTGGACTTACTGTTGCCGACTCTGCCTGTCTCCGACCTTCGCTCTTGTCTCTGCTCCTCTGGATATTGTTTACCGTGCGCTCGACCCCCTGCTACATTCTTGGACTATTCTGCTGCCTTTGTCTCTGATGTTGATGTTCGCTGTTTCACATCTGCAAAAATGAAAAAAAAAAATTGCGGCATGCAAACCACCATTAGGTTTCTGCTGAGGAGCCTTTACAGCCTGCCGAACTGGAAGGGGTAGCGGACAAAGCTAGACTTGTAATGAAAGAAAGACCTAAGCGAAGCCATGGACATACGCTCACAATGAGGGCATGAACCATACGCAAAAGCTGTCTCAGCATGACTGAGGCCCAGACAAGTGAGACAGCAATCGTGGCCATCGTCAGAGGTGAGGAAACTCCCACACCCAGTAGCACACGGTCGAAAAGACAGTCCAGAGGACATGCTTTTAGCAGTGTCACGCTCCGACCAGGATCTTCTCCAAGCAGTAGATAACTTCTCCAACTTCATCAACCGGTCGGCTCCGAAGTAGAAAGCTAATGGTGGTTTGCATGCCGCCATCGTATATACCCGTATGTATGAGGAAGTGGCTTGGCATGCAAAAACCACTGGCCAGTTCCCATTGGCGTTTTCTCCAAAGATCAGAGTCGATTGGTCTCCCAGGTGTGATCCCATGACGTCAGTCAATGACGTAACGTCATAGTGACTGACTGAAAGGGAACTGTTCTTATGTATGTTTATGAGATGATATAACATATTACAAAGTCATTTATAATGGATTATGCATTCATTATAATGAGAATACCCTTACAAATACCCTCATAGTGTATTTTAAATATGGGCTTTTATTAATTTTAAAAGGACGGGCTAAATAAAAACACATGATATTTCATGCAGTATTTTCTGTGCCACTGCTGAATATCTAGTGCAGCACATTCTCACAATCTATTTACAGTTTGAATGCATTTAAATGTTATGAGATGAAAATACACTAGTGTAGAGAAAATGGCAAGAACATTTTTTTTTATGTTAAGGCTAAAAAAATATGTATCACAAATCACTATAATGAGCCAATTCATAAGAAAATGATTCATTCATACATTGATATAATAAACTGGTCAAAAAGAAATTAAGAATTTTTTGTGTACTTACAGACTTGATATTTATATGATAAATGTATATTTAAAGATGTACACACACACACACACGCACACATATTATTATATCAAAATACTATATATATATATGGTATTGTGGTATGATAAATTGAAGTGAGGAGTAAATATTTTTTAGAATGTAACTCTGAAACAAGCTGAGAGAAGCTAAAAAACAGATGTGGGAACAAAAACATTCTCAGGTGACAGTCAATTAACATATTTTTCTTCTAAAATAGAGAAGCTGGCCGTTATTAGAAAAAGAAAATAAGAAGGATTAATGAGACAGGCAGGCGCCTTATGGATGACGACTCTGCTATTTGAGTGGATGTCCATCACCACACCTGCTGGTGCTTTGTTGCAGGCAATGAAAGCTACTTAAGTACTTAGTTGCAGTCTAGCCATTACTGTTTCACATTCAGTCATAACAAAGCTCAGAAATAGTTCAAGGATTTCTTATAGTTTTTCAGCTTTGGAAAATCAGAGTGTTTGTTCAAGAACAGTTTTCTTACAAGAAATATGGAAAATAAAGTGTTCAGTGTTTTAGCTGATGTATTTAACATGCTTATTTTGTTAGTTAAATACACCAGAGGTGCCACAATCATATGAAGAAAAGCAGGCACAGTAAATACAGAAAGCTTGCCAAAAACATCCAAAAGTACCAAAAGCACAAAAAACTGCACAAAGTTTTGTATACAAATTAGGGCTGTCAGTCGATTCAAATATTTAATCGTGATTAATTGCATTACTGTGATGAGTTATTAATCTAAATTTAATCACACATTTTTAACTGTCCTAAATGTACCTTAAATTAATACTTTTCAAGTTTTTAGTACTCTAATTGACATGGTCATGGTCAGATATGGATGCTTCATGCAATATATGTTTATTTTTAGTGAAACCATTGTTAACACAGAGCATGAACACTGGACATGTTCCAAACGTTATAGATGTTTTTCAAAGAACTTGTTCTTGTTAATGTATATTGCACACACAAAAAAGAACATAGAAATACTAGCTCCCCATTTCTTTATTTGCACTTAACAAATTACTTAGACAAACCTGTTTACATTTTCACACTGGAGGGCAGCTCACTTCTCCTGAACATGCAAAATGTACATTTATTATTTATTTTATCATTTGTTTGCCTCTCTGTGCACGTATAATGTATTTTGAACTAAAATAAAATGGTCTTCATATATATATATATATATATATATATATATATATATACTGTATATATATATAATTTTTTTTTTTTTTTTTTTTTTT
>JAUCMR010021235.1:0-12993 GCA_032357425.1 Enteromius argenteus | reverse complement strand
AATGTTTATCAGTACATTACAGAAAATAATGAACTTTATCACAATATGCTAATTTTTTGAAAAGGACCTGTGTGTGTATAAATATATATATATATATAGAGAGAGAGAGTCTTTAAACTGAAGTGAGTGGAAGAAAAGTGATAATTCATACTTGGCTCTCTGGCATGTTTGTTGGCTTTAGGAGTCCTGGAAGGAACTTTCTGACACGCAGCTAAACATAAAATGAGAAGATAGTATTTACATATCACAAAAGCCCAGCAGCAACACCATTACAACTATTAACATTACACAATCTACTGTTGATATTTTCAATATGTTTGAAATGTCCTTCAAAAGGTTCATGGAGAAACACAAATAAAGGCATTAAATTTTATGGTCAACCAACCGGTCACTACAGAAGGCGGGTTCCCTTCAAGTGTTGTTTGATTACTGGACAACACGTCAGTCATCTTGTCCTTCTCACTGATAGGTGACTGAGCAATGCTAGGGGGAGGAGCTGTGGATGGGCTTCCTGAAGCTGGCTTTTGTGGAGGAGCTTCTGTTTTAACTGCAGTGCTGCTGTCTTCAACTAAAAAATACATAAAATAAAATTATTTACACATAACAGGTATTTGTGCAATTTCAAAACACTGTTCTAGAGTGGTGATATCAGCATGCATTTACACTGCCTTTCAAATGTCAGTAAGATTTTTTTTTTTTTAAGTAAGTTATAGTTTTATTTAGCAAGGATGCATTAAATTGATCAAAAGTGATAGTAAAACAGATTTATAATGTAACAATTTGAATTTCAAATAAATAGTTTTTTTTACCTTTCTATTCAAAAGGATCCTAAAAATTTCAGACAGTTTCCAAAAAAGATCAACTGTTTTAAACATTTATGATAATAATAAGATATGAGGTTTTTTGAGCACCAAATCAGCATATTAGAATGGTTTCTGAATGATCATGTGACACTGAACACTGGAGTAATGGCTGCTAAAAATTCAGCTTTGCCATCAAAAAAATTATATTACATTTTAAAATATATAAAAATAAAGTGAATTCACAATATAACAGTTTTTACTGTACTATTATTTTTAAAAATGCAGTATTGAGCATATGGATCTTCTTAAAGAAACTGTTGAAAATTGTGCAAAACTTTACTATGCCATAAGCTCTACTTAAGTAAGTGTATGTCTTTTACCAGCTTTTTGAGAGTCATCTTGAGGAGGAGTAGGAGGAGGAGGAGGAGGAGGAGGAGGAGGAGGAGGAGGGTGAGTGCTGGAATCCTTCATGTGTGGTGAAGAGGGATAAGCCTGGTCAGAGCTTGTTGCTAGACGCTGAGATCGTCTCCTTCTCTGAGGAGAGTTGGTAGGGGCTGTGAAAAAGCAGACATGCATATTGCTTTCACTTTATTCAATATAATTTTTTTTGGTGCTGATGAGTTTGTTGTACCTTCTGATAGCTGACAATGCATAAACACTACCTACCTGTGTGTGTACTGTCTGGGAGGGTGTGTGTCGAACTGGGTGAAGGACCGGGTTCGGGGGCTGGATTGCTAGTGGTGGACTCTCCCGAGTCATGTTTGAGTCTTCTTGAGCGAGCCTTGCACAGGGATGGGCTAGAGAGGGATGCTGGGGGTTTTTGACAAATAATAGACTGGGATCTCTCATCAGCTGGACTAGTCTCTGCACCTGACGCTTTCTAAAGGGTGAAGAAGTAAACACAACATGAGTGTGTGTACTACAGTGATCATCACGTTGATAACAGTTATCACTTTTATCCATACCTGCTGTGATGTCACTGGAAGCTCTTTTGACTCTGTTTTGCATTCAGACTCAGTATCAGCACATCCTTGATTAGAACGGAAAATCACACACAAAACATCATAATCACTTTGCTCTGATGATTTATTGTCACTGTTTATTTAATAAGTATTGAAGTCATGACGATTTTTACTATTAAATATGAATTTAGAACATTTTTGACTCACTGTCCACAACAATATTTTATGAACCTATGATGTTTACCTGCCCCCTTGCTGAGACGTGTCCTTTTACTGCTCCACAAGTTGCCTTGTCTTTTGCTCCTTCTCTTTGCTGTAGCAGGTTCAAGCTCCTCAGCAGCTGGCTTACTGTCTTCCTCTTCTGAGTCCATTTCTGCTGCGTAAAGCAGGAAATAAATTAATATGGCTGATCAATATGAACAAAGTGCTCCAACCAATCTCCAACCAAATGACAAAGGTTTATGAAAGGTATTTAACTGAACACAGATAGGTAGACAAGAATTTCACCGTAAAGCAGTCAGAAGTTCGTTGGACAAGAAAAGTCACATACCAAGTTTTTCTGATTCACTCTCATCAACATCATCATCATCATCACCATCATCATCATCATCAACGTCGTCGTCATCGTCAAGCTCTTCATCCGACCGCTCTTCCCTCCTGTCCTCTCGGTCCTTGTTGCTGTTGGCGCTGGTACGTGGTCTGTTCCCTACTTTATTCTTGGCTGCAGCTGAAGCAGCCTTCACCAGAGCGATCCAGTCCTGCTTGAACACAAACCAATACACTATCAGTCACATATGACATTGACCACTCACAAACATACCTCTGACCATGGCTAACATGCAAAAAAAGGGAAAAAAAAGGCTATTAATAAAGTAGTAAGGGTAACTGAGGAGGTAGAATAAAGTGATTTGGCATCCCTGAGCTGCCTGACTGGCACAAAGACGCAACTGTAAGCTGTGTGGACCAGCTGCTTGTGTCTTCAAATATTATTCAGGATTGACCCCATGCATTTTACCTTCTGAAAGAGAGGAAGAGGTCAAGGACAACACTATAGAGGGCCACAATGAAATACACAATTACTATTAAACATGCTCAAAAATGATGAAGCTGTGAAAAACAAATCTATTAAACTTCATGAGAACCTGTTTGTTAGAAAAAGAATAAAAAAGGAACTGGTGAGGACTCTTTGAAGTCACTTTAATAAACTTACTTGTCCTTTTGCATCTTCTGGCATGGACTTGATATGGATTCTTTTCACGCAGCGAATGACTCCATCATAAAATTGTACAGTGTATGTGCCTAAAGTAAACAAAGTGACAATAAATACATTACTGACCTTTTAGATTTGATTCAAAACAATTTCAGTTTATGTTTAACCTGTGGATGCATTTGGCTAAATCTTATCCTTCCCAAAATAGCATTTGGAAACATTTTCTTATGCATTTGAGAACAATCATTAGTTACACTCAACCAAAGAAAGCCAGATTTATTTTTAACTGAACGATAATTACAATCAGCTTTTTAATTATGTTTCTGCCCTGAAAGATCAGCAAAGTGATCCTACCTTCCTTGTTGATACTTTCAATCTTGGCAGGATAGTAGCGGCAATCTGTCCATCGGGCAAGCACCTCCTCACCATCTCTCAATTCCTAAAAATGCAATAAAAACAAAAAAGACATGCAATTAATTACATTCAACATAACCCAGACAAATTCAGCCAAGCCTGTATTGAAGATGTGGGATGTGCTGTGATCATAAAAGTGAATGGTTAGAGCAGAACAAACTGATGAACACACTGCAAACCTCTGATTATTTCATGTAGCACCTACAAAGCTGATAATAGTAATTTAACAACCACACAGATAAGTTAAAAACTAGCCAAAATCAAATTCCAGAAAACCACAGAACCACACTTTTTTTTCATTCTTTATATATCTAAAAGTAAATCCTTATCTAAATATTCAACATTTCAAAAGTTTTTAGTCAGTAAGATTTTTTACATTGTTTCAAAGGACACATATATTTAAATGAAAACTGTCCTTTTGAGATTTCTATTAAACAAAAAAAAAGCCACTAATTTAATAAAACTATTTAGCATCAAAACTGTTTTCAACACTGATGGCAACAAGAAATGTTTCTTGAGCAGTGCTGGCACCATAGGAATAATTTAATAATATTTCATAGTATCACTGAATAATAGATGGGCACAAGACAGCTTATTCAAAAACTATATAAAATCTTACCGAAACCAAACTTTTGGACAGAAGAGTAAGTGTAACAACACCTCTTTAAATATATGTGACAAAGGTGTATTTTTTAAAATGGATGATTGCTTGCAGCCCAAAGAAAAACATTAAAAGGCTTTGGCTATGTAGATGGAGGAAAAACCCAAACAATGATGGGACAAGCAGTTTGAGAGAGCCAGATCAAGGTAAATGGGCAATTGAGGTATGTACTTGTCTCTGCTGGGGTAAGTCTTTTTGGTCCTCTGTGCTCTCTGTACTTCCAGGAAGCTCACGAAGGCGAGATGCTCTCATCTCGCTGAGTCTCTCCTGGTAGAAACGTTTGTAAGACAAGAATTAATCAATCACTCATCTCATTACCAAATGAGATTTTCTTTTTTTTCAATTGAGTGGCTGAACATGTCAATAAAGTTTATTTTAGCAGCTTCATTCTACATAAGATACTCTAACAGCCAACAAAGTTCCCTGCATTTCTCATGCTTGCCATGTCATCCTAGACATTTCAGACCATAAACATATCTGAAAAGAGGAAGTACTGCAAACATACAGACACCTCCTCTTCTTTGAGACCCTCTTTGCGGAGCGCTGATCTCTCTAATGGCCGAAGTCTGTTGCTGTCCCAGAGAATCCATTCATCGTACCTATGGCTCCAGCGGTCAAAATGCACAAGCATCTTTCCCTCATCGTAATCAATCTTTTCGATACGTGAAGGGTACCTGCAAAGAAACCATTCAACATGTATCATGGTTTACAACAAGCAAAACTATTTTACACTATTATATCAATTTTACACTTAAAATGTTTGGTACGGTTTATTTAAAGCCACAGTTGGGACCACAGTTTAAAATCCTCTGGTTTAACAAACAATTAGCTAGCAGTAGTGACTGTACTGCATTTTTAAATAGACCTTCAAAACGAATTCATACCACTTTTGCAGGTAGTCCTGGGCCTCAACCCTGGCACCAACCTCAAAAGAGATCCCTGGTCGATTTGGAGGTTTCTTGCTCATTTTGAATGTACTCTTACCAGGTCTTTCTCAAGACACAAATGTTCTCTCGTCCTGTGGACGGACCTATGAACAAAAAGAAATCATCTATGAGTCTATGAACTATATCACATAGACAAACACATATTATTTATATCAACTTCATAGTAAATCAGGCAAACATTTGACTCCTACAACATGCACTACATTTGAATAGGTAGTATTTGCAAATGTCCCCACAAACATGCACGGTTTCATTCAAGCTGACTAAGGAACATATGATCAACTATTTTACCAGCTTGCAAAATGTAGCCTAAACCAGGCCTTTGAGCAACCTACTGTATTCTGATACACTCATATCTGGAGATATCTTCAGACGTTTTTCTAACGTTTGCAAATTTTAACGTATCACGAGGTATTACTATTAAACGCAAACAACAGGAATCAGGCAAACACATCAAAGTTTATAGAAAAAAGCGTTCAGACAGGGCAGTGGCTAACTAAGCTAACCAGCTACTGTACTCCACTTATGACAGACTAGCGCACAATTTAAATCGCCATGTTAAAAACTAGTTATCCTGTAAGGAAAACTCAAACCTTTTAAAAGACCAAGAAGCAAATTTAAGAGTGAAAAACATGATAAGAGGGTAACGTTAGTTGACTCTTTTCACTAGATTACCATAGCTTGCTAATGCTAGGTACTGGCTAACGAGTTTCTCAAATATCCTGCTGTATGAATATAACTGTCAGGTCTTTCCTTAAAGGGTCACTAAACCCGTGAGCAAAAATAATACACCTCATCATTTTAAAGTTGAAACTTCAAGTCAAACCTCCCACTGTCCAGTTAGCACAGGAGAGCTAGCCTAGCAGCTAATGCTGTACCAGCTGACTAGCTAAACCGTTCCGAGGGGATAAAACTATGTGCAAAAAAAGAGAGAAAAAAATGACAGGCCAGTTTTGATCTTTCTTAAAACTACTCGAAGAATGACAGTTGCTTTCTGATGACCGCTATACGCGTGACATAAACATTTACCTTTGAAAATTCATTGAGAGAATAGCAATTAATTCCTATAGTGTATTGTATTCATTCCAGCTCAGTTACTTTTACCCAAACTGGACGTGCGCGCGCACGCTTGCGACGCACAAAATGCCTGAAGGCACGAGCGCCACAGACGGACACGTGACCTATAACCAGACGCTTTGTGTTTTGTTTGTTTTTGGTTGTAAAAGGGACAGAACCCATTTACTTCAGCCATCTCTGCCACTGTGCCAAATGTCGTTTTTATGAATTCTGATATAGTTCGTTTACATTATTTTGTACGGCTTCAAGCGCTAAACACGCCTATTATTCAGAAAAAGCCGTTGTATTAAATCAAAAACAGTTTTCAGTGTGCTCTCTTTCGCTCTTGTGTTGTATGGTGGCGAATAATAGTAGGTTAAGATGGGATAAGATTACCCCAATGTAATTCTTTTCTTTTGGTCATAGATGGGACATTTTTTCTCTTTTTTTTATTATTTCATCTGAATATCAACATTTGTATATCAGTAGGCCTATGAAATGTTTTTGTTAATAAGGAATTTGGGGACACGATGTTTTTAAATTTGTGTAGTAAAAATGTTTAATGATATATTTACATGTTAAAATTATATTGTAAGTCATTTATACATTCTTTAAAAGTATAGGCTTCCTATGGGCTTCTTCACGCAAGTTTGAATAATGTTAAAATATAGTGTATATATGTGAGAACTGAATTATCATTGTGATAAATGTAATGTTTCTGTTTATCTTCCTTAATAATGATGCATCCTCTTGCATGCATATCTATAGGCTATCTAAATCAATTACAATTTAAAAGTGAATGCACTTTTCTGAAGGAAATAAAACAGTGCATGGGAAATGGCTTAAACAATTATTTACACAATTATTTTAGGTATACATACGTATATTTTTCACAATAGACAGTGCGATGTTTTTGTGATTTTGGGGGGGGGGGGTGTCACAATAAAAGTGATTTAAAATTTAGATTGAAATATAACGTAAGCAAAATGGATTTGCACACTAAATGCAATATAAACTTAAGGAAACAGTATTGGAATATTTTCAAAAGCTTTCTAAGACAGCTTTGTAGACAAGCAGCACAGTAATCTGCATAGAGCATGTGTCGTGGATAAACTGAACGAACATGAACCTCTGTCGCCACCTATAGCTCATGGTTAATCTAATATTACACATTCTCGTTTGAGAGTTTTGATATTGAGCCATCTAAATTCCAAAAGATTACTAATATTCAATCAATGTAAAAACAAAATATTTAATAAACACACCAGTGTAACAGGAAAGAATGCATTATCAAATGTATTTAACAAAAAACTATTAGTGATGCTTTCTTCACATATTACATATTGATGTAATTGTTTTCAATTTAACCATCCATCATCCTGCCAGCTGCATCATGGCAGTTGTCAAACAAAAGTTTGTAGTCTGTTCCTCCAGCCTTAACGAAGTCAGACACTGTCTTGCTCCCACGAAAATTTTTTATCTCAACAATCTGTCAAAAAATAAATAAACAATTAAAACAGAACAAAATGATAAAGTGAAACTGAGAATGAATCCTGTATTAAATAACTCCTAGACTTTAACTCATTGATAAAATACTGACCCTTATTTTCAAGACACAACAAACTCACAGAAGTACTTGCCTTCCAGTTATTGGCCATGTGACGGGCAGCCACAACAACAGTCTGGGATGAGATGCCATAGCCGTCTCCTTTATGGATCAGCCATTTAGTGCCATCGGCTAGAGTCACTCTAAAAGCAAAACCAGCGGACGAAATGAATAAGATTCAAAACAGTCACTCTCCTCAATACACAAATGTGCTGTATTCAACATGAAGCATACAACACAAAATAAATGGACAGAAATGTGGATCACATCTTGATTTTACCTGACTCCAGAGTGGCTAAGTATGCCTACTTGGAATGACATCCCCTCTAGAGGCCTGGTCATCCTCTCTGCCATGTAAACTTTGGAGTTGTATAGCTTCGTTAGATCAGACTTTTTGGAAATGTCATAACTGTAAGAGTTTCCATTCCCTGAAGAGATTGACATGATGGAAAACAGATCATTCCCTTGAACGTGCAACAGTGCTAACATTAAAACAGTTTAAGCTGAAAACAACTTCAATCCATATTCTTGTTAGCTGTTTAAATAAAATATTTTAATAAATATTTCAAAAAGAAAAAAAAATTGTAAATGTACCATTGCCCCACGAGGATTCGGCCACCATGGCCACCATGGCCAGGAGAAGCAGACCCAGTGCAGTCTTGAAGGACATCATGGCAAACTGAAGTTTCTGTGTGTCTGAGGGTTTGTTATCAGAGCACTTTTTTATACTGTTCTGAGTCTGTGATCCTCCCTTTTTTGAAATGCTTGCTTCACTGCTGATGTCAACTGAGCAAACATGGCATGTCCAGGCAAAGTTTTTGGGAATTAGCAGGATTGCACAATTTTAGTATAACAGATTGTTTTAGAGTGATTTAACTGTGCTAAAGTTTTGAATCTCCTCCAGAGGCCGTGTTGTTCTTCTGGCAAATGGAAAGCGGGAAAGGCCAGAATTGCACAACTAAATTAAAAATAAATAAAAGAGAAACATGCACAGTTGAAATAACAGCACACAGTTGAAAAAGAGCATGACAACAGTATTAGCAGACTGATTTACTCAGTAATGGCTTTTAGTGTATTTTATTTTATTAAATTGTAGTTTTATTAAAAAAATTTATTTTGCAAAAAGTCAAAAGGATCTATAATGTCAGGACAACTGAGATGTAAACGTAAGTGCACTATGATGCAATAGGACAATGGAAGCTTTTTAATGGCCTGTAATTCTTCATGCTACTCACCCTCTCACTCTCTGACGTGTTCAGAGATTTGCAGAAATATTTCCCTGTTAATTTCAATAGACATTACATTAATATTTTTTTAAATGTAGTCTTAAGATTTAAACCAACCCAACCTCTTCTACATGAATCACAACTTTGCAATAAAACCAGTGAATGACTGCTGGTGCCAGACTGGGTGGTTTGAGTATTTCACAAAATAGATTTTCACAACAGTCTAGAGTTTGGTATGGAAATAAACACCATCCAGTGGGCAGTTCTGTGAAAATGGCTTTGATATGACAAGATTTAGAGGAGAATGCCAAGACCAATATGCTATGCACTAGAACTTTGAATTAACCATATGCATCCATAACCATGTGCATCCATGAAAGAGTCAGTCAATCCCATCTTCTTGCAGGATTCATGGCTTTTTATAATATAACACTGCATGTTGCACCAGACAGAAATCACTTAAGACACTAATGTATATTTAGAGTTGCACATTGACTGTTATTGAAGCTACAAGTGTGCCACCAAACCACAGAATAAAGGTCATTATCACACAGCAAGTTTAGATGGAGGTTTACCTCATTAAATGAGACCCTGAAAAGAGGCGTATAACAAATTCATCACTATACACTCAGCATAAAAAACAGTCAGTGACCAATTTACATAGTAGTCTGTACACATTTCTCTTCTTATTAACGCTTAAAATGAGCAAGTTGGAATGGATAGGACGCTTGAAAAACATGGTGAAGAAGAGCCCCTTGTACTCAAATTTCATTATTGGCTTTGTGATGCTTGGACTTGAGCAGCTTGTGGAAATAGACTTTGCATGCCCTTGTAATCCAAAGCTGAATCTGCTGTTTTCAATGGCATATTTTGTAGTTCCAGCTCTGTTCTCTTTTGCACTTTTGTTTTATATTCAGAGCTCACAAATCAGCAATTATTCAAGCTGTTTGCACTGTGCTTTAATTTGCCTCACTCCGGCCGTTCTCTGGATCATGTTGCTGTTCTTTGATGGACAATACTTTGCCTGCGCAAAGACTTCATGGGAAGGACTGACGGTTCACACGGATATAACTGCTTCAACAACCTGGTGTCAGCCTTTTGACACTCCTGACAACACCACAGAAAAGCAAATGTCATTTTTTAGCTATCGAAATAATTCTCAGGTGAGCATGATTATGAAATTAAGTTGCTTTACAATTATGTTGTGTGTGTGTTCCTAAATATTTAGTTTATAATTTCGGTAAGTTTTAATGTACTAATGTATTAAGTTTTAAAAAATTTTTTTTAAACGTAAATGTACTTCTTCAGATAGTGGGACTGTGCATACTGCTCCTGATGTCACTGCCTCTGATTTGGATGGGAATTAAGAAATGGCAATACACACCACACAGAAACAAAGAACTTGATGAGCAAATAGAAATGGTGGATCTGAGTCCTTCACTCTCTCCTGACAGTGCGTCTACAATCGCGGATCACAGTAGAGATGATTTTTAACAGCACTGGACATGACTTCGTTTTTATAGTAAGATGTGTTTTCATGTTTCAAAACCTCATGTTTAAAATGCATAGTATTAAATATGGTATGTATGAATGGGATTTTTTTATACATATGTGTATACTTTTAAGCTTTTCTAATGAAACTGTGTCATATTGCATGTTTTTTCTTTAGCAACAAACCACTTCCTGTCATATCTAATTCTGGTTTTGAATTACTTCTACTTTAAATTATACCCCGACATTAAATCATTATATAGTCCTAAATGGCTAAATAAAATAAAACCATGTTCTTTATACACTGAGTGACAGTTTGTTGTTAAAAAAAAAAGGGAAATTCTTGAACGGTGACTTCTTGAACTCAAAGCAAAACAGTAAAAAAAAAGGCAGTGAATTAAGTGACAGCAAAACACGATCAACTAACTGTAGACTAAAACAAACAAAATCCAATAATCAGTTCTGGATTAATGAGTAAATAATGGTTTAAAACAAGATAATAATATGAAGCTTTAATAATATCCTGCTTTAAGATTACTTTAAAGGGATGGTAAAACGTCTGACATGATTTACTCACCCTTGTGCTGACTTTAAAATTTTAGAAAAGTTTAGAAGGGCATTAAGATGAGTTAATAACCACATTATTTTGAAATAGCAACATTATTTATATTGGATTTAATCAGCCTTGTCGACATCCGGTGAAAGCACACGCATGTGCGGCTGTTTGCATCTAGAGAAAGGTTACGTTGTGATGCGTCATTTGCCATTTTCAAGAGTTAGGCACAGGAGAAGAATGGTAGAGTTAAATGATGTTATTTTTGTTTTCACTGCACAAAAAATGTATTCTCCTAGCGTCACAAAATTGGACTATTTTACCAGTGTTTCTGGGATCATTTCAGTTGTTTTGCTGTCTATGGAGGGTCAAATGGCTCTCTGATCTCATCAAAAATATCTTAATTTGTGTTCCGAAGATGAACAAAGGTCTTATGGATTTGGTATGACATGAGGTTGAGTAATTAATGACAGAATTGTCATTTTTGGGTGATCTAACCCTTTAAAAGGTATCAATTTCACTTGCTTCACACAAAAGTCAGCAGTTTTAGTCTCACACCTCTTGACCTTAACAACACAATGAGCAAGAAATGTTTTTTTATTCAAATGGCTTTATTGACTTTTTAAGGGTGGGACTTAGAGACCCATGGAGATGGACTTTGCATGTCCTTGACATCCAAACATAACCTTGCTGTTATATTTTGTGGTGCTCTGTTCTCCAGTGCACTCATGTTTTATGCGTAGTTTTGGAAAAAAGGATATTGCAAAACACCACTTATTTACAATTGAGTTACAAACATCACAAAAAAGGGGAAACAATGTTTGACGCACATTCTCATCCAGCTATACCACTAAGTGCATTTGTTTCTCAGATGTCTTGACGTAATGAACAGCAAGAAACCACCTCTTGTCATTCAGTGCACTGCGTTATGTAACATGGTACAATAAGATGACTTGTATTTTATGCTTTTGGATTCTATACGGACTTCAAAGTTTGTAAAAACAAAACACCCTTAAAGGTTTACTCAGTGTCTTAGAAATACACAAGGGAAAACATTGCTCCACTGCTGAATTAATCTGGAAACTATGGCAGCTTTCTTAACAGGAATCAAGTGATTTGTTTTTTTTTCTTTCTACCATTGGAGCCTCAAAATAATCATGTCTGTTCTGTTCTCAAAATATAATCAGGTCATTTAGAAGCAGCTTTATTTTTAAAGTTTAAAATATTCCCCTTTATAAATTATAATTGTGAGTTCCGTCATACCAGATATACTACATATATACAATATATAAGTAATATTAGCTTATTTTGTCTCCTACTGTACAGTAAATCACAATCCTGTCACCAGCACTCCATATGTCCTGGGAATTGGCGAATGTTGAGGGCTTTCAAAAGGGCTATTAAGAGGACTGGAGTCCACTCCTCCAATGGAGGGCAGATAGGCATGATGCAGAATGGGTAACTGCAGAGACAGCCTGCGCTGAATGCTGTGGGGGGAAAAAAACAAAACAAAAACAAGAGATTAAGTAAATGTAGCAATATGGAATTTTTTGAAAATTCTTCTTAAAACAAACTTTAAGGAAACGGCAGATGATTGCCCATATGTGTGTTCAAATTCCTGTTCACTGTTAAAGGACTGATAACAGTATCTGAAACGCACAGTTCAGGGGAGTTAACGTCCTCCAGCAGATTCCTGTTATAGTTGGAGTTTTCTGGGAGAGTCAGACATTTCTCCTTGACTGAAAAGACAAAAAGAAAACCAGGCCAAACAACATAAGAATGAAGCTATAAATTCACATTTGATGAATAATAATGAAAACAGTACAAAGTAGGACCTGGGGAGTTCAAAAACAGAAAGACTGACCTTAACCGAAGGAAGAGGATGATGATCACCCCGGAGGAAATCCTTCACCGCCTCCTCAATGGGCTCACACCTCTTCCACAACCGCATGAGCAACGGTCAGGAAGCCGCCCTTCACTGCCCGGCCCACATGAGCAACGGTCAGGAAGCCGCCCTTCACTGCCCGGCCCACACGAGCCACGGTCAGGAAGCCGCCCTTCACT
>JAUCMR010021234.1:0-12997 GCA_032357425.1 Enteromius argenteus | reverse complement strand
AATGCCTACTTCCTGTTTATATACCGGCGCGAGAAACTCCCGGGTCCTAGTGCCCTCGCGCTCCGGTGCGTGTGACATGCACACCCGAGGTGTAACCACCTATATACCACGTATATACACCACCTCGGGTGTGCATTATTTTTCTAATAATTCAACGGCCCGTCGTCAATTATTCCTTACATATATATATATAAATCTCTGGACTATAAAATATTTGTTCAATCATTGCAATTCTGTCCTTGGCTACTGTAGCAGGCTGAGCCAGATGATGTTTATCCAGTGCGGAAAAAGAAATTCCAATTCCGTTACAGAAGTGCAAGGCAAGATTTAAAGACTTACCAAAACACACAGACACAGACATTGGGGTATAACAATGGTAAACACTGGCCATCCACATTTACAAGATGGAGGAGTTTGATGGGATGTTTGGGTAGTGTACTTGTTGAGACTTCACCTTACATTTATAGTAATCATGCTTTATTTTTGTGGCTCTGCTAGTTGACACTAATAGCACAGAAACGGTAAACTATAAGTTCAATATTTCAAACATTTCATGTTTCTATTTAGCATATTTTATGTTTAAAACATTAATTTTATTTAACATTTTTTATTAATTTTGCCATGAATGCATTTCACTGAAGTTGTGTAAATACATTCATGGCATCTCTGAGCTGCATTAAACTGTCTGTGTAAATACATCTAAATGCCACCTCAGCCTCTGTGCCTCTTTTGAAGCATAAAGATGGATTTCATTGATATGTATTTCCTGTGATTGATACTTAGTTTTATGCATTTTGTTAATTTGAATTTTTTAAATAAAATCAATTTTAAGTGAGCAATTGAAAAGTTAATTTCTGCCACTTTGGTTTTCACTTTGTTGAAGTTTGAGATTATTATTCAGTTTTATCCCTTCCCCCGATTTTTGATGTTATAGAAATGGTCACATTATAAATGATCTTCTTGGAAATAAGTAGTTATTTTCTATTTTTAATTACTGAAATGTCTGAACTTTTATATTATATTTTTGAACGTCGGAATGTGAAATGTTGCATCAACCACTTTGCGTTGTTGCACACATTCTGGCAAATGTAGAAGCTTGTCCGGATATTCAGCGTGCTGTGCACACTGTACATATTATATGTCAAAGAAACCGAGCACTATGTTAGTATGCTATTCCAAACAAAGCCAGGATGGGCACTGGGACATGACATCTAATGGCTGGAGTCACTTTGGAACTGCAACAATTCTTAGCCTTTTCATCACACACACACATACACAAAATCAAACTGCTTGGCTTAATTATTCATCCATGCCTCTCAGTTCAGTTTAAGATGACAAGTGTGTCATGAAACAGTGTGTCAGAGTTTTTCCACATGTGTGTATGTGTCAGGACTTGTTTAAGTAGGATTCGTGTGGGTGAACGTGTGTTGGCGTGTGTGTGCCAGCGCGTATATGCAACATGGCCAAGTCTGTAGGCAGCAGTGTGTTGATTCACAATGGAAAGAGTGCGCATGGGCTCGCCGCTGCGTTTGTGTGAGTGTATCTGTAAAAGAATCGAACATTAGCTCATGTTTCAGGACACTTGATATGGTTGTGAGTCAGATTTGTGTGTGTGTTTGTTTGTATGTGTGATGGTAAAGCTTTCTTTTGTGCAAGATGTTTTCAGATGTGAGAAAAAGGCTGTTAGCATGTTGTGTGAGTGTGTGTTTGAGCGAGTGTAACGCTCTTATAGTGTGTCTGTGATGTCAGCAGATAAAGTAGAGAGGTCATATTTGATCTCCCCTCAAGGGCACTGGTCTCTGTCTCTCCTTCTCTCTTACTCTTTCTGGCAAAATGAGAGATTCATGCTGCCAGTTGTGGCCCTGTATGTGTCCAGGATGAGCCATCTCTAATCTCCACCAAATGCATTTTTTATCATTTGATGTCCACACATGCATACTCACACAAATACTGGCATATATGTATATATGGTAGACGAGAACTCTCCATATGGGTGTAATTATTTTATACTTAACTGATTATATTGTTTATTGCCTAATTCCACCCCAAACATAACCGTCAAAGCATTTTTACATTGTAGTGCTCATGTAGTCATACTCATATGTGCCTCACACAATGTTCACTTTAATTTACAATGAAATAGAAGTAGACTCAGACCTTTTCTTCCATATTGTAGCTTACATCTTAGTGTAACAGTTTATCTTAAAAGAAAGATGTAGGGTGGGGATTTGAATCTGATTTATATGTGCCAAACTTCCTGCTGCCAGCTGGTGAATGCTGGCCTTTATATGTTTTAAAACCAGGACTCTTACTAAACGTGTGAAGTTTGGTGCAGATTGGACATTTACAACAACTTCTATTCCTATGGCAAAATTTGTCACGCTGCCACGGACACGCCCTTTAACAAAAACTTAAGATCTCTGAAATTTAACATCACAAAGGGCTTTAGATTACACTGACCAAATTTGGTGTTGATCTGTTTAAATCTCTAGGAGGAGTTTAAATACAACCCCTAAAGGGTGCTTGCACCAATGGCACACCATCGGTGCTCGGGCCTTAATTAAAGAAAAAAATACCACCTCTGGGTACACGTTTCTAAAATATGGTTAAGTAGACACACGCACACATACACATACACTAGATACCACAGGAGTATATCTGCTGTGTTAAAAGCTCTAATTCTGTACTCAAAATCTCCTGAGATGTTTCTTGTTACAAGTTTGGAAGTTGTAATTACACCATGATGTGAGTTCAATTGATTTTGGTCAGAAATAACAGACAAGGCGGGTAATTTCATATTTCTTTCATTTAACCTACTGAGAAACAAGCTATTTTAGTGCTGCTGCAACTAAATGAAGCAAAAGGTGCAGATTAGAAGAAGTAGAAATCTAAACTGCACCATCAACAGTTAAACTTATTTATGAAAAATACAATTATCTTACATTAGCTTCCACCAGATTCAGACACCAATTATGAAAATCCAGACACAAATTAGTTTTTGCACTTTTTGAACTTATAATTGTGGAGCAATGTGTGTTTCAAATAATTTTGGTACGAAGAAAATGAAAAGAGTGGGAAATTTCATTTTCATCTAATGTTAGGAAATGTTAGGATGTTTTTAAATTTGAATAAAATTAAACTAAAAGACTTTCAAATCACACGCGCCAATACTTTATTCACAAAAGAGCATAGAGAGCATAACAAATGTTTACACTGAGAAATTTTACACTTTTGTCCACTAAATGACTCATTTCAGATGTGATGCCTGCTACAGGTCTCAAAAAAGTTGGCACGGGGGTATCAAAGGGCGGAATAAGCAAGAACTTTTGAAAAGAATCAGTTGGGAGAACATCTAGGAACTAATTACGTTAATTGACATCAGGTCTGTAACATGATTAGCTATAAAAGGGATGTCTTAGAGAAGCAGTTTCTCTCAGAAGTAAAGATGGGCTGAGGCTCTCCGGTCTAATGAAAAAAAGATTCTGGAATACTTTAAAAACAACATTCCTTAACGTCAAATTGCAAAAAAATCTCATCATCTACAGTGCATAACGTTATCAAAAGATTCAGAGAAACTGGAGAAATCTCTGTGCGTAAGGGACAAGGCCAAATAACTTTGTTGGATGCCCATGGTCTTCGGGCCCTTTAGACGACACTGAATCACTCATCAGCATGATTCTGTCATTGACATTACTAAATGGGCCCAGGAATACTTCCAGAAACCACTGTCGGTAAACACAATCTTCTGTGTCATCTGTAGATGCCAACTAAACTCTATCAAGCAAAATGAAAGCCATATATGAACATGATCCAGAAGCGCCATTGTGTCCTGTGGGCCAAGGCTAATTTAAAATGGACTGCTTCAAAATGGAAAAGTGTTCTATGGTCCAAATTTGACATTCTTGTTGGAAAATAACTGATGCCATGTCCTCTGGGCTAAAGACGAGGGAGACCTTCCAGCATGTGATCAGCATTCAGTTCAAAAGCCAGCATTGGTGCATAAGTTCATATGGTATGGGAAGCTTGCATGTTCTGGAAGGCACTATGAATGTTGAAAGGTTTGTAAAGGTTTTAGAGCAACATATGCTCCCCTCCAGATGATGTCTATTTCAATGAAGGTCTTCAGCAGGACAATGCAAAACCACACATTTCAGCTATTACATGGCTTCGTAGTAGAAGAGTCCTTGTGCTGAATTGGCCTGCTGCAGTCCAGATCTTTCACCTATATAGAGCATTTAGCGCATAATTACACACAAAAAATGTCAAAGATGACCACACACTCTTCAGCAGCTGGACACCTATATCAGGCCAGAATGGGACAAAATTCCAACACCAAAACTCCAGAAACTCACAACCTCGATGCCCAGATGTCTTCAAACTGTTTTGAAAAGAAGAGGAGATGCTACACCATAGTAAACATGCCTCGTCCCAACTATTTTGAGACCTGTAGCATGCATCAAATTTGAAATATTTAAGTTGACAATGTTCTACTGTGAATAAAATATTGGCTTGTGATTTTAAATTTATTTGGTTTTTATTCAAATTTAAAAAACTACTTTCTGCTATAAGACTGATTAGAAATTTTTGAAGTCGCACTTAGAATGTAATGTGAGCCAGTGTTATTATTATTAGTTTTATTTTTGTGATTTTTTTATCAGTTTAATTTTTCTTTAATATTTTGCTTTATTTTTATTTAAATTTTAATGTTTTATTTATTTATTTTATTAATAATTTTAATGCTTCAACTAAATTTATTTCAATCAGTTGCCAGGGCAGCATTTCTACTTTTCATGTTTTTAATTTAATATTTATGTGCTATTTCAGCTTTATTTCTATTAAAAAAAAAACCTCTTAACTCTTTCCCTGCCAGCATTTAAAAAAAAGTTGCCAGCCACCGTCATTTAGATATCACATTCTTTCACCTGTTACAAATTATATGAATAAATTAAACTGCATTCAGTAAACAACAAACAGACACACACACACACACGTTTATGCACAAACACACATACACACATGTATATACATGTTTACACACATGGGCACACTATGTGTGCACACACACACAAACATTTAGGCTACGTACATACATATGTACCTATATATACGCACATACTCTATTTAGATCATGCACACACATGCATACATACATATTCATTTTCATATCGCCGGGTTATAGATCTATCCACGACGTAACTAAAGATGTTTCTGTGTGTGTAAAGGCATCTCCATCACTGACTAGCCTAGATCAGATTCAAAATGGCCAAAACACGATCTACATGCGTGATCTATGATCTATATTATCTCTGATCTTTCTGTTTATGACGATCGTCATTTTTTCTAGCTCAGTAGTCCGGGGAAGTCCGGTAACTCATTCATTCATTGCTTTCTGATATTGTAAACTTGCTCAGTAGCTCACCCAGAATAAATGGTTACACTTGAAATGTGGAATGTTTCGCTACAAGTCCATTAAACAAAAGAGCTCATAGACATAAAGAAACAGGATGAAATACCACGATTGCTTTCACTAATGTCTTTTATCTCATGTTTGCTTTAGTTAAGACTATCGTTTAACATTTAGGGTCAGATTCAGTGTAGGGTGGTATGTTATTATAATGAACACCACTCACATCTCACACTTAACTCTCACACAGTTAAGCACAATAACCAGTGTAACAAAATGTTTCCACATTCACAATCATCTGTTTCTGGTAAAAGTAAATGTACTTAAACGGACATTTAACTTTGAAAGTGTTGCAAATGTTCAAGAAGCAACATAATATTATTTGAAGTGTGACCATATAGGGCTGAAATGAACTAATTAATGAAATTATTTTGCAAGCTTTAGCTCTGTTCTTCCTCAGCGGGGCACAAGATGTGAAGGCTCACAATCATGACTTAATTATGACTGATACCAATTAGCTCCCGTCATGATTTTATTAATACACATTATTCCAGCTGAGAAAATGACTTAAAGAAAATCCCCAGTTTCCCGCTGGTAATTAAAAACTGTTGTTCTTTTCATGTGCATTCATCAATATCATCATTCTGACATGATTTGAAGGAAGCAAAAGCGTGGTTATGCTAAGCTGAACTACAGGTCACATCCGGCGATATACTCTCACACATACAGTATATGATGCGCGAACAAATTCACACACTTCGAAGCATTGGGCAGTGGTGCATGAGGCAGTGTGTCCTTAATGCATAAAGTATTCATTCACATGGTTACCTGACAAAGACACGCTAACACGCATAGCTTATCTTTCTTTGGCGATTCTCAGTTGAGATGTACTTGTAATAACGTCCTACCATTCCCCACTCATCTAACTGGCCTTCTCTCTTTCATTTATTTTCCTCAGTTCTCATCCACCCATCCTTTCTTTCTTCTCAGTGAGTCTCCTACACGCATACATCAACCTTCAGCACTCATCCACTGCAGAGGTGCATCCTCCATATTCAAACACCACACACGCGCACTTCAGACGCGTGATCAGTCTTTCTCACGTCCTCTGCTGCAAAATTGATCACACATAAAAAGCTCATTAAAAGAGTCGCTCACCCAGGCGTTAAAATTCTGTCATCATTTACTCACCCTCATGTGGATGCAAATCCAAATTAAAAAAGAAAAAATGTAGAAAAATGTGCTAGAATCTATTTTTTATCAGTGGATAAGGACTTACTTGCATTTATATTTTGTTTATATTTTTCAATGTGCTGCAATATGCATGGACCACTTAAAGCTATACGCAGTGAAAATGGTAAATATGTAAAAAAGCATAACATATATATATATATATATCACTTTATTGTTTGCATAGTTAAACCTTTCATGCATGAATATATGTGTGGTGGTTTATAAGAAAAAAAAGTGTTTACAGAAAATATCAGGGTTCTTTTTTATTTTTAGAGGAGATTTTACCCATATATTAAATATATAAAATATAAAAGAATACAAATATGTGAATATATGAGTAAATGACAAATAAAAATTTATTTAGAACTGTTTCCTATGGTGTGACGGCAAAAATGTAGAAAAAAAAAACTTAACATAAAAATAACAAAAAAATAGATATCTTAATTTTAGTTACAAATAGAATGAGAAAGTTTTATCTTCAATGATAGAGGTTATTATTAACATTATTAACATATATATATATATATATATATAACATAAACCTCTCTCATGCTATTTGTAACTAAGAATGAAGATACATTTTTCTCATGTTATTTGTATGTTGAGTTTTGTTTTCTTAATTTTTGCTATGCCACACCAATTTTTATTTGTCAACTACCCATATATATGCATTTATTGTTTTCTAGTAAAAATTATTGAACGTTTTTGGGGAGCACAGACTTCTAAAATAAACAGTCAAGTTACACTATAAAGTGCGTTCCATTCAGAATTTACTTGCAAACAATCTTTGTTTAGAAATAGTACATTTCATAAACAATTACAAAGAAATAGCAAAAAACACATTCAATTAAACTAAACTAATATTTTCTTGTAAAACATAGTCCATCAATCAGTCTGTATATTTATCCAGCTATACTTAAAAAATAATATAAAAAAAAAAAAATTAACAGGGCTCAGTGGTAGCTGACTGAATGTAGAGTGTAAACTTAATCGGAGTGTTAACTGAATTGGTTGGCTTAGGGAAAAGTTAATGCGCAACATGAAGTAGAAGAAAGGTTATGGTTTGGCAGGGCACGTTCTCATCTCAACAGGCTGCTGTGTAAGTTCTGTCTAGGCAAGGTGAGACAGGACAGGGCTCACTTTTTAACAACACAAGCTGCCACTGTCACAGCAGGTGGCCCGTCTGGACTTTACAGAAATGAAGACTAGAACTGTATCACAGAGACACACTAAGGTTGATAAGTCTGGTTGTCTTCTCACAGGGCAGTTATTAGGGGTGTTTTCTTCTCAAACATTATTAACAACATTATCAGCAACACTCTGATTCTGTTTTCAAGGCAACTGAATGTAAAAATCATGAAGAAATAGTGGTGGAGTTATTGAAAATAAATAAATAAACATTGGTAAATAAAAAAATGGCAAAACAGTCTGTGTGAATAGTGCAGATAGCATTGAAAAAAATAAGGGAAGAAAGTAAACAGTATACAGTATATATATAAAATAAAGACCATGTAGTGCTAAGTTTAATTAGGACTTCAAAGCACCCCTGAGATGAGCAACCCAAGGTTGAGGAGAGCTGTACATTCTTACATGCGTTGAACATCAAGATTGGTTTGGGGCTATAGATATATAGATTGGATACTTTTGTGTCTAGATTCTTAAATGACACAAACCATTCCTTTGGTTTGCTTTTGAGGGTCAGGTGTATCAGTACAAGGTACTGCACATGTCGCCTTGTGTCTTTACGAAAGTTGCAGAGTGACCACATGCAGTGGGGCCACTGTATGCAGCAGGTACATGGCCACTAGACCGTGGACAGGGTGTTGGCACACCAACTGCCTGGAGTTGCTGGCTGTGCTGGACCAGCAAAGGTTTCGCCATGGATTAGAGCAAGCAAGTGTTGGTCCGGAGGGACAACACCACAACGGTGGCACACATAATTCTTTAAAGAGGTATGCACTCTTGTCACATGTCGCAACTTGTCCTTCATCTTCTGAAATCACTGTGTGCCACTCACATTCCCGGTGACCTCAATCACCAAGAAAACATGCTTTCATAACTAACCCTAACCCTAACTCCATACAGAGGCAGTCCAGCTGATAGGGAGTCAGTGGAGCAAAGAACAGGTAGATCTGTTTGCTTTGCAGGAGCCCTCCCCATTGCCTTTTGGGGTACTCCCTGACTGGAGCTCGGCTCAGTATGGATGCCTTGGCACATAACTTGCCCCAGAGTTTGCTCAAATATGCATTTTACCCAGTGGGTCTGATCACACATACACTGTGCAAGGCCAGAAAGACACCAGATCTAGATGGTTGTGGCTTACTGGCCCACCTGGACCTGGTTCTCAGAACTCATGCTCCTCTCCATGGCCTGTCCTCTGAGGCAGGACCTTCTTTTTCATGGGCAGGGCGTAATATGAGCACATCAGAGCACATCATGGAGCACATCATGACACTGTGAATGGGAAGTCCCTAAAAGCACTACCAGCTTATTAGGCTTATTAGGCGCAAGGAGGTTAAATCTTTAGAGACTGCGCTTATTCCTTTTTGCAACCTCTCTTTGGTCTTACAGGCCCTGCAGAGAACTCCCTTTGAGCCCCTAGAGTCAGTTGAGCTTAATGCCCTCTCTCTGAAGATGGGCCTTCTAACCATACTTACCTCCATCAAGATGGTCGGGGACCTATAAGCACTCTCTGTGTCTGGAGTTCAGCCCAGCAGACTCTTAGGTTGATGATACAAGGGCCAATGTTGCCTGGGGACTTTCCCACTGAGAATGGGTTACAAATTTCTGGATACTTTATATCGGCCATGGGCCCGTTGACAGCAACATTAACCAAATTTGCCCAGGGTGCCTTTGCACCAGAGGAACCGTTTCATAGTTTCTAGAACTATTGGTGGAAGTTCATGCTTTTTTGCGTGTTCACAATGCAGAAACATATTTAGTTTTTGTAGCTCTGTTTGGGGAACTAATTAAGCTTCAAAGTAGGGTCTAAAACAATTTCAAACACTGGCTACCCAGCATTTATACAAAGCCATGTGAACATATTTACTTCACAATCATGGAAAAAAGCGATAATGACATTTACCTGTTGTCTGCATCATTGTGTCCTTTTCTCAGTCTCAATGATAACACTGCAAGTTGTCATTTTAGAAAGCGCCTTTTGTCTGCTTTGGTAGACAGCAGAAGGGGAAGGCTGTCTCTGAACAGAGGTTAGCCCATTGACTAGTGAATACTATCCTGTTGGCATACTATAGTTTTACGAGAATTTACAATCTCTAGGTTGAGCCAGTTTCAATCTGAGTGTTATTGGGCATGAACAGTAAGCTTCAGGCAAATCTGGCTGGGGGTTGTGCTTGCACTCAGCACCTCCTTTCTCTCTCTGAGATAGTAATATACTTTTTTCTGTGTCTGAGTTCTTCATTTCTGGCGAACCTTGAACGCAGTCTTTCAGTGGAGGAATCCAGCTACCATAGCAGTGTGCCCCTTTTTAAGTGAAAATACTGAAAAGAAAACTATTAAACTTCCAAACATGCTAATGTCAGCAATTTAAGTTGAATAAATGTGCATTGTCTTAAAGTATTAAACTCATTCTGCACCTATTCTGTTATAAATGATTCCTAATACTGTGCGTCTTGTTAAAAAGAGATGTGTTTTTACATTTCTAAGTGACGAGACAGAGGATTTTAGCTACTGATGACTCACTGATGATAAAAGGTTGAAAAATAGCACACACTTAAAATGGAGGTGGGACCTGAGATGTATCACTGAGGCTCTTTTGACACGGTCCATTAAGCAATCACCTAGCAACCGCAAAGAATGTCCTAACATTTGCATAGAAACATGCTAAAAACTCTCCAAACATCTTAGGAACTGCATAGTAACACCTTGGCAACCACTTATAAAAACCCTAGCATCAATTTTTGATGATTTTGCACAGACATGCACTACTGAAATGCAGTGGCAGAGCACTGAGAGATTATAGAGAGTACCACGTAAGCGTAGTGGTACTCTTGATGATGTCATAGGAGTTGAAGAATTGCTGAATGTAGTCATTATTTTTATTATTATTAATATTTTTTGCACACATAAAGTATTCTTGTAGCTTTGTAAAATAGATGTCACATGGAATATTTTAACGTTCTTGCTACGTTTCTGGGCCTTGAATGTGTCGGTTGCATTACTCTCTACGGAAGGTCAGAAAGCTCTCGAATTTCATCAAAAAAATCTTGATTTGCGTTCTGAAGATGAACAAAGTTCTTACAGGTTTGCATTGACATGAGGCTGAGTAATTACTTACAGAATTTTCATTTTAGGGTGAACTATCTAATGTTTTACCAAATATTTAGGTTCTTTACCATCTTCAGTCTTCAGACAGTGATGTCCTTACCAGAATAGTTTTCAAGCACTTCCCATGCAGCTTGGGATCTGACATAACTGAATAGTGTAACACTCAGCAATTAACAACACACACACATTCTGAGTCCATAATTAAGAGATCAGTAGCTTGTGTGGTGAGTTTCTGAGGATGCTGTTGTATTGCTGAGTCACGTACTGCCACTCAGTGGGCCAGTATGGAACTGTAGCATCAGCAAGCTGCTTCAGAATCACTAGCACCACCTGCAATTCAGATAACACATTGTGCCTCTTAAGGGCTCATCATTGTCATTCTTTGGTAAGAGATCCCCCACCTCCCCTCCCACAACACAAAACAGCTTGTGGAAGAACCAGATGTTTGAGTTTGATAGCAAAAGGAAGTAGCATCAAGCAAATGCACAGTCCTTTAAGATGGTACACAATCATAATATCTGCTGCTGTTTCGTTTCATTGTCAGATGAAGGATTGTGTGTTGTGGTTGAGGGAATCGTGTGTAACACTGATGTTCTGAAAATGAACATTAAAAAATGACATTTATTGAAGTATTGGTGCTAGAACACACACACACACACACTCACAAATAATGAGAGAATTAACCTTTGATTTACGTGGTTTGTTTGTTTCTGACTTTTTATCTTCATGTTCCTCTTATGGGTGATGTGAGTTGCCTAGCAACCGAGCCCTTGGGTTCTGATTGTTGCCATGACAACATGGCAGGGTATCATGTAGAGAATAGGGAGAGGGGGGAGAATGAATGAGAAAGATAGAAATGGGCAAAAAAAAGAATGTATGAGTGTATTCATATGATAATAATTATGTACGTATGAGCAAGCATGGAGAAGGATGGAGATGTATAGTGTTATATAGACAATGGAGAGAGAGGAGAATTTATCATATTAAACACAATGAGAGGCAGGAGATGACCTAATCGTAGATAACCAAAAATGTCTGTAAGGGGGCGTACTCGCATGTAGATACTCGTAAGTATGACATATTTATAAGGAATGAAATGCCTGGCATGAGTAACAGGAAATAGCATCAGCTCATATGAATTTTTACTAAAGAAATGTGGGAATGAGAAATTTGATTTGTTCCTCAACTGCCAGGCAGCGGTGAGATTAAATGGAGGATGGATGGACACTTTTTTTTTTTTTTTTTTTTTTTACGGCTAATGCATTCTCATATGTTTTTCTTTAGAAAAATTTCTAATTAATTTCACAGTTTCAGAAGAGATCTCAACAATGTCACAAACTGCTCTGGTCAGATATGCCAAGATGTCAATATGATTTCAAAAATATCTCACCAAGTTCTCCCAAAATCAAGATCTGGGCTGTACTGACCACCTTCATTTTATAGTTCTACACTCTCTCTTTACTTTATATCGACAGCATTCTTGTTTGATATGTGTTTTTAGAAGAAAACATCTTAAGCAAGATTATGGTCATGTATTACACATATTTGTCCTGCCTCTTGTCCTATCCTGTCATGTCTTTTCTACCAATTATGTAATGCATTTTTTAGTATGATGTATTTTATCCTGTCTAATCTCACCCTATCCTATCCTGTCCTGTCCTATCCTATCCTA
The DNA here is from genome assembly GCA_032357425.1 of Enteromius argenteus. Taxonomy (NCBI): domain Eukaryota; kingdom Metazoa; phylum Chordata; class Actinopteri; order Cypriniformes; family Cyprinidae; genus Enteromius; species Enteromius argenteus. The sequence continues at coordinate 401 of JAUCMR010021234.1, read as the reverse complement.
TCCTATCCTATTGTATTCTGTCCTGTTTCTTATCCCATCCTGTCCCATCCTATCCTATACAATCTCATCATGTCCTGTCCTGTCTAACAATGTCCTAGCCTGTTCAGTATAGTATGTTTTCTATCCTCTCCTGTCTCTTATCCTGTCCAGTCCCATCCTGTCCTGTTCTATTCTATACTGTCCTGCCCTGTTTCCTATCCTATCCTATCCTATTGTATTCTATCCTGTTTATTATCCCGTCCTGTCCCATCCTATCCTATACAATTCCATCATGTCCTGTCCTATCTAACAATGTCTTAGCCTGTTCAGTATAGTATGTATTCCCAGTGTTGGGGGTAATGCATTACAAGTAACGCGAGTTACGTAATAATATTACTTTTTCCAAGTAACTAGTAAAGTAA
>JAUCMR010021233.1:0-12999 GCA_032357425.1 Enteromius argenteus | reverse complement strand
ACGCCGATACGAATATATCGGAAAATGCCTAATATCGGCCGATAATATCGGTATGCCGATAAATCGGTCGGGCTCTAATCATTACCAAAGACTATAGAATACCTTAAAGGGATCCTTCAGAAATCATTCTAATATGCCTATTTATAATCAGACAGTTGCTGCTTGATATTTTTTTGTGTGATACATTTTTTAAAAAAAAACAATACTGTATTTGTACCTCTGATGCTTAAAAATAAAGGCAATGGGACACGAGGATAGGACCTTATATGTTAAATTGGCAAGAATAAAATACTAGCCTACAAATTTCCTCAAGAAGCTAAATGCGGTTCCTGTATCGCTTATATAAATGTTGACCTTTCGTTTGGGAGCACGTGCACACAGGCCGTTGCGTACATTTCAGTGCGGGTGTGTTTTCTTGAGTGCCTTTGTATCTATAGTGGTGCTGAGTTGTCAGAATCGTGGTGGGAGGCCGCTGTGAATGATCTGCTCTGTAGCTGAGTGCTCTCCGACTGCTTTTGTAATTATAATGCGTTTTGTGTTGATTCCCGGCATACTCCCTTTGTCTCTGCGAAAGCCTCTTGACAGAGTTCATATCCATTATGAGAATATCATAAGCCTATCCTCGGCCCACACAAAGCTTCTTGACAGAGTCCCGTCGTCTCACTCATGCTGTGGAAATCTTCATCTTCTAAAGTGCAGGAAATCGAAGAACTGACGTTTTCCTTCGCGACTGTCATTCGGTGGCTTTGTTCACAATGGCCTCATTCAGGAAAGGCCTCCGACTAAACAGTGTCAAACTAAATTAGAGAGAGAAAAGTGTGAGGGAGGGAGATAGAGGGGAACCGGTCAGTAGAGCTACTGGTCCGTCGCCAACTGCCTTGACCGTCTACCTCCCAGAGAGAGTTGACACACTGAATAGCCCCGAGGGAGGCAGACATCACCCTGGGAACAGAGGAGTCTACAGGCAGAGACTCGGAGGATGGGCTTGAGGGGCTCGGATGAATCGTCCGTTGTTGTGGGCAGCAGGTGGTGATTTGTGGTCACAGCAGACTGCGAACGAAGCCAAAAAGGTGTAGACAAAACAGAAAATAAAAGACGTTCTTTGTTGCGTTACAATAGCTGATCTTTCTCTGTAAAATAATTTAACCATAGAACGAAAAGCAAGCAAGTCATTTGGATTTTTACAGTCTGGTTGTAACTCTTGTCACACTGTTCTTTATTTGGATACATTACCGTCCTGTTTTCTAAGCAGGAAAGTACAAAATGGGTTGGCTCCTTTTTTTTTTGTTTGCTTTTGATACTTTTGATAAATCCTCGTAATAGTTTGTATTCCCCAGTACCCAGGGCCTTTACTGCCCCTCGGATGTATTTTGACATTTGTCCAGCAGAGTGCGCCCTCTGTCAAGAACTCCTACAATATTTCAAGCTTGGTTATTAATGTGAATCTTGATACTGAAGTTTTATTCGCTTACCTGCCATCATTATGCTATTGTCATTCCAACATACTTTTACACTGACATGATTTAACAGGCCCTTTTGGAGCTGTAATTTGGTATCACTGTCCTATATTACTCAAAATTGCTCTTTCCTCATTCGCTCGCTTTAAAATTTACAGCAAGAAGTCCCCTCAGTTCATCCTGACCATTTGTGGAAATTATTAATTTAGATTTGACTAAGTGGTATTAACATTATTTGATTAGGCCTGTTTATTTATAAAAATGCAATTATAGGAGTCTTTAAATGCCTAACCTAACAGGTCTTTGGCAAGAAAGAAGCAAACTGCACAACTATTGAAAAGATTGAATTTGAAAAAAATTAATGCTTTTAAGCAGCAAGCGTTCATTAAATTGATCAAGAGACAATAAAGACATTAAGGATGTTAGAAAAGATTACAGGGTTTTTCATTACAGGAATCAATTAGATTTATTAAAAACAGAATATAATGTATTATTTTATATTATTTTTGAATAACCTTTATATATTGCTTTTTTATTTAAAAAAATAATTTAAAATGTAATACACTCAAGCTTCCAAAAGGATGTTTTTTGCAGTGGTGCCATAGAAGAACCATATTTGGTTCCCTCAAAGAAGTTGTTAGTGAACAGTTCCTAAAAGAACCATTTTAAAATACATTAAAAATCTAAAGAACATTTTCTGAATGGATGCATCCATGGATGTTCAAGGTTCTTTATAGAACCGTTGATATCAATAAAGAACCTTCATTTGTAAGAGTGTAATGTTGCAGAATATTACTATTTTTACTGTAGTTTACTAATTTTTGGTCAAATAAATGCAGTTTTGGTGAGCATAAGAAACTACAAGATGTTCAAAAACATTTTTTGACCCAACATTTTGTAAAGGTAGTGTATGCAAATCAAGAAAATATAAAGGCAATAATGAATCTTATTAAAGAATTACGGTCTGGTTTCAGTGCAGTGAAAGCATTTTTTATTCCAGTTACATCGAGAAACTGAAATCATTGTTTCACCACAGCTACGCATCCAGTATTTCACATCCAAAATAAAAGTTTACATAATATATGTGTGTGTATATTTATTATGTAAATATACAGTATATTTAGAAAATTTTATATATATATATGTATGTATTTCTAAAATGTATGCATGTTTGTGTATTTATATATCGGTAATATATTGTTATATATATATACATACACATACACAAAACTAATAAAATGCTACAAAGTGTATAATATCCCTGCTTACTGGTGTGTGTATATATATATATATATATATATATATATTATACGTAAGCTATTTATTGGTTGATTTCTGATCTGAAAGAAGCTGTGGGTTTGTGGCACAGTCAAAAGATTGCTCTGTTTGTTTGGTCTTGACCAAACTGGCACAGCCAGTGGCATCCATTTGGGGCAGGACTATCTATTTGGTCAACCAATGGCAGACAGAAAAACCTAGAAACACTCATTTAGTTGTTTTTTGGTGACACAGCTTGCACGCTTCAGGTTAAAGTATACCTCTGCTACAGGACGAAAAAAACCCCAAAAACTTTCCACTGCAGGTTCTCTCCTTATGGGTTAAACCTTCCTACAATACAGTATGTTACTCAGCGCTATCATAAGCACATGATAACACCAGGCCTTCGTAAAGCGTGTGCCCACTTGACCTCACTGCAGGGACGGTCAAGTGATGTTTAGTTTTACTTCACACTCACGTTGTTTATATAAATCAAGACACCACAGGTACAGTTGCTGGGCGGGAGGTTTAAGATTAAAGCATTAGTCCAGACACTGGGCGTTTCACAGACACTCACCCAACAATATAAAAATGAAATAAAATGACCTAATGTTTTCCACCCACAACACCCTTTTTAATCCACCCGAGCCCGACTCGCATGTACCTCAGACAGCGTAATTAAATCTTTTTAAGATGCTCGTAGGATCAGAAGTGAAATGGTTAAATGATTCTTTGGCTAAGATGGTTGTTTTTACATAGCTGAGTTGAACGAAGGAGTGCTCATTGTTAGGAAACTTAAACCACTGGCATGGCATGACAGGTTCATTCTGTCTCTCTCAGCGTGTCTGTCGCTCGCTTTCTCTCTCTCTCTCTCTCTCTCTCTCTATGGCTGTGTCATGAGTCTTAGAGCACTCCTAAATAGCAACAAGTAAGCGTGCGGCCAGAACGGGCTGGAGAAACTCTCAACAGGACATGAGGATAGAGAGAGAGAGGGTTCGAAGGGGAATAAAAGATTGAAGCCATCCCCTCCTCAACACACTCACAATGTTGAGTGTTATATACTTTATACGAAGCTTTTTTAAGGTAAGACCGCTTCAGCTTGTTTTCATAGCTTTGTGTCGGAACAGATTAACATCACACTGTCACTGTGGTTAGTTATGGCATTTGGTTTGTTTTCAGTTGAAGCCGTTCTTAATAGGTTATCTTGCAACTCTACTTCCTGGAAAGAGGAACATTTTTGACATATTTGCTTTGGTGAAAGATATGTTGAGGTTTTAGATGAAAAATGTCAAAGCTGATAATATTAGCATGTCAGGATCTTATCTGTTTGCTTTTATTCTATTAGTATTCCATAATAAGTTCTTGTTTGTTTCTTTTAGTATCAAACAAATAGTGTTTTTTGTCTGACGGACTTCCTATAATGGCAGTTCGGTTGTATCTTGGGCTTGTTTCTTGAGATCACATATGTCTTTGATTAAATGAAGGACGCCTAGATCACCGCCTGGACTTTCTCCCACTGAGTCAGTGAAGCTTCACCAACGGCTGCATTAGTGTGCGTGAGTGGACTCAAGCAGTTAGGAGGCAGTATTGGCAGCGTCTTCAGCGTTGTCATGGATTTGGGGAGGTGCTGGTTTGAAAAAATGGTTTTCAGTGGCACAACAGGGCAAGTAGTTTTACAGCTTCAGCAGGATCTAACTTAACTTAAATAAGAGAGAGAACAAGAGTGTCCAGACAGCTGAATTTACAGTTAACTTTCACTGCTGAGGTGGAAGCATTTTGACATGCTGCCATCGGCCTCCTGTGAGTCTGAAGAAGTGTGTGCGGAAACGTTTTGTCACTTGTAGTGTTTTTGTTTTTAAATACACATTTATGCATACAAAATCTTTGAAATATGTGCCAAGATATATATGTTTTCAGCACATTTTCCATATAGTGGCCCCAAACTGTGTTTGAAGGCTTAGATTGTTTAAATGTCATTGCATTGTTTTACAAAGTTTGAAACATAACTTTCAAGCTAAATATTTGACCGATAATGTAAATTACTTGGTAACACTTTGATATAGGGACCAATTTTTACTATTAACTAATAGCATGGTTATTATTACCATATTGGCTGTTTATTAGTACTTATAATGCACATATTGTTCATGACCATATTCTATCTCCCTTATCAATACCTAAACCTAACAACAGCAAATTAGGAGTTTACTAAGGCAAAAATCATAGTTAATGGTTTGTTAATAGTTAGAATTGGACCTTAAAATAAAGTGTGACCAAATATTTTATAAAAAACTTTAAATGGTAAAACATAGACTTATAAGCACATCTCTTAAAATAAATATATCTCCTAAAACAAATATTTTACTGAATTAATCCTTTTCACTTTTTGAAGTTGCATTGATGGGATAAAATGACACCTGACTGCTTACATTAATAGCTAGCATTTTATGTACATAATTACTAAATAATTGCTAAATACTAAAAATATTGTCAGAATTTAGAGTTTTGGAATCAATTAATCAATCAACAGACAAAATGACAATATTGGTAATATTCTGATTACAAATGATATTTCCTTTTTTTCCTGTTTTCTTCAAATGATAATTCCTTTTTCATCTCTTATCTTAATTGTGATTTAAAAGTACAGTCCATTCAAAAATTAAAATCCTATTTTCTCACCTTCATGTCATTCCAAACCTGTAAGACCTTCTAATTTCTGCTTAACACAATAGATATTTAGAGTTGTTTGAAAAGTGTTTTTTCTTCATACAACATGAGTCAAACTGTAACCAACATTTTTCAAAATATCTTTGTTTTGTTTTGTTGTGTTTTGCAGAAGTAAGAAATTGGGTAACACTTCAGAATAAAGACACTTATTCAATATTAACTATCACATTTCCGTCATACGTTCCTAATTCGCTGCTTCATAATAGTAAAGTAGTTGTTAAGTTTAGGTATTGAGTAGGATTAGGGATGATTAGGGAGAATAAGGCATTACTAATAAATGGCTAATATTCTAGTATTAAGAGACCCTCAAATAAAGTCCTAATTTGTGCTAAACACAATACATTTTTAGAGTTATTTGAAAAATTAATTTTTTCCTCCATACTACATGAGTCAAAACATTTTTCAAAACATCTTTGTGTTTTGCAGAAGAAAGAAATTCGGTAACACTCCAGAAGAGGAAACACTTATTCACTATTAACTATGACATTTCCCTCCATACCAGAAAAAATATTTCTCGGAGCCACTGTACAGCATGTCCCCTACTTTACTTCTTAAACTGTTAGTAAAGCAAACTAAGCTGTTTTCATGAAATGTGTCATGTATATCTAGCCACCTGACTCGTGGACAGAAGACATACAGATGCACTGTAATGAAGCATAAGTGTCCCGAAGCAGGACTGCAGTTGCAGCTCAGTTTAAGCGCAATGCTGTGTGTCTTACTCAGCTCTTCCAGCAGACTCATCTGTGATGTAAGAACCTCTCGTTGAGGGGCATTGTCGAATTGCAATATGTCATGCACAGCATGAGTCAGATTATGGTTGTGAGTTAATGCATCTTCACAGCCTGGCTCTTTCTGTAAGAGATTCTTTTGAATTCATATTTTACCTTTTTGGCATGCAGGCAGTTTATGCATGCGCTCAGTCAGCATAACCCCTTCCTGATCATTTCATCCATAATTTTGTTGACATAAGCACTCAACAGCTTAATCAATCAGTTGTCAAACTTCATGCTATGAACATAAACTTCCTTGACTTTTGGCCTTTTATATCTGTACGCCTCCAGCTGAAATTAAAGCCGTGAAACAGCACTTTTCCCTAACAATACCGTTTTCAAGCGAAGAGCAGTGCGACAGAGGATCCGTCTCAATCTGCTCTCCCGCCAGGAATATCAGCGATCAGATTGCACATGAATGAGAGTTGTTTTTCCCATCTATGTTTTCCTGGGGCAGTTTGATTATCCGGTTTCTCTTTGAATCACAGTGTTTTGGCATGTCAGAGCTAGACAGAAGTAAAAGTATGGGTGTGGATGCATGTGTTAGCACGCATGTTGTTGTTGGGGACTTATAGGTGTGTGTGTGTGTGTGTGTGTGATGCTCGAGGCCCCCAATCCCTCTGACATACAGGTTTGAGAATGCTGATTACATACCACACTCAGTTACTTAATACATCGGCTTCTATTACATTTTGCAGGACAGGGAAATAGATGGACAAATTAATTGAAGAAAAAAAAACTAAACAAGGGAGCAGTGAGAGATTTATGTGGTTCATTAAGCAAAACATTTAGTGAAATTTGAGTCTTGTGGCATGTGAGACACGAGCAAGCAGACGACATACCAAGTGATTTTAATTATTTTTAGCAGCTTATATGACATTTCCAAACAATCTCATTTAGAGTTATGACATGACAGCAAGAAATGATAGTGAACATGCAAATAAAGGTCTCAGCTAGGGATTTTAGGTTACGCAGAACCCTAATTTTATAAAATGTCCCACAATTTTTGATGTCTTCCTGAAATAGTTTATAATAGATGTGGGCAGATTTTCTATTTCCCCGGAGTACAGACAAGACCAGACCGTTCAGACACAGAGAATGAGAGCGATAGCAGGATAGGAATGTAAACTAACTCGAACTCTCAAAGAGGCGACAAGCTACCTAGTGTGAAGTAGAGGTGTTGTAGCCCCCCCGTCTCAGACCCCAGCCTGTGCTTTTCTTAATATGTCTATGATTTTTGGCCATGAGATGTCTGTGGTCATTTTAAACATAACCTCTATAGATCTCTGTAGAGGTCAGAGTTTATTTACTATAGTATTTGGATTAACACAAGCATTGTGTGGAATCAGTTCAGTGGTTCCTGAGAACGTAATGCATAATTTACCTCAGAAAAAAGGTGCAAAACTTTCACTAGGGCATAAGTGTACACTTTAAGTATTAATATGTAGTTTTAAAATACAATTATTTACCTTTAAGGTATTAATACACCATATAGGGTTAAAGAAGGTACAAATCGGTTATATCTGTGTTTTGCTTTATTTGACATCATTTAGTGGTTCAATGGATTTGCTGTTGTGTGCAAGTTATGTCCCTGCCCTGTAAACCTGTTTTTGGGAAAACAGCTCCCTTGTGTTTTGGTGATTGTGTCTGTTTATATTATGCAACCACTGATAAAGTATATATCATTCTGTTTGGTAAACAAACCTCTGCCGATTAGAATGGACAAGAGGAATCAGGGAGTTTATAGGGCAAAAGTCTTTTCCCTGTGCATTTTTCTTCAGTGTCTTTTTGAGAATTCTCAGAGCAAGGCTTTAAATTCTGTCCCTCAGCAGGGGAGCGTTGCATAAGCTGCTCATCACCTCCTCGTTAGGAACAAGAAACCACTTGTTATCTGGTCCGCCTATTCAACACGCATTGCCCTTTATCTGGGATCCCTAATAGTTTAAAGAAATTGCGGGGACGAGGGTGTATTTAACTGCTTGTGCTTTAGTGCATCACGAGGGATTAAAGATGATATGATAATCAGATTTGGAAAGCAGTAAACAGACTAGGAGATTACGTTCCACTATCAGACTCCTGTGAGAAAAGGCTGACTTATGGTAAATCAGGTGAAAAGCACAGGTTGTAAATCACATGATCCAATTCATGCATAGGGAGTTTTACAAACTGTCATAAAAAAGCAAGCATTTTTCCAATTCAAGTAATTTTAGCATGTTTCATGATTGTCAAAATGCAAGTTGAAAATGCTTGATCTCAGAAACACAACCTTCTTTAGCCTATGTCTTTGTTGTCACTGAAATCTCTGTGTTAGATTTATCTCAACAGTAAGCATTGACCTTCACTGTCTGTCAGACAGTGTGCACATCTTCAGGAAATTTACAGCATGCTCAGTATGCAATTGTGATGTGCATGACACTGATCTGATTTATGCAGCCAGTGTGTTGCATGCTGTTGCTGGAGGTCTTCATTCAGTGGATCAGGCTGAGTTATATGCTTATAATGATTAGAGTGTAAATGTGCAGTTGAAAAGCCTTAAATGCTCTACAGTGAATGTCTGATCTTCTAGTGCAATAAAACAAACAAAAAAAAAAAGAGTGCTGGTCATGTTTATAATAGCTTGGCAATGAAACAAGGAGATACCTGCAGATCCTGCACTTTAAAGATAAATATGCTATGTCTGATAAAAGCAACTTTGATGAAGATATAATGGCTTAAATGGAGTATTCCTAACAAAGTGAGCACATGATCTTAAAGATTGAAGTGTTGGAACATGTGAAACTTGCTTTCAATTAAGCCTCTAATGCATTCATTTAGTGTGATTAAGTATTAAAAAAAACACAAATTACTCTATAAAATAGAAGAATTAATCATGCCTCTCTTTTTGATATATTTCATAAGAAGAGATTTTTCTACCGTCAGACCACAAAATATTCATACATTATAGTTTATTGCACTTAAATTGATTTAAAATGTGGGTCTAAGATTTTAACCATTGCAAATACAGTCTCAAAGCTGTTCTTTACAGTGGTTTTGAGTGTTTTTAAAACATTAAGAAGGATATTGTGTGAAATAGCATGGCCCGTGGTGTTTTTGGAGAAAGCTTTGTTAAAGCTGTTTGTCTGATCTGAAGTCAGCTGATATAGTTGGCACGGGGAGGATCTCAGTTGTGTGTGCACCTGCTCTAAATCACCATAACCACTTCTTATGCACAGCAGTGCTCATGCAGGCTTCACTATACTTTGAAATCTGAAGCTCTTAAATATATCCGTTGGGTTTTATTCAGAAGCATTTCAGCTAAAATTATTGCCAAAGTAAACATTTTTGCAAATACATCTTGTTACTTAACTATTAAATTCTGTCCAATGAGATCTGATGAGAGGTATGAGAATGAGGTATGGTGTTAGATGACCTCATCATTATACATAAAGTTTCACATATCTCAAGATATTACTACTACTACTCACCTTTATTTATAGCCGCCTTTCATTGCATTCATAGATACCTTACAACAAAAGTCAATAAAAAACTAAGTAAAAGTTTAGATATAGTTTGAGGTAAAGTAGACCTAGACCCTAGGTTTTTAGATACACAAAGTTGTGTATCATTGGTGTAAAAATAAAAAAATAATCCCAAAAGTGTGAAAAATACTGTAAGACTAGGAGATAAAATGTAAATTATAAATAAAAGCGGACCCAACACTGACCCAGGTGGAAATTAGCTCAGATTGAACAAACTGTTTTTTTTTTTTTTTACCACTTTAATGATGAAAAGATCACGATGAAAGTACAATACAATAAAATCCAATCTATCTGCAGCAGTAATATTATTCTCATTATTCGAATATCGAATAAATTCGATGGATTTGATTGCATATGACCTTTATTATGTTAAATCTGCTTCCTGTGCTCCTCACTCCTATATTAAGAAATAAGAGCAGCCCTAATGTGGAACACATTTAACTTACCAAATTTATCATCTATACTGAAAATATTTAGTGTAGAACTAATTTTCACTTGGAAATTTAGTAATAAACTTCACAAATGATAAAAAAAATGGCAAGGTAACGTTAAAATGTGAATTTTGCAGTAGAAAGACTAGACTAGACTAAATGACTAGAATTCAGTCATACGGAGCCCCCTGTGAGCATGGTTTATCCCCTGACAGCGACATCCTTGCATGTGTGCAGATGTGTTTGTGCGTGTTCCCCTCTCTGTGGTTGGCCTCCCTGATGGGATGAGCTCATGCTCATGTTGGGATAGCAGCAGGATCCTGTGATTGCAGCACTTCAGTGTGCCAGAGTGATCCGATGCACCCTGTACCTCCTCCTGAACCTCAAACACCTCATGACTTTAAAACCATCTTCCCCTGAATCATGAATCCTCATAAATCTAAACTGAGGAGGTTTATAATGCCTGGAGAAAGATGTTGTTTGCAGTCTCAATATCTTGGCTGAACTTTTTATTGTTGCATTCTAATGTACAATGCATACATAAATAGATAAATAAAACAAGAGGATGTTGGTTCCAAAACTTTGTCAAAATGCACAGACAGTTTCTTCCTTTAATAATAATTAAAACATTGCTACACTGTCACATGACCGGGAGACACATGTGCAGGAGTGTACAGTATGTTGATGTTACATTTGCATGTATACAGGGTTAGAGGAAGCAGACACTCAGTCTGGACTGTGTAGCTGTCCTGCACCCATGAGGAATGATGTAAGCAAAAGCACGCTGAGCTCACTGTGTTTTCTCAGTTCATCTCATTAGCGAGCACTTTCTCTCTTTTATAGTGTTGTTCCAGTGACCGTAAGAGACTCCAATGCGGGGATTTAAGATCAGAACAATCTGAACTGCCACACAATTATTGATATGGATATTTTAAAAAATCTGGGAGTGTATGTACCTTATATTATTATAACATATTTATTATAGCATGGTTTGCACTTTAATTTGCTGAAGAATCATGTCAGATGTGCTTATAAGGGAAATGACATAGTAGGAAGGCTATAAGAAACATACATGGTGCAGCTTTTTTTGGTTTGACTAGTGGAACGGATTCAGACATGTCTTACCCAGCAGTCCTTAAAAGTCTCTAGACTGTCCACTTAAATCATGAAATATTATTTATAACCCACACATGCACACCCTGCTCATATGTTTGTTGATGCACACATAGAGTTACGAATAGGTTCTTATTTTAGACACTAAGGCATGTTTCCGCACATAAAAAATTAACATAGGTTTAAGACCCTAAAATAAAATAAAAGTCTTACCAAATGTCAGCATATTAAAATAATTTCTGAAAGATCATGTGACACTAAAGACTGGAGTGGTGACTGCAGGAAATGTAGCTTTGACAAAATGGAAGCTGTAAAAATGTCACTAATCACAGATTTTTAAATGGTGGTGTAATTGTGTGAGAAATTTTGATGCTCAGTAATCTATATTTTGATCTGTAAAAAAGATTATATATGACATTATACTCAAGTAGCAGAAAATGATGAAATTTGAATTGGACTGGTCTTTTTATCTTAGCAAAACTGCTCAAGCTTGCTGTTGCATGGGGATAATTTGTGTACTTTGTGGTTCAAAATTGGACTGAGCTCTGGGATTTGCTCTGGGAATATTCAGCTACGTTCAGCAGTAACAGTTTATTTCGATAGTCCACTTTAGACATTCTACTAACATTAAGTATCTTTGCAACTACATGTCAGCTAGCAGTCAATAGAGCATTAGCAGACTGTCTACTTAATATCTTCTACTTTATTTTGATGGGTCCACAAAATACAACGGGTTATCCAGAAACTTTGCAAATATATGTCAACTTATTCTACCAACTCTAAACCTATCCTAACAGTCTACTCTGAGAGTTAGTAGATATATAGTTGCAAATTAATGAGAATAAGTTAAAAAGTTACTTATAGTTAATAGAATGTCTAAAGTGGACTATCAAAATAAAATGTAACCAAGCTCCATGGAGTACGTTAATGTCTTTATTTTTTTGCAGAATATTAGATGGCTTTTTTGCAATTTTCAGATTCTGCATGTTTCTGAATGCTTCACTGAAAGAGAACTTTACAGGTCATTGAATATTCATGACCTATCATACATCATGTATTCATGAATTGTATGTAAGCTAGACTGTAGTTTTGTAATAGTCCTTTCCTTTAATTAAACCTTGAATTTTCTTGGATGTACATGGGGTCGACAATTTTTTGACATGTTACTATATATAAATGACTGTGAAATAATATTCCAAAGATCTGGAATGAACCCTGTTATTATTTAAATTTCTTGGTGGAAATAAAAAATGAACCAAGCTAAAGGACTGGGAATATTTTTAACAGGCTTGACACCATGTAGTGGGTCAAGTAGCTGTAAGAGTCATTAGTAGTCTCGTGTGCATGATCGCTTGTGCTAGTTTTGGCTCTTTCTTTCCATTTTTACCTCATATGCCTACTGTATATACTGTATATTCATGCTTGAACATGAACCCAATCCCCTCCATTCTCCTGCACAGCCTACGATGTAGTGTTAAGATGTTAAGCCAGTTAGGGAACTCAACTGTAATCAATTTGGCACAACAAGCTCTGGTTCCTGAATGGGGTCAGATGACGTTGTGTTGTTGGCTGAGGCCATTGCGGACAGGTTTTACTCTTGGCTAATGCTGTACCACTATGTGCTCTGTCACAGTTTGACACTGATATTTTGTTAAACATGTAAAACATTAGTTCTGTTAATACGATATTGAGCAATAGGGAGCTGAAAATGAGAAAAGAGCATCAT
>JAUCMR010021232.1:0-13001 GCA_032357425.1 Enteromius argenteus | reverse complement strand
GAGAGGATTTGGGAACTTTGTTGTCCCAATGGCGGGTTCCATCAGGAGGAGTTTTTCTATGTCTGTATGTGGGGTTACTTTGTGGAATAAATTGGAAGCAGCTGTTTTGTTTGTATTCTATTTTTATTTTTGTATTCTTTGACAGACCGGGGTGGGGTTCAATAAGTTTTACTTCTCCCCACTCCATTTCAAGCATAAGTGTATAAGTTATCATTATTAATATTATTATTTTTGCTGTTACACTATTTGTTTGCTTGAAATAAATAAATAAATAAATAAATAAAAAAGTGATCGTCACATTTAGGCAATACTCGTAATTATGAAGAAAGACAGACAGACAGAAAGCATAAGATCCCTATAATGGCTAGCCCCCTGTCACTGGTCAGATCGGATTTGGCCTAGCTTTTTCACGTCCTCACGTCATGTGAAACAGAAAACATGCTGAACATCTTTGCAATAACAAGCAAAGATGTGTCGTTGCAAAGTGCCAGTCAAGCGCGAAAACACAATAAAATGCTAGTACACGTACCTCGCTGAGTTGTGAAAGCATCGGAGACGGCAGCACAGAATAAAGCCGCATATTCCAGCTTCCTGCATTTCTGCTGCTGCCTCATAAGACGAAATATAATAACACACCGCAGCCGCGACAGCAACATGTCATGTGTAAGACAACATCTGTACTGTAAACTGTATTGCTATTACTGCTGTTTTGAGCGTAGGCATAACAACGCAACAGCATTACCATAGAAACCAACGCACATTCTGTGAAACGAAAGAGCGCTTATGGACACACAAATTGGATATGATAAGCTGTGTGGACAGTCAGTTATTCAAATCAGATTCCATCCGGATATGAACAAAATCAGATTTGGGCTGACAGTCTGAACGAGCCTTAAGAGTACACACCACACTACAGGCTTATTCTGGCTACAGAATCACAATGACTGATTTGCATCTTTCCCTTAAATACCCAAAACCAGGCAAACAGAGAGATCTTGAGATCAGTTGTAAAAACATAAAAGACCTTTTGGGTTCCTGTGCTTCAGGCTCACAGCTCATTGGAGATAAACATTCAAATAGACCCAAAAAGAAAGGACACACCCCTCCTCAGCAGAACACATTTCTACAAAATACAAGTGACTACTGTGAAATTGAGACCACTTTACCAATCACACTGAGACCTTTAAAATGATACCAAACACAAATGGGTTATGATTATGAATTCTTTAGATACAGTAGATGCATGGTAAAAGTATAGTTACTTGAGTTCTTGACACTTCTCCAGTCAGCCTTTATGACCCGAACCACAGGCCCAGGAGAGAAGGATGGGTGAAGGGGCAGATGAGCAAATGGTCCCTTTCCCAGATTTGGGGGTTTACTTTATTGCATGGTGTGTGCTATGAGAGTTTTTGGCTTCACACGGAAATAATTTCACTCCTTACAAAACACCATCAAATGTGAAAATGCCACACAGCACAAGTCAGTTGTTGATTTTTCACGGTAAAAATCGTGTTCTTTTTCACTTTCACAAACTGTAATATTATCAGTATCTTATTGAAATGTCCCATTACATCTATTACAGTTTTTCCACTGTTTAGAGTAAGGGAACTTACTGTTAACCAGTCGACAGTCCTTTTTTAATATGTAGTCTTTTACTGTCAAATTTTGCCATTTTTTACAGTGTACATGTTACAGCTGTTATTCTCCACCTCTCTATTCCATCTTCTCCAGATTCAACGTGAACCTCCAGCAAGGGGCTGATGTTGTTGCTCTGCATTTTAACCCACGCTATAAGATGTTATGGCTTGGCCCTGACTACGTTGTGCACAACACCTTCCAGGAAGGGATGTGGGGCACAGAGGAACACAATTATGAAAATCCCTTCCCGAGAGGCCAGAGGTTTTCTTTGCAAATCGTCATCACCAAGGATTCTTACAAGGTGATTTCAACTCTGCTTTTCTTTCTGTAAATAGTTTATTTATCCCCTTTTCCAGGTATGGAAAAAGAATATTTACATAAACGTCCGCTAAAAGGCTTTTTTTATTGTAGCAGAATAATGACAATATTCTTGGGCTTTAGATACTTGCCAATGGGAAACTCTTCTCGGAGTACAAGCACCGCAAACCATTCTTCGATGTGGATCGCATCTACGTGGCTGGAATGGTGGAACTGAGTTTAGTTACCTTCCACCGTCTTGCGGTGAGAAATAAAAAAAATGCACAAAAAATTGCAAATATATGATGGGAGAAATGTAAAGGTAATTTGCAATTTACAAAATGATGTATTTGTGTCTAAGAAAGTAAAGCGTGTTTGAATAGAGCTGCTGAGCATGCATACTTCACCGCAACCAGCAAAAAATTATCGAAACAACTTATTTAGTTATAGTCTCAAATGTGTGGGATATTTCAAGCAGATATTATTGTTTGTTTCTACAGCAACTGTTTGCACATCCATATTAAACACATTTCTAGTGTAAAAGGAAATGCTGTTCAAATGAGAAGCAGCTTGCCACATGCCCTTTAAACAACTGTAGATTATTTAAGGCTATTGTATTGGTTGGGATACTGTTACAGGAAAGTTTCTATCAAAATGTTTCTGCCTTTAAACCAGTATAAAATGTCATACCGGTGTCTCTCATGCTGAGTTCAGGTGGTATTTCTGTACACTGTGGGAAGGCTAATAGGAGGAAGATAGATAAATTAGCTAACATTACCTGACACCCTAATGTCTTTAGAAAGCTACAATGTAAATTCACAACTTCAGATATTTACTAATTGCTCATTCTTCTGTCCTATAATAGCATTTAGTAATCAGTATATTTTACTATAAGACATTATACCTTAAAGGAATAGTTCACCCAAAAATGAAAATTACCCCATAATTTATTCACCCCCAAGCCATCCTAGGTGTATATGACTTTCTTCTTTCAGATGAACACAGTCTGCTTTTTTTTTTTAAATGCATCCTGGCTCTTCCAAGCTTGGTAATGCTGCTGCATGGTGGCCATTATTTTGAAGCTCCTTAAATCAGATATATCCAGCATGAGTTTTACAGCAAAAGAGTTTTCAATAAAATGGTTCACTGCAATAAAACGTGCCAACAAACACAATATTTTGGGATCAAAAAAATAGATCACGTCCATCTGTACCACTCGCTTTTAAAGCATCTCTGGAGTAATGTTAGGATGGAAAGTTAATGAGGTAGTTGTAGATATCAGAATACTGTAGGAAATCTGTTCATTGAAACAAAATAAAAGCACCCCGGGGGCATTATGTGGATCTGTTATGTTTAATCTATTAGATTTTGCTTTGTATTGGTCCATCTCTTTTGAAATAAAATGTGCAGTGAACTCATGCTGGTGTTCATTTCATATATGCTCCCGGCATGGTGGAGTAAACAGAATGGTCACGTGACTGCCGGAGCCCTATAGCCAGATCGGCCACTCATTTTAGGGAATACAGTCTATGATATATATATATATATATATATATATATATATGTGTGTGTGTATATATATATGTATATATAATGCATAATTTTATTTATCTAAACTTGCTGAATTATGCTAAATGTGTTCTTGTCCTAAATATCTTTATTTGCAGCCCCATCATGCTGTACTTCCAGGATCCTTGGTAAGTTACTTTAAATCTTTGGCAGACAAACAATCTCTAATGAGATGATCTAGAGCAGCGTTTCTCAACTGGTGGGTTGCTACCCAAAAGCGGGTTCTGACTGGGTAGCAGAGTGTATAGTCAAAAAAACATCATCAACAACAAAAAGTTTTAACAAATTATTTTATTGTTACATTACATAATATAGGCATTCTGATTGGTCCGATTGCCTGTCAATCAAGCTCTTTGCGAACGGTCAGTTGTATTAACAAAAAACTAGTTTGGGACTGCTATTTAATGGCCTTTTTTAATAGCCTTACCTATTTATGCAGTACTAATCATATTCTTAAGAGTCTTAACTTAATCTTTGTGTTTTTGTTTTTTAATATATATATATATATATATATGTATATATACTGTAACGGGAGGAGCCAACGGCAGACACAGTGGGAGTGGCGTCAGGCCTCGGAGAGGCTTTTTATTTAAAAAAATACAAAAATAAAGTGTCCAAGGGAAGAAAGTGTCCAAAACAAAAAGGGGAACTGGTGTCTTCGAAGTGCTGCTGGGAACATGAAGGGGCAGGCAGTGTTTCCGGTGGCTGGTTCTCGGCTCCGGCTTGCTCGCCTTGTTGGTGGCAGCTTGCGTCTTGGGCGGCTCGCATCTCTGGCGGCATGCGTCTCGGCGGCACGCGTCTTGGCGGCTGGCGTCTCGTGTCTTGAGCGGCGTAGCGCTTCTCCGCCGCACCTTTTCTGGACCCATGAGGACATGCACGGGGGAAGAGACCGGTCTCTCGAAGAGAGGCGCGCTTGGTCCTTAACGACGGCAGTGATGAGGCACCATTCGTTTCCGGTGCACCTCATCACACACCACTAGACCTGTCCAGCCCTGCGCCCCTCCTCTCATCCGCCCACTTCCGTCGGGAGCCTGGCGAAGGGCGGCGAAGAAGAGCCGGGTGAGGCGGCTGTCTCGCCATAATACACACACACACGGGGCTTGACATTAACACCCACCAACCCACCAAATGCAGTTGTATTTCAGCTGTGGCGGGTAACACAGTCACTCCCATTAGCCACTCTGGCCTTTATATACAGTAATAGAACTCGACATTAATGCTTGCATTAATGCATTAATTTTACCTGCCCGACCGGACAACTAATCTGATTAAAACATCTAACCGCATCAACATTTCGATGAGAATGGTTCTGATTTTATTACATTCAGTGCATGTAAACGGCAATTAATAAGATAACGAGTAACAACAAGGAAACGCCAATGAGGCTCACGCAGCTTAATGTGAGAGAATCTCATGGAAAAATAAAAAAAATGAATGCAACTGCACACATAAGAAAAATAAAAACGTGCGTTTGTTTTTATATTTATAACATGCAGCCTGCTAAGACGGCTGATCCATCTGCAGGTTTTTATTAACGAACGTGGTCAGAGATTCAGGCGGGGTCGAGCAACAGCAAACAGGTATGGTGAAGGCAAAACTCAAGGATAGTTTGCTAGCAATGGTCGGTCAATCGTCGAATAAAATCCAAAAGGGGCAAGACAGAGCAAAAATCCAAATACAAGGCAGAGGTCAAAAACACAGAGAAATCAAACACTGAGCAGGCAGCCATGGCGGCGCAAATGGAGTAGAAGCCCTCCAGGGTGGTGCAGACAGAGCAGGAACCCTCCAGGGTGGAGCAGAAGGCGTAGGAGCCCTCCAAGGCAGAGCAGACGGAGCAGGGAGGCCTGGTGGTGCAGGCAGAGCAGGGTGCCATGGAGGAGCCGGCTGAGCAGGAGGCCAAGGCGGAGCAGGCGGGTCTGGAAAAAACAGCACAGAGAGGTTAACAATGTCCTCCACTCCCGGAGTTCACAGGTGGCCTCCAAGGCCGGGACAGAGAATAGACGTAACTAGGCAAGATGAGATTTCAAAGTTGGCCTCCATGGCGGTTTAGTTTTCATAGTAGTACCTTTTTTCCAACATTTCATATTTATTATATAAAGAATTTGTTCTGACTCATTATGCATGCATTTAAAACAGCAAGGGAAAAATGCGCTTGGGGTCATTTTACCTATATTAGTTTAGTATTAGTTTTTGCTGTGTAATGAAATTAGTTTTTTTAGGGAGAAAACAACAAAAACTTTCTTTTTTTGAAGACTTTAAAAAAAAAAAAAAAATCTTATTTTATTTACTAATTATTACTATAGCTTTATTCCATTGTAAACATGCAAATATAATTAAATGCAGGTGACTCATCTATAGGCAGGCATGCAAAAGCCCTGAAATCAAAAATCAAAATGGTAAGATGCAATTGAGGTTTGTTTTCGTTACATTTAAATTGAAATTGCCTTTACTAGTTGTAAAGATTTAAAAAAGTTTAAGATACTGACAAACGATAGTGTTTCACTGGACTCTGACTCGACTCGGTCTCGACTCTTTGGAACTTAAACTTGAGTCCAACTCGGCCCATTTTGGACTCGTCTCGGACTCGACTGGTCAAAGACTCAGACTCGACTTGGATTCGACTTGGGTGGACTCGAACCCAATACTGGTTTTTAAGGTCTAAGTTCTTTAATGCGGGCAGGGCAGAGTGTTACATGAAGCTGTCAGAGAAATTTTAAGGAAATTAAGCCTGACAGTAAATTTCATTCATCACTAATAAGGGTGCTAAAGCAAATTATAAGTAAAGCTCTCTCAAATATGGATAAATATGGTAAAATCTTAACACTCTTTAAAAAATTGTATTACAGACAGTATGTCAGGAGGACACAAAGAAATGAAACAGAGACCCAAGAAGAGAGAAGAGAAAGGGAAAGAAAGGAAGATGTCAGTAAAATTAGCTGCATACACACACACACACGCACCTTTACACATACTGAGAGTGAAAAAAGATAGAATTGATTTAAGCAGAAATTACATGTTTAGTTCCCGTTCAGTCAGTCACTATGACATTACGTCATTGACTAACATCATGTAGTCCTGCCTGGGAGACCAATCGACTTTTTGAGAAACCGCCAATGGAAATTGGCCAGTTGATTTTGCATGCAAAGCCACTCCCCCAGACATACGGGTATATAAGATGGCGGAGCGCAAACCACTATTAGCTTTCTGCTTCGGAGCCGATTCGCTCATGAAGAAGAAATTAGAAGAAAATACCTGCTGTAAGAAGGTTCTTGATTGGTGTGTCCTGCATTCCAGCGGATAAGACTGCATTGGCGGTCCTCCCCTTGGCAGTCCAGGTCTACTAAAAGAGCAAATTTCTAACAGCTACACTTTCGTTGAGCATGTCCTCCGGCATGTCGTTCCGACCGTGTGCTTCTGGATGCGGAAGTTTCCTCACTGACGGAGCTGCTGGCCATGCTCCTCCGGGCTGCCAAGAGCATCGGGCTGGAGGTGACTTGTTCACCGCCCCCCGAGCGCTCAAGGCTGGATGATTGGTATCTGGGCTCTGGGTGTGACTCCCAGCCGCGCTCGGCACCAGTTCCTTTCTTTCTGGAGGTTCATGAGGAGCTCACCAAATCATGGAAGGTACCGTATACATCTAGGGTGCGGTTGAGCTCCTCCCTCCTCACTACCCTCGATGGCGGAGTGGCCAGGGTGTATGTGGAGGTTCCCAGGCAGAGCGTGCGGTTGCGGTTCACTTGTGCCCGCAAAATGCCGCCACCTGGAGGAACCACCCGTGTCTCCCATCCAAAGCCTGTAAGCTGTCGTCAGCTCTTGCTGGACGCCCCCCCGGTGGTTTCAACATCAGCTCCGCCCCCGGCAGCTCCGAAGGAGGTAACACCTCAGCAGGGGCGTAGAGCTAGCTGTCGAAAGGGGGGCGCAGCCTGTCCCAATCCAGGCCGCCACTAAGTCTTCCAGGAAGACCATGAAGTGGCATGGAACTGGACTCGGTTAACATGACAGCTCATCTCACACACGAACGGTCACAGCCAATGTCCCTTCAAAACTTTTTCAGAGGCTCCTGGAGCATATGGCATCCGCAGCCACAGTCACGCCACTCGGTCTGTTACATATGAGACCGCAGCAGCATTGGTCCCGAGATGGGCATGGCTCGGTGGCTCGCTCCGGATAGGTGTTTCTTACAGGACGGAGTGCCTGGTGGTGGTTTCCACAGATGCCTCTCTGAGGGGTTGGGGCGCTGTGTGCAGCGGACAGGCAGCTTTGGGCTGCAGGACGGGACCCCAACTGCAGTAGCATATTAATTGCCTCGAGTTGCTGGCAGTACTGCTCGCTCTGCGCTGGTTTCGACTGATGCTGCGGGACAAGCATGTGCTGGTCCGGACTGACAACATTGCGACGGTAGCGTATATCAACCGACAGGGAGGTCTGCGCTCCCGTCGTCGTCGTCAGTGAGCCTCCTTGCACAGACCCTGTGCAAGATCAGGGAGGACCAGGAGTAGGTTCTGTGGCCCACCCGAACCTGGTTTGCCGACCTCAGGCTCCTGTTGACAGCCCCTCCCTGGAAGATTCCCCTGAGAAAGAAGGTCCTTTGGGCCTATCTGGCACCCGCATCTCGATCTCTGGAACCTACACGTCTGGCTTCTGGACGGGACTTTGTAGACCTCTGTGGCCTTCCCCAGGCCATGGTGGATACCATCACTCAGGCTAGAGCCCCCTCTACGAGACAGGCCTATGCTCTGAAGTGGGTTCTGTTGACTGACTGGTGCTCCTAGGGGTGAGAACCCATTCCACCTAGAGTGTCGCCTCCTCCTGGGCGTTTGCGCACGGCGTCTCTGTAGCGGATATCTGTAGAGCTGCGGGTTAGGCGACACGCAACACCTTCGCCAGATTTTACTATCTTTGCGTAGATCCCGCGTCCTCCCGTGTTTTGGGTAACATCAGGTAATTTCGGGAGGCCGGGTAGGTGTCCGCTTGCAGCGCCATTCCACTGGATCCGAGCACTTTCATCCACTTGTTTCATAGGATCTCATTTGGTTCCTCCGCTGCCCCATGGTTCTAGCTAGCGGAGTAGCTTGGACTTTGTCCATCGGAGGTCTCCTTCCCCCATCATTCCCCTGCTGGGTCTGCTTTCTGACCCCCAGGGTGATGGGAAGGTTACGTTCGAACTCCCATTTGGTCTGACACGCCGTTCTTCTCAGCTTGCCAGCATTTGGGCCTCCTACGTGACGCAGTTCGAGCCGTGGCGTTTTCCACAGGGACGTAACGTCATAGTGACTGACTGAAAGGGAACGAGGGTTACATACATAACCGAGACATTCTCTTTTTATACTAGCCTGAACGTTGTGCTGTGGCCCAAGAAGGTACCTGCTGATGCTCTAACTCTTTGAATTTTAAAACTGTTATACTTTTTCAAATTTAAAAAACATAAATATATGCAAGAGACACATGCTAATTTATAAGAATACCATTGAATCTCAGACATAGCTTATTTGATGGTATTCTAAATCATTTACCCATTCTAAATCATGGCCCATTTTATCTTACTTCAACCTATATATATATACCTGTACAAATATAGTGGGTTGCGGCTTAATGGCCATGGGAAAACGTGGGTCCCAAGGCTAAACCAGTTGAGAACCACTCATCTAGAGTGTTTTATATAGAGCTCCACATGTCCAAGATGTTGAATATTATATAAAAAGTTTCACTTATAGCAGATTAAAACAATTTCAGTATATAAATACTGATGGAATAAAATATTATTATTATTATTATGTCATTTTGTTGTTGTTTGTACATTGGACTTATTTTTTTTAAAGCTTGACAATGGACTAAATAGTTAATATACAGTGAGACGTTGCAATATATTATAACTTTGACTAACAAACAGACAGTTCCATACAAAACCATCATCTACGGTGGAATGCAGGCTGGAAAAGGCATCATCATCCAAGCAGCCATCAGCAAACAAGCAAAAAGGTTTGACAATCTCACTTCATCTGTAAAATATTTTCTAATACTTTTACAATGTCGCATCTTCTTGATCAATAAAACTGAGATTGTCTTTTTAAAATATATAAATATAATTTCCTCTCATTTTCTTTCACCAACAGTGTAGAGTTTAGTCTACGGCACAAAACTGGAATTGCGTTTTATTTCAGTCTTTGTTTTGATGAGAATGTGGTTCTGTGCAACAGCTTTGAGGATGGAAAATGGGGAAATCATGAGGAATCTAAACTCAAGCTGTTTAAGAGAGGGCAATCTTTTCAGGTAGTCATACATACATCTTTATGACTCCTTTTTTTATGACTGTATATATTTTAAGTTTACACTGTTTTACTTCACAATATTTCATTGATATGACTGCACCAAACATCTCTGTTGTTATTTAATTTAATACTTTGTATTAAATTTATGGTTGGGGCAAAATATTCTTTTATACTGTACAAAGCAATCTATAGCAGTCCCTTAGAAGGCATAATTAATGTCCCAGACAGCAAGCAACCATTAAAAAAAATGTACATTCAGTGTTGATGTATCAATGCTAAGTGCATTAATTTAACAATAGTTTGTGATGTTGGGTCAGTATATCTTTTGCATCATCAACAATCTTGAAATGTCAATAAAAAAAAATCAATAAAAAAAATCAAAGGTGAAGTCATTGCATCAACATTTTAAATTGATGTTGTTGATGATAGAAAGAACTTTTATCAAGTAAAGAATGAATGTCACCTAAAAGCAAGTCAACTGTCAATTGCTACACAAAGAATATAACCAAAATTAGAATGATAATTTTAGTATCATTTAAGTATGTTTAGTCAATTATTAATGCTTCAGTATCTCTTATAAGTAAAGAGTAAAGCACTGGGGAATGCCTGCCATGGTTTGAAAATGTGCCACTGAATGGGGACAATCTACTGTCGTTCTACATGAATAAATACTTGCATGATCTTGTGGACATTAAATGCAAATCAATGTTAGTTAACTGTCACAGTCTCCACCCATGTGTGATGTTAGCTTTTATCAAAATTTCAATGCTGATCCAACATACATGAAACGCTGAAATGTCAGTATCATGATGATGGTGTGGATGAAAACTGCATCATACTGACGAAATGAATATGAACTTAGTGAATTAATTTAGTGGATTTGCGTTTTCTTCCTTCATTTAGTTATAAATTAACAATGCTGTCACACTCACACTTATATTTGCATTTGAGTTGATAGAATAAATAAGAGTAAAGTTTGGGGTTCTTGGTTTGTTTGTTCTCTTATCTATTTGTAACATAAATAAATAATAATAAATTATAATAAATGATTTCACATTTTTGGCTTATGCATTTCAGGTCACCATTTGTAGTGGTCTTGACAATTATGAGGTCTTTGTCAATGGTGAAAAAACTCTCACTTACAGCCATCGTTTCTCTAAACTGGAGGAGATTGATGTTCTGGAAATTAGTGGAGACGTGCAGCTGAGCTTTGTGGAGCCCTGACAAGGATTTCATACAGTTCTATGGGGAAGATATTCAAAACCTGCATAAATTAAAGACACACTTGCAATAATAAGTGTACTCGTATGCAAAGATATTTTACTTGCATAAATATATATCTGATACCCATGTGAATGTGCATAAACATAAAATTTTAACTCAGCATGAAGAGTGCTACCATTACACTTTTATGTTTAGACTACTTGTAATGTGCAGTTGAATTAACTGAAAACTATATTTGTTATTTTTATATTTTATTCTAATGCTATGTTTTAAGTTGTAATAGCTAATTCTAACAATTGTTTTTACAGTGAATCATTTTAAATGAATAAACAAACTAAATTCTTTGGGAGAGGGTCCAAATATGTCTACAAGCACAATTTGTTAAATCGCACAATAAAAATAAGGCAGAATAAAAATAATTTGCACCCTTACAGGGTGCTTTCACACCTGTAGTTCAGTTCATTTGGTCTGAACCAAAGTCAAAAAATATTTTAGCTTTTTTCAGCCGTTTCGGTTCCTTTTCACATCACACTGTTTGCTCTGGTGTGGACCAGCTGAAACAAATCAAAATGCAGTTAGGTGACAACATCCGCTTCACTTGTTGGGAAGATGTATATTTGAACGCATTCCTTAAACTGCTTTTCGATAGTTCAGAAGGAGCGTGTGGGAAAAGTCCAAAGTTTCTGTTCCACAGATCTGTGAACTAGGGGTGTAACGATTCACGTATCATGTATCGCGTATCGTGCGATTCATGGCCATGGCCATCCAAGTGATCATCCTTATCCCCTTGTTATTGGAGACTTGAGTGAGCAGAGCATGTGTCATTATTTAATCGTTTGCAATGCACTTGTGAAAGGGAGCGATGTCATTTCCACATTATCTTCAGCTGGGATGTTCCTGTGACAACGAACGCAGCACAATGTGCATTCCAAGCGACTAAATAATGACACGCACATGCTCTGCTCACTCAAGTCTCCACTAACAAGGGGATAAGGATGATCAATATGATTTGGAAAATGCCCGTGAACTGTACGATACATGGTATGCAAATCGTTACACCGCTACTGTTAACCCTTTCCCTAAACTGTTTGCTAAACAATGAGAAGAGTTTTAGAAAGTTGCGACTTGATATGGTCATCAGGAGGACCACCTCCTCGCAACACCATGTTTTCCGTGACCTGCCATGCTATACTGCAAACTTTCAACAAACACTTCCTGTTTGAGGTCGAATCACGTTCTTATCACAAATGAACTACTCCATGGTTTGCTTGTAAGCGTGCCGAGACCACCTCTTCAAATAGAGGCTGACACTAAGTGCAATTAGCAATGCATTATATTTAAACTAAGTGAAAATAGCAGCGTTTTTAGTGATATGCTATTTACACTAAGTGCAAATACTCTCAAAAAAAAAATTATTGTTGGATGAACATGATTTAATTGTAGCACCCATTATGCATCTAATCAAATCAAGTAAACTTAGACTGCTTTGAATGTGTTATATGAACAAAATATACATTTGTAGATCAAACGTGATTTTAATATGTCAGTGTAATTTCTTCGCAACTAATTTAATCAAAATGATTGTATTGTGTTAGTCTAATCAAATTTATTCTTATTCACTCAATGTCACTTAAATTCAACAAAATTCTGCCTTGTTACATCAACTAGTTAAAGTCTTGGTTTACTGAATATCAGTGATGTTGTTTCATTTAGATTTGTTTTAGATGACAGCACTAAGTAATCTACAAAAAAATAAAAAAATAAACAACATGCAAACATTTTTTTCCATTAGGCTTTAACATGCACCCACGGGCGTAAATCCCGGGGGGGACAGGGGGGACATATCCCCCCCCTATCCGAGGGTTGTCCCCCCCTAAAATCATAATCAAAAAAATTCGCACTGTCTATTGTGAAAAATACATGTACATATACCTAAAAAATTATTGTGTAAGTAGAAATACAAACGCAAAAAATGCATTTCAAAATAGTTGAGCTCCCCCTCCC
>JAUCMR010021231.1:0-13002 GCA_032357425.1 Enteromius argenteus | reverse complement strand
TAGACGCCAGCATTTACTGATTTACCTGAACAAGTAGGCAATGACTGTAGACAAAGACAAAACTATAGTACAAAGCAGACGACTTATTTTTGGCACAAATGGAACCCCATATGTGACAGGTGAATCTTGTAGGTCTTAGCCTGTTGACAAACTGAAAGAGTTGATGATCAGATCAGCTGGAAGAATTTTGTGATCGTGTAGATCAGAAGTCCAGACAGCCATGCAAACCCCATCGGTGAAAGAGATACCGCAATAGAATTGTTGCTGATGGTTGTGCCAATTGTTGTGTTGTTGCCGTTGGTTATGTTGTTGCCGTTGGTTGTGTTGTTGCCGTTGGTTGTGTTGTTGCTGATGGTTGTGTTGTTGCCGTTGGTTGTGTTGTTGCCGTTGGTTGTGTTGTTGCCGATGGTTGTGTTGTTGCCGTTGGTTGTGTTGTTGCCGATGGTTGTGTTGTTGCCGTTGGTTGTGGTGTTGCTGTTGGCTGTGGTGTTGCTGTTGGCTGTGTTGCTGCTGATGGTTGTGTTGTTGCTGTTGGCTGTGTTGCTGCTGATGGTTGTGTTGTTGCTGTTGGCTGTGGTGTTGCTGTTGGCTGTGTTGTAGCTGATGGTTGTGTTGCTGCTGTTGGTTGTGGTTCTGTCCTCACTGGTAAGACCATAGTTTACGACCACAGCCATTATCAGTAGTAGTTTTTGAGTTTCAGAAGCCATATTCAGGTCTTTCACTTTTTAGATGGGGAAAACAATGAAATTAAATCATAATGTTCCACCTTTTTAAATGTTTTAAAAGTGATATTCTATATAATAATATTTTATAACTAAGATGACTTTCTAGTAATAACACATTTATTACAATCACCAAGAAAACAACTATATATAGACGCATAAACTATATAAATATATATATATATATATATATATATATATATACACATATTAATATACACACACACACACACACATATGTATATATATATATATATATATATATAGAGAGAGAGAGAGAGAGAGAGAGAGAGAGAATATATAACATTTTATATATTATATTTACCGTTTGCCACAGGTGATCGTTCTCTGTGTCCGGTGATTCTCTGGAAGAATGTACAGGTAAGTATGAATGCCAGAGGTAATGCTGGGCTTTTATTTGAACATTATGCAATAGATAAACAACCTTGCAAGAGGTGGAGAAGAGATATTACTGCAGGATGGAAGTGAATGCATGATATGTCAGTCTCTTCCCCTTAAAGGGATAGTTCACAAAAGATCTATATACTGTCATCATTACTCAGTGAGCGTCAGGCCGCTTCCATCCATAAAATTTTAAAAACAGAACAAGAATTTCAAAGGCAAACCAGCAGAGGGCGAAAATGACTCAACAACCGTATCACATCATGTGACCTACAAGAAGAATGGCAAACAGCAGCTGGGGTAAAGTGCATGCAGAGAACAGTTCAAAACAGGACAAAGATGGAAAAGAAAAACCTCATCAATGAGTAGCAAAGAAAAAAATCTATAGGGATATGACCGCAGAGGACTGGATTCAAGTCATCTCTGACAAATTTAATTTTTAGCTTTGCCCAACACTTTATCGGATAGACAGATTTTTGCACCCACTGGTGGATGATCTGAGGAGCTTCAGCAAGGCTGGAATCGGTCACATTCATTTTTGTAAAGGATGCATTTTACCATTTAGGGTTGTCCTATGTCCAAAGTTCCCCAACTTGGTGAACCTAGTGAAACACAGGGCAACTTTTTGAGCAACGTTGCCGTCAATAGGCAACCAGGTGAGACACAGGGCCCACGACCGATTTAAAATATCCAGATAGAAATTTGTTACCCATTCTCTAGGGAAAAGTGCCTAAGCAACAGTTGCCCTGTGTATTAGTAGTGTAATGATATGCGTATCATGTACCAAACGGTTCATGGGCATTTTCCAAATCAAAGTGATCATCCTTATCCCATCGTTAGTGGGGACTTTGGAGTGAGCAGATGTGGAGGAAAATCTACTCTGCTTAGGTTTTAGATATTGATCCCTACTGTACTACATAAATAGTCATCCCAAAAGGCCTGCAGAAAGAGGGCAAACATCCGGCAGGTATAAATTCTAGTACAGGGGAGTAAATCAGCACTCCAAGGCCCCAAAGATGACAGGGTGTGACCACTAGAGGTCATCCGCTTTTAGTCTCAGGGGACTTTAAGGGACTTTAAAGGAAATAAGCTAGAGGGAGCTTTCCTGGTTTTGTTTTCTTGGAAAACTACAGCTGTTATGAATCTGTAACCTTGACGGGTGGATAAGGTATAAAAGCGAAGACCGCCTTCACTCCTTGTTGCACTCTGCAGCAAACTCTGTGTTTCTGTATGACTGTCTGACCTTCTTTGCAAAGAATAAAGCTTGAAAAGACAATTTACTGATTTTGTCTCTTACATGGTGAGAGTCGGTTAATTTTGCCATGACAATTTGGCATCGAGAAAGGGATTCCATGGATGTGCTTCAGGTTCACAAATTCGCTGAAAATTTTAGCAAAATGTGGCAAAAGGTATAAAAATGCCTAGAATATGATGACAGATTTCATTGAACTGTTCCCATGTGAAGGCAAAAAGCATTGTCTGGTTTTTGTAGACATGTTTTCAAAGTGGGTTGATTTTCCCAAAATCAAAACAAGACGCAGCAGCAGTGGCAAAGGCTTTGATTGAGATAGTCCTGAGATGGGGAATCCCACAGAGAATCGGTTTAGACAATGGGACACGTTTTGTCAATGTTTTGGAAATTGACATGAGAAATCACAGCTATAGAGCAGCCTCAAACGGGGCAGTGCAAATTTTGAAAAATAAATTGGCAAAGTGTTGAAAGGAAAGGAAGTGACCAGGTATGGTTTTCCCATACTTGGAATTTGTGCTCTGCATTTAACCCATCCAAGTGCACACACACAGCAGTGAGAAGTGATTAACCATGCACACACACCGTGAACAAACACCGGGAGCAGTGGGGGAACAGTGCCTTGCTCAAGGGTCTCACCTCAGTCGTGGTATTGAAGGTGGAGAGAGCGCTGGTTATTCACTCCTACCACCTACAATCCCTGCCGGACCTGGGACTTGAACCCACGACCTTTGGGTTACAGGTCTGACTCTCTATCTGTTAGGCCACGACTGCCCCAAGTGTTGTGAGGAAACAGGACTCACATGGGTTAAAGCACTCCCAATTGTTCTCATGTATATGAGAGTGAGAAAAAGATTAAAAGTGAATTTAAGCCCATTTTAAATTCTCTTTGGTAAACCACCAAATATGGTAATGGAAGGGGGTAAACAACAGCTACCATCAACAGAATTGTGTGAACATGACATGTTAAGTTTGTGCAAGAAATATTTGTTGTAGTTGTTGTTGTTGTGTAAAGTCTGTGTGCAGGAGAAAGCCGGCCAAGGAAAGGTTGCTGAAACTCCCTTACACAACATCAAACCTGGTTAATTCGTGATGGTATGAGATCTGAGGAGAAGTAGCTGAGAAGGTGACATAGCCAGCCACTGTAGGAAAATCTCAGGAAGAGGAGCGAAGGAAGTAGAGATGTGAAGCATGTGTCAACAAGTGCATTTAAGATGGCAAAGAAAGAATGCTTTCACAAACAGGATTAACTAAGAGACTGTAAAATGCTGGCTACATCATGTTTTCATATTCCAGATTATAGTGACATTACAAACATCATTTCCCACATGAGAAAGGCCGTAAAAGAGCCTGAGTGAACAAACAACACATGATTTGAGTGGATGTTGAATCTATGGGAATACTGTGTTATCAATAGTGAGGCCAGGACTGCTACTATTGTTATGTTTACCATTCATTATTTTGTCTGCTTGCCATAATTATATTAGCAAAAAAAAAAAAACAGCCTTAAGCAATTTTCAGTCTTCTTTCAAAGATTTAAGGGAGAATGACCATTTTTATGAAATGAAAAGTATAAATGCGATGTGATTGTTAAATCCTCTTATAATTATATATTTTAGCGTGACACATACATACGCTTGTAACAGTAGATTGGGTAATATTTCTGCATTTGGGAAGTGACTGAGGGTTGGATCCAGGTCCGGAGTGCAGTAACAGTGCTTACTCATTTAGCCCAGCTACCAAAGAATTAAATAGGCACCTGAATTCCAAGTAGTAGTAATGTAATCCATATTATTAATGATTTATGAAGCATAATCGAGTAGTATGAAGGTAACGCAGAAATATATTTTCCTTGTGTTTTGTCAATGAATCAATGAATGATAAAAAGGGAGAGAATTGTGGAGGAAAATCTACTCTGCTTATGTTTTAGATATTGATCCCTACTGTACTACATAAATACCTGTAGTCATCCTCAAAAAGGCCTGCAGAAAGAGTGCAAACATCCGGCAGGTGTAAATTCTTGTACAGGGGAGTAAATCAGCACTCCAAGGCCCCAAAGATGACAGGGTGTGACCACTAAAGGTCATCTGCTTTTAGTCTCGGGGGATTTTAAGGGACTAAGCTAGAGGGAGCTTTCCTGTTTTTGTCTTCTTGGAAAACTACAGCTGTTATGAATCTGTAACCTTGACGGGTGGATAAGGTATAAAAGCGAAGACTGCCTTCACTCCTTGTTGCACTCTGCAGCAAACTCTGTGTTTCTGTATGACTGTCTGACCTTCTCTGCAAAGAATTAAGCTTTAAAAGACAATTTACTGAGTTTGTCTCTTACATGGTGAGAGTCGATTAATTTTGCCATGACAGCAGAGCACGTACATTATGTAGTTAATTGGAGTGATGTAATTTCCTCATTATCTTCAGCTGGGATGTTCCAGTGACAACGAACGCAGCACGGTGTGCGTCAGCAGATTCGTTAAGGGATGGCATTAAAAAATAAAAATATATATTAGCATTTTTGGTTTCCCGTTGATGGCAACATTTCCCAAGGTTGCCCAGTAACAGGAGCTGCTGAAACAGGTCTATTCCACCATCACTGAATCTGTCCTCTGCAATTCTATAATGGTCTGGTTCAGCTCAGCCACCAAATCCGACCTCAGAAGACTCCAGAGGGTAGTCAGGACTGATAAGAGAAAAATTGGTACAACCCTCACTCTGGACCCCTCACACCCAGCACACTCCCTCTTTGAACTGTTGTTGATGCTACAGAGCACTAAGCACCAGAACGACAGACACAAGAACAGTTTCTTCCCTCAGGCACTCCATGTCATGAACACACATACTTATTTACAATTCATATTTTCACACATCATACCTGTACATACATAAATGTCTATATTATATATTGTGTTTTGCTATCTTGTACATTGTCTATTTTGTATATTATTCTTATTTATTATCTGTGTCTTGTCTTGTTGCTGTCATTCTGTTGCACTGTGAAGCTTGTCACTAAAACAAATCCCTTGTGTGTAAGCATACCTGGCAATAAAGCTGATTCTGACTTGAAAAACTATTTAAAATATAAAATAAACTTGTTTTCTTTGCATTAGTTGAGGTCTGAAAACAGCACTTTGTTGTTGTTGTTTTGATGCATATTTTATGTAAATTCTTTGTGCGTATAAACATACTTGGCAATAAGCTCTTTCTGATTTAAATAAAAATAAAATAAAAATGTAAATTTTATTCATACCTGTAAAGTCAGAGAAAGTGATCTTTTGCAGTGGTCTGCAGTGCTTCCCTTTTGTATTTCACGTATTTTCTGTCTTTACAATATCCTTTACTAAACTGTAAACCTGTATACTTTTTGTATTTTGTGTGCTCGAGCCATGCACTCTCTTGTCTGCATGACTTGTTTTGTGTTGGAGTGTGGTGTTCCGATCCCGATGCTCATGTCTTGAGTCTCGGTTTCATGTCGGGGTTCGAACACTCGCACTCCATGTTCTGTCCTTGTTGTGGAAGCATGCAGTTTCGAGTTCGCTCGGGCTGTACGCTCTTCTGTCCATGTGTGTTGTCTTGTGGTGTTGCACACAGTTTGTGTTTTTTCGGGTGCGTGTATTCATGTTATGTCTTGTGCTGTGTGGCACACAGCTGGCGTTTTTCATTGGCTGCTTGCTTTCATGTTGTGATGTCTTGTGTGAACACGCGGCTTATGAGTGTGCTCATTAGCTTTGTGTTCGTGTCTTGTTTTGCACATGGCCAGTGATTGGTTTAGCTGGCCGATGTGCTCATGTTTTTGTTTGGTGTGAGCACATGGCTTTTGTCTTTTGTTTCCTGTTTGCCATGTGCTCTCATGTCAGTTGTCTCGACCCCACCCATCTTGTTTCCTGATCATTGGTTTATTTGCCCCACCTGTCTTACCTCGTTACCCTCTTCATTTGCTCTCTATTTAATCTCCTTGTGTTTTCCAGTCTTGGGCAGTTCGTCATTGATGTTACCTTGCTCGTGCCCTGCCTTGCTAGTTTTTTCCCCCACGGGGTAGTTTTTGTTGTGTTTTTTTTTTTTTTTAAATAATAAAAAGCCCCATTCTCTGCACCACTGAGTCCTCGTCTCATCCCTTACCCGAACCCTGACAAAGATCTGAGGAATACTACAGAACTGATGAAGTCTCTCTTTGTCCTTCAGGATATTGTGAAATATCTCTATCCTCTATAAAGCATGAAAGAGTCACACGTGGAAGAGATTCAGGGGGCATCATAATCTGGTACAAAAAATTGACACATACTTCCAAACAATTACAAAAAGAATCATGTCTGGTTCAAAATCAACAAGCACTTAACCCAAACCACTAAAGATGTGTTTTTTTTATGTGTTCCCTATATTCCTCCCTCTGAATGTCCATACTATAATATATTTCCATTAAATCTGGGAACACCTAAAAATGAGTAACCCAAACCAACACTCAAAACTTAACAGCTGCCCTATTAGAAATGAGAAATATTATCCCAAATTTTAAATACTTTGCTCTGACTTTAATATGTTAAACAATAAACCACAACTATAATATACTGATGCTTGTCACAGAAAAAGGGAGGAGTCAACAAATCAGTGATGCAAACACCCACACACACACACTCACACAGAATTCTAAAACATATACTTGTTAAATGTTTATAGATGCGTGTGTTTTTTCTTTAAACATATAGGCTATCTGTTCTATAGTTTTTTTTTTTGCCACACATTGTAACAATTGTCATGCCAATAGTTAATGAGAGGGAGAGAGAGAAATGTCACACAGATTTTTAGCTGCATTTCATCACTAAAGTCAGCACAGACAAGAAGTTTTGTTTCTCTGCATATCATGTTTCTGCACTTGCGTGGTGGAGAGAGAGCGTGAGAAGAGGAAACATGAAAGTTAATTTAGTATGAAAAACAAGGAAATGGCTGCTTATTTTTTATCCCATTCATCTCCTATATTCAGTAGCTCAGACGTTGTGTTTGTGGGTTTTGATTCTGTTGCAGGCTGCATTTTTGTGAAGTGATATGGAACAGTAACTTAATACAGACGACACACACACGGACCAGCCTCAACCTCACCAGCTCAAGTCTGAATGCTTTATGACAAGCTGACTTGCTTTTCCCAAAAGCTTGGCTTTCTCTTCTCTCTGAAGTTTAGAAAAATGAATTTACTCTTGATTTTGTATCTTTGTTCTGCTGCAATTATTTGCATTCATGTTTAAAAACACTGTGGTTAAAGTAGAAGTACTGACAACATTTTTTTTTTACTAAAAAGTTATCATTACCACTATCTGTTTCATTGTCACGCTTGTACCTGGACCTCACATTATATTGACACATTAATACAAAATAACTTACATTTAATATTTTTGTACCTAATGAATCATGACTTAACAACCACCATGTAGATCAGGGCAGGACTGGGACTCTGTATGGCCATCACATAAAAAAAAAGGGTTTAAAACCCTAGGCTGGGGTCATGCAAAATATTTAAAGGTTCTCTATTGAACTGCACCTTTACATTTTCTACATCTCTGTTTGTGTGTTTACTTTTCTCATTCATTTTCTTTTACCAGTCACTTTTCCCGTCAGCCATCAGCTGTTTTGAAAAGAACCATATCCATCTTGTTGCATAGCAACCACCTCATTGTGTTCTGTCTGCAATAACATAACTTTTTAGTTCTTACATTATGTCCATGTGTTGTCGTTTTATCTTATAATGACTTAAACACTATAGATTTAACAAAACTATACTTTCCAAATTGCCTAAATGTCAAAATTAGTACAGTAATACTTACATCAAAACAATATATTTAAAGAAAAATTCTGATACTGTACATGTTATTGCATTATCATATTTCATATTTTAATATTTGTATCACAAGTCATATTTTTCTCTTACCAAAATTAACCATGGTTTATTACATAAAAGTTTTTTTTTGTCAGATTGATTACAATCAGTTTTGATTTAGTTTTACTGTTCATTTCATGGTTAGATTATGGTTATTCCAGCAAAACCATGGTTAATTTATTATGCACTTTCATGCATTCAGAGTTGTTTACACTGTTAAAACAGTTAGATTCTCATGCTATGCATGGACAAAGTTGAAGAAAGTTTGTAACCAGGCCTGGTTACAAACTTTCTGCAAAATATCTTCCTTTGTTTTCAGCAGAACAAAGAAATTCATAGATTTGGAACAACTCCAGAATGAGTAAATGATGACAGAATTTTCATTTTTGGGTGAACTATTCCTTTAAGTACAGTAACAAAGTAGATTATTTGTACTTCGCTACATCCCATTTCTACCTACAAGACACATACATAGGCTAACACTTTTCATTATTTTTAATTAACAGCTGTCCTTAACGGTTCTGAAGGTGGAAGGTTGTTTAGAAATATCAGCAAAGCCAACAAAACGGTTTTCTGTTTTTATTCTTTATACGAATATTTCATACTTTCAAGCCCCTACAGATTTTTTCTTTTAAATGTTAGGTACGGTATCCAAGACAGTACTTTGACAAAGACTGGCACAAAAGTGCTAGAAACATGTTCAGTCACTCTCACAGGTGCGTCCCGCAGGTTTTAGCTGATGATCAGATCAGCTGGAAGAGTTTGAGAACCATGGTGGAGATGACGGTGTAGATCAGAAGTCCAGGAAGCCCCATGACCTCCACTGGTGAAAGAAATGCTGCAGTAGAAGTGCCACTGCTGTTGGTTGTGTTGCTGCCGCCGTTGGCAAGACCATAGCTTGCAACCATTACAGACACTAGCAGCAGTAGCATTTCAGTTTTAGAAGCCATGTAAATGTCTTCACTATTTTAATGACGAAAATAACAAAATTAAAATTAGAATGTTCCACCTTTTTGAATGTTTTTAAAGCCATATTCTATATACTGATATTTTAAGACAGATCCCAATATATGATCACTTTGAAAACATACTAGTTTACATAAGAGAGTCATTTACCGTTTGTGATGGATGTTTGTTCTGTGTCTGTCAGTTCCCTAGATGGGTGTTAGTGTGAATGCCAGCGGTGAGCTAGGGCTTTTATTTGAGCATTATGCTTCAATCAACACCCTCACAATGGGTGGAGATATGATATAGCAGCGAGATGGAAGTGAATGCATTTGGGTACATGTTTGTCAGTTTCTTCCTCTTACAGGAAGAGTTCACTCACAAATCATTATTTACTCACCCTAAATCTATATGAATACTTCAAAAATATAGTTTAGATCCCATTGATTTGCACAAAAAAAGATTCCACAGTATCATACAGGTCTGGAAACACATGTGACTGAACAAATGAACACTTATTTCTGAATCACACTTATAAACTGTCAAATTAATTAGGCTTAATTTTAAAAGCAGCAGTATAGTTTTTAATGATGTATTTAAAAACAATAAGACTTGATGTGATGAAATGGTAGTCTTTCATATCATTTTTGGTTTCAGCCAGCAATACAATCTAATATCGATTAATAAATAAATATAAAAACAACAATATTTATTTTCTACATTTTTAGGGAATTTAGCTTTTCATATTCAAGTATGGAGTGTTCCTGGTTAGTCATAAGTTGATTGTTAATCTGGATGTTTCGTATGAAACCTGCTTGAAGGAAGAAAATTTGCATACAGTATCAGGTAAACGATCATATACATAACCAGCAAACAGATACATGTTGGTTATTCATTGCTTCTGTTAAATAGTCAGACAAAAAGTGCTTTTCAAAAAATAAGTGTAATACTAAGTGTGTAATGTTTTTCTTGTTCTTTTCTTCTTTTTTATGTCATTCAGTGAAAGTATAGTTTATAAAGCACATATCTTGCGAGGCATATTTAGATCAAGAATCAATAGATGATGCTCTATTTAAGGATTACAGCCCCTAAATGCTAAAAAACTAAAACTTTACGTTTTTATTCTTTGTGGCTGTCCTTCACACAGCAAGAAGTTCTTGTAAGAAAATGACTCATCTTTTAAAATATAAATTTAATATGATCACATTTTCTTTTTCTGCTTTTAATAAGCAATCAGAAAAAGTATACTGTTTCATTTTAACATAAATATGTCTGTTACTCTGAATGACATTTTGCCAAAAAAGGAGAAGAATATTGTTCCTACTATTACAATGTTTTTAGTACTGGTCTGTTATACTGAATTAGCAGTTTTAATCAAAAATCTAAGTCTGAACCGTTACACTGAATATCAGTATAGTTTGGAACATTATTTCACCCAAACTTTGACATTTTATTTTCAATTTTTATTATCCTGTATAAAGTTATTTCAAATATGTCTCCCAAAACAACAACTGTGTGCTCAGTTTTTACTTCCCTCTGTTACAGTTTACCTGTAAACTGCTGAGAAAACAGTTACCTACTTCACCAAAAACATTCAGGCTCTGCTTTAAGAGTGCTGGTGCCAGCTCTTTAGTTTTTCCTCTTAGTTTTTTGTTATGAGCATAAAAGTGACCCAACTTGGTTTTAAATACTTTGCCCTGAACATTACAAATAGGTCAAATTCAAGTATTTGGAGAAGGAGCAACATGATGTCCATATCTTGGCATTGAACCGTATATATATGTGTTTCAACATTATTTGTTCTTCAGCTGTTTATCTTTCTTTCTTTTTATCAATATATTTATTATTTTCATATCAAAATTTACAGAGACAGTATAGTTTGCAACAGCTCTTTATCTTTCTAAGGAAAAAGTATCAGTTAGACACCAAGTAAACCACATGGTTTTGGCCACTAAAAATTTACTTATGGATCTGTTTTGAGATCCCAAAGTCTCTGGGATCACAGCATGACTTTAAAAAATAAGGATATCAAAGGAAACATTAAAAACAAAGATCTAAAAGGATATTAAAATATATGTAAGACTTATTGAGTTATATATATACATGCAAGTATTAAATATAAATACATAGGTATATAAAGTAGTCAGTATGTGTGTGCGTGTATGTGTGTGTGTATATAGTATAAAGTATAAAGAACATGCGTGTGAAGATGGAGCTATAAGTGGTTTACGAGTGACGTATGACCTGTTTGTTAACAATGTGCTTGCTTATTAGAAATAGATTTATACAAATGCATTCAAATATTGAGAGGACAAAATGTAAAACTCCCAGTTCCCAGTATTTGCTCATATGTCAATCAGTCACCAGTCTCTCCAAGTCTGAGAGTTTAGCTCCAGCTAGCCTCAACACACCTGCCTGGAAGCAAGACCTTGATGAGCTGCTTCAGAGCTAAACTCTGCAGGACACCAGCCCTCCAGGATCAGGTTTGGTGACCCCTGTTGTGAAGTATGAAAAACATGCCTCACATCCAAGAGAATTTACAACATTAACAACAATGCACTTTTGTTTATGATATGGTTATATATTTTATACAAATGCATGCAAATGTATCGAGAGGACATACTAATAAACTTTATCTCATGAGAAATAATTAGGGCCAGGGCAACACATTATTAACACAATGTACATTATGCCTATTTAAATTAAAACTGCACCAATTTCAAACGAGTTCAAACATAAAACATTAGTCAACTTTAGGTTAATTAATCATAAATATTCATTTATATATTGCTCCCTGTATTTCATATTGTATTATTATACCTATATAACTTCTAAGTATAATATAGATCTCATAATATTGCAATGCATATCACAAACTTTTAGATATTAAATCATAAAAATTATGGTTATTAATTATTTTAGCTATTAATTAACACTATTCTCTGAAAGTTTGGTACCTAATAAACAAACTGCTAAAACTGTTTCAATTGACAGTATTTTAAAACATATTTAGTACATTTCATATTTAAATATAGAATGCTACATGTGGTAAATTGATAAATCAAATCAGAAAAATAACTATATAACAATAAAAATATAGAAACATTAAATGAAAAAATTAATAATAATGCATGGACAAAACCAGCTGAAGCTGGAGTGTAAAGTTAATTATTATTCAAATTATTTTAAATTTTAAATAATTACATTTTAATGCAATTCATTTTCTCAATGAAGGTCAAATTTGATTGAATTAAATTTTTGTAATATTTTGGTATTTAACAATTTTATTTTAGATTTCATTTTAGTATTGAGATGCTATCATACTTATTATGTTTTAATATGCTTTTATTTTTATATTTTCATTAAAAAAAATTTATTCATTTTGCCACTGGACCACTGGACATTATTTCTTTCTTTTTTTTTTTAAATTAAAATTGAAAACATGATTCAATTAATAATTCACACATGATTTAAAAAAAAATCAAATTTAGATAAAAATATTATTTCATATTTATTATAATATTATATGCCAAAAGTAGCTGCAGACTGTGATTCTAAATGCTCATCGACACTGGCTCCTTTACAGCAGCTCCTGTCCAACCATCATCAGCCTGTTACGAGTCGGACAGAAACTTCAGAGGATGAGGAGGACAAAGAAAGCAAAGAGTAGATACAGGACTGAAAAGGGAAACACAGGGCCCAGACATTTCACATCATCACTCTATAAGACTGTCATGTTTGATGTAAATCAGTACACTCTAAAAACAAATGGTGCTATATAGTACTAAAAAGTGGTTCTTTGGCTCGTAATCATAGGGGAACCA
>JAUCMR010021230.1:0-13007 GCA_032357425.1 Enteromius argenteus | reverse complement strand
CTGTCAGTTTAAATCTAGATTAAAGACACATCTCTTTACTCTGGCTTACACTTAACACACTAATACACATTTATTAACCAAATCCGTTAAAGGATTGTTATGCTGCATTAATTAGATCAGCCGGAACCGGGAACACTCCCCTTAACACGCAATGTACTTTTTACATCATAAAAAGAATGCCATCTATGCTAATATTAGTCGGTCTCTCTCTTATTCTGTTTCTCAGTCTGTATCCACATCAGATGGTGTATCAGCACAAAGAGATGATCTTCATCAGAGACCAGAACACCTAGATGAGCTCCGTGGACAGATCGACGGAACCAGATGCACACAACCACACACACGCTATAAGTCCTTTATACAATCTGACATGTGCTTAATATTGAACTGGAAATTAGGTGCTAGGCGCCCTGCCAGAGGAGAACTGGCCCCAACTAAGCCTGGTTCTCACAAGGTTTTTTTCTCCATTCTCTCTCATGGATGGGGTTATGGTTCCTTGCCGCTGTCTCCTCTGGCTTGCTTAGTTGGGGACACCTGAATTCCAGTGATTATCGTTGTCTTGACTACAGAGACCGTCTCTGCTTTTGATTAATAAATTGTTTAATTCTCGTCATTATACATTTCCATTACTCTGTTCTCCTACTTGATAATGTTCAGTGCTTTGCTACAATCTGCATTGTCATGTTAGCGGTATATAAAGAAAAGTGATTGAATTGCCGTGGAAACAAACAGGGGGCAAAGCGGGACACAGACACAAATTCAAAATAAAAGTCCACACTCGACTAGACAAGAGAACGCTGACTGAAATCATAACTGGTTTGTAAATAACGTAATAATTTAGAAATGAATTGATATTTAATAAAGTATGAAAATACAATTATTAAACATTACATATATGCTCAAGAACAAAGCATTTATAGATGCACTTGTAAACTGCTTACTAATGCTTATTAATGTTGAAAAAATGGTTTATAAAGTATGAATTAAATAATGCTTAATGGTTCATAGTGTGTAATTATAAAGTGTTACAAAGTGTTATAAAGTTTTTGGCTTTCATTAAGAAAATAATTTTGTACCATTTTGCTTTGTTAAATAAACTCTTCTGAGTTAATTTAGGAATGCATCTGACTATTGGGTTTAACTGCGTTCTGTGCCAGAGACCTAGGTTCTAATCCCAGCTCTCACATTAGGGATTTTATTCGTCATGTGACCATGATAATATTATCTTTTCTTTTTGCTATTCAGATATCAAAATATTAAAAATATTGTAATATCCAATTAGATGCTTCCACATTGCAGAGACTACTCAGTCTTGCAGGTTTTCAATACACAACATCAGAAAGATCAAACCCTTTCTAACGGAGTGTGATGCACAACTTCTTGTTCAGGCCCTTGTCATCTCTCGACTGGACTACTGCAATGCTCTTCTTACCGAACTTTCATCATGTTTAATTAAACCTCTACAAAGGATTCAGAATGCAGTGGGGCGACCAGTCTTTAATGAGTTCAAAATAGCCCATGTTACACCTCTGTATTTGTATCACACCCCTGGACTGTTTTGTTTGTGTTTTTCTCATGTGCCATGTGTGACCTAGTTTCTGTATCTCGTTGATTGTGATTATGTTCAGGTGTATGTCCTCTCCTTTATAAGATGCCTTGTCTTTAGTGTTTGTTTTTCCGGTCTCGTCGATACGAAATTATTGTTAGAGTGTGTGTGTGTGTGTGCTACCCTGCCTGTCAGATTACCTCTCTGTGGATTATTAAAAAGTTTATTGTAAACTTTAGTCTTTGTGCGTTCCTTCCTGCACCACATAGTGACACTTTGTCTCCTCGTATTAAGTTCTAGTTATGGTTCACATTAAGTTGAAGACATTGATGCTTGCATATAGACCAACTACAGGCTCTCACTTTTACGAATCTACATACCCTCCAGAAGCCTGAGATCTACTAGTGACCATTACCTTGCTGTATCATCACATAGAGGCACAAAATCACTTTTCAGAACATTCTTGTTTACTGTTCCTGGCAGGTGAAATGATCTTCTTATACACTTACTGTTCACTAAATTGAAAAAGACAGCAGACAATATTTTTTAATCATTTTTTTTTCATTGGGGAATTTGGGCTGATCTGCTTTCAGTAGTAAGAGTCGCACAAACTGTTTACACAAGGCCAGGACTGATTCTGGCAATGCTACTAGGTCTGTACCTCCAGCGATCAATCCTGGGACCAATCCTAGGACAGGTTTCTATTTAAAAATAAGCCAGTTTTCTGGGATCAATGCACTATGTGAACAGGGCTATATAAATTATTAATTAACCAAGTGTTACCAGGTATTTTAATCCAATGCAATTTATGACCAATAAATGTTGGGTGGAAACCCTGTTTTCTCATCAGTTTGTGTCCTTGAAAAAAAGGCCACTGATGCAACCCTACTTTTGTATAAATGTCTCCTAGCTATACTTATGAAACACCTATTCATCCACATATCTAAACATATTGATTCAGTAAATGTGAAGGTCAAACCTCAGTATGTTCAGTTGACAGTTTGGACTCTTCAGTCCATCAGAAAGCAGCCTTACTCCTGAATCC
This sequence comes from Enteromius argenteus, assembly GCA_032357425.1. Lineage (NCBI taxonomy): Eukaryota > Metazoa > Chordata > Actinopteri > Cypriniformes > Cyprinidae > Enteromius > Enteromius argenteus. Next base: position 10,416 of record JAUCMR010021230.1, on the reverse strand, counting down.
TGCAGGTGATTTCCACTCAAGTCCAGCTCTATTAGATGGGACTCTGACACTTGTAGAGCAGAAGACACAGCTTCACAGTATGTTTCATCAAGACCACAGCTGGCAAATCTGCCAAAACAGAATATTTAGTCTGATTGATTATTTTCTGATGTCAAGTGTTTTGCAATAACTTTTGCACCCTTTAGAAATGGGACATGAAGAGATCTCCCATAGTATTTTGCCCTTTATAGTTTATTGATGGAGAGAAAAAATATTTTAATTAAACAGCAGTCAGTGAAATTACTCACAGGGCTTTTTTGCAACTTCTCATTGCTGGAATGAGTCTCTTGTAGTCTGATTGTATTGAAGTGAACCTCTTTAGGTTGAACTCATCCAGCACCTTATCCGACATCAGCAGTACCGTGGTCAGCAATGTGCACATTAAAGATGAGAGTTTTTTTCCTGGATGTTCATCTGAACTGATGTAACTTTGGACCTCCTCATATAAGGAATAATCTTTGAGCTCAAGTAAGCAGTAGAATAGGTTGACTGCAGTTTCATCTGTGATATTCTTCTTTTGTACTTCTTTAATGTATTGAGTTGTCTGCCTGATGCTCTCTTTGGTATCTTCAGTGTGTGTGATCAGGCCTTTGAGCAGGTTTTGACTGGATTCCGGTGAAATTCCCAACAAAAAACGTAGAAACAGGTCCAGATGTCCTCTCTTACTTTGCATCGCTTTATCAATGGCACTCTTTGTTAAGTCATGAAATGTGACATTTTGACTTCTAAAAGAGAACTGAAGTGTTCGTCTGGTTGTAGTTTGTGAATCTTCAAAGAAAAAATTAAGTTCTTTCTTGTTGTTGTTCAGGTAACAAATGAACACATGAACTGCAGCGAGGAACTCTTGAACACTCAGATGCACAAAGGAGAACACCTTTGTCTTATAAAGTCCATCTTCCTCCTTAAAGATCTCAGCGATTATTCCTGTGAACTCAGTGTCTTTACCCACATTAATACCACATTCTTTCAGATCTTCGTCATAGAACACAATGTTTTCCTTCTTCAGCTGTTCAAATGCTAGCTTAGCTAATTTCAGAATCGTTTTTTTATTTGAATGTAAGAGCTTTGTACGATCCCTTTGTTCTTTTCCATCATATTTCTGGTTTTTCATGTTCATCTGTATGAGCAGAAAGTGGATGTACATTTCAGTGAGTGTTGTGCTGATGTTCTCTTCATTGTTCTTAATGAGAATATCCTGAAGTACTGTAGCTGTGATCCAGCAGACGACAGGAATGTAGCACATGATGTAGAGACTACGAGACGTCTTAATGTGTGAGATGATTCTGGAGGCCTGACTCTCATTATCTTTGAATCTCTTTCTGAAGTACTCTTCCTTCTGTTGGTCAGTGAATCCTTGCACCTCTGTGAACAACCCTACATACCGAGGAGGAATCTGATTGGCTGCTGCAGGTCGTGATGTCACCCAGACAAGAGCTGATGGAAGCAGAGTCCCTTTGACCAGGCTTGTAAACAGCACATCTACAGATGATCTTTCCTCAACAGTGTTCAGTGACCTACTTTTAAATTTGAGAGGCAGGCGACTTTCATCAAGTCCATCAAATATAAACGCAAGTTTAGATTCTCTATACAATTTTGATTTCTCCAGGTTCTTCAGTTCAGGATAAAATCTGTACAGAAACTCATGGAAATTGACCTCTCTGTCTTTAATCATGTTGATGTCTCTGAATGGAAGCAGAAACACACAGTCTATATCCTGACTGGTGTTTCCTTCTGCCCAGTCAAGAATGAACTTGTGCACAGAGACAGTTTTTCCAATGCCAGCAACTCCCTTGGTCAGAACAATCTTCTCCTCGTTGTTTTTCTTCAATTCATTAAATATATCTATGCATTTGATTGGTTTGCCCTTTGATTTCTGGGTCTTTAGAGCATCATCAATCTTCACAATCTCATGTTCCTGATTGACATCTTTCATATCTCCCTCTGTGGTGAACAGTTCTGTGTAAACAGCCTGCAGATATGTGTCTTTTTCTTTGTTGCCCTCAAAAATATATTTAGCTTTCTTCTCCATGTTGATTTTGAGAGTTTTCAAGACGTTTTGCAGCTCTATAATTAAAATAAACAAATAAATAAAATAATAATAATGTAAAAACAGCACTGTACATCCCTAACAACTCAGTTTCAGTTTACAGTTTCTGAATATGTTTTTTATGCTCTTCTTGATTCAGATCATCTTAACATCATGGTTTCCACATCATCTAGCACATTAAACAGGCTGTAAGGCTGCATTTATAATGTTTTGACCTGCTTAAATGAACTTTTGCATTTGTGTACTGTGGTAAAATATGAGCGCAGTTGCGTTTTACATCAAACTTATAGTTGTGGGTGAGTCATGGATGCATCAGTGAATGATAAATAAAATTCCATAAATAAAATTAAATAAAATCCTGCCAAAAGAATTGCATATGTGGGCTTTTATGAGGTTTTACACATGTGAATTAAGGCAAATAAATGCTAGTGTGCAGGGAGAGCATTTCAAAATTAAAATGCTTTTTTCAAATGTGTCCGGATCAGTGTAGACATAGCGTGACTCAATTTGGTGACAGGGCCACCTATTGGTTAACTGTACTAAACATCACATTTTTACACTATTATAAACTAGGTGTCAATTGGGGATGTGACTGGCCCTGTAATTGCTGCTACAGTTATATTTTCTACAGACAGTGATAGTTATTTACTCAAGATTTGTTCTGTATCAGCTCCAACGGGGACAGATGTGTTCGTAATTTCCTTAGTCTGAGCTGTGAGAAAGAGAGAGATCGTGTCTCACTGAGAAACATAAATCACACAATCACATCAGCAAAGAGGAAAGTTTATGTCAAAAATCACACACAGTCAGTCATGTTATAGTCACAGTGAAATAAACTTTACCTTTCTTGTGTTCCTTCTCCAGCTCCTCAGCCAGTTGATTCTGGTTCATCTTCTTCAAGATACGGACCATGATATTCACAGCTTCTTCTGGCCCAAAACATGCCACCATCTTATCAACAGTTTTAAACTGATCTGCATTCTCCATTTCAGACACTGATAAACACTTATAATCATCCTTTAAGCGCCGCTGAAATCGCTTCAGATCAGCATTTTCGAGGTCCATCAGTGAGTTCTCAAGCAGCTCTTTAACAGACGCCATCGTTCTTAACCAGTTCACAGCTGCTGGACAAGAAGAAATTTCACTCTTAATATGGGAATCTGAGTGCTCATGTTATTTGGATTAATTTGTGAGACAAATTTATGAGACAAATCAAATCACAAAAATCTGTGAGACAAATCAGTTCAATTACTGAGACAAATGAATCATAATAAAATACTGAACTATTGCTTTGGAAAACCTTCGTCATTTACGCTATATCTAAGGCTGTATGCAGATACCAAGGTCAAAAATGGAGATTGGTAGAGGGGTGCAGGGACACATCAGTCGTGGTATTGAGGGTGAGGAGAACACTTCACAATTTAAGATATTTTTGAGTATGAAAGACATCGTCTGAATGCTTCATCTGCTTTCAGTGGTTCAACCATATTATTATGAAGCAAAGAGAATTTCTGTATGAAAATAAAATAAAAATAATGACTTTATTCAAAGATTCGGCACTGTAAAATCTCCACAGCTCCATTTTGGACAACATCTGGTGGATGCACATTACTTACTCAGTTCTGTATTAGATGCAATGGAAAGATACACTGTGCAAATCAAAGCGTAAATACATGTACAAGACGTATCTTTCCATTGCATCTAATTATGAACTGTAATGAAAGACTCCACTAGAGGCAAGTGTAGATAAACCCAAGTGCAGGTTTATTTACACCGTGATGAAACATAAAAACAGATCCCAAAACAGACTTGAACATGAACATGGACAGACAGAGCAACTCACCAAGAGTGGAACAATACAAAACACGACAAGGATCAAGACAGGAAATACACAACTTACACAAAGCACGGGGGGCTCACAAGACCTGAACAAACCAATCAGAACACATAACTGAAAGCGATATGATCAAACAATAAAACAAATGGGAACATGACACATGGGCAAGGCAAAGAAATATGAGGGCAGGGAAGCATGGCACAACCAGACAGGGACAGATATCAAAATAAAAGACATGGAATATGAACAGAACTCCCCCCCCCCCCCCTCCTCAAAGGGCGGCAATCGACACCCAAACAAAACAAAAGTATCAGTCCAGGTGGGTGGTGGATGGGACATGTGGCAGAGACCAAGGAGCATGGAGCCATGGTGGAGCAGGCAGAGCAGGGAGTTTAGAGCACGGCTTTCTTGGCTGTGGCAGTGAAGTCCGTGAATTCAAGGATGGCCTCCGTGGCCACGACAGGACAAATCATGAGTTCATGGGAGGCAGCTACCTCTATAGAGGTTCTATGGGCGATGCCGACACCTTTAGAGACACTGGAGTGGATGCGTCAACAGGTGAGCCCTCTAGAGTACAGTGTGTAGCACACACACTCAAAATGGTGAGTGCCACAGAGTGTGGCCTAAATTCCATAACAGTAGGGGTTGAGTGTGCTGATGTCATCAGGGGACTGCAGCTCTTACTGACATCAGGGGTGGATCTAGCACATTGGCAATCAGTCCAGGTGATCCAGGTCAGAGCTTTGTTTCCCCAGGAGCTCTGACCCCACAGAGCTCAAATCCTTTGGGAAAATTTTGTTGGTGGCCGTGACTTGACAAGTCTCAAGCATGTTGGTTCTCTTGGCCAGAGAATGAAGCGTGGTGGACATCCTGGCTGGAGGATCAGGTGTGGCGGCCATCTTGTCCAGAGCTTATTGCGTGGCCAGCATCTTGGACTAAAGCTCCTTAATAGCTGTTATATTCTGCAGGAGCTCATCAATGGCCCACATGGCGTGAATAGGCTCTGAAGTGGTAGGCGTGATTGGAGCAGGCCACGAAGTAGCAAGCATGGTGTGGGCAGACCCTGAAGAGGCAGGCATGGCATTAGTGACCTCGGGCTTGGTAGACATGGAATCAAACTTTGGTGTTGTAGATGAAACTTCCAGATAGGATGGAAGGTTGTTCCAAGATTGGTTGTTTCTCCTCCATGACACCCACAGTAAAAGCAGATCCACTTAAACTTAAAGCATAGTCAGCGTATTGTTCAATGGACCAGTGAGCGGTATTGTGTGGCATGAGAGATGACGTGTCCTTATTCAGTCCAAACAAAAAAATGTCCTTTAAAAATGAGTCCTTAAAATTTACCTGGTCACATAGTCCAATAAAATCCACAACATATTCCTCGACGGAGCCCTTGCCTTGATGAAGGTGCACCAGATGATCTGCTGGGTTTATTGTTAAGGTTGTGTATTTCTGTAATGATAGACTCGACCGAAGGCGAGCATAGATGAACCCAAGTGCAGATTTATTTACAGCGTGATGAAACTTACAAACAGATCACAAAACAGACTTGACTAGACTTGACTTGAACATGGACAGACAGAGCTACTCACTGTCACGAGCTTCACTGGAGTTGCCCTCGGAAGCCTCCAGCCTGTACTATGTTCTTTGTTTGTCTGTCTCTCCGTTCCCCATCAAAGGACTTTTATTTTGAACAGTTGTCTCCACCCACATTGTCTGTCGCCATGGCCACCCATTAGTTCCTCCGCCCCCTTGCCTTGTTCTGACTTTTATTTAAAGACTCATTTGTATTTTGCATATCGCTAATCATTGTGTGGATTTACCCCTTTCTAAGCCTTCTGTGTTTCCCTGTGTTCTTTGTTCTGTTTCATCGTTCTTGACCCTGCCTGCCCCGGACTCTCGCTGTTGCCTTTACCCCCTGGATACCGTTCGCCGATAGCCCGACCCCTCGCTAGGGATTTGGATTATTCTTGTGTCTCTGCCTTTGATGTTCATGTTTGCTGTTATCGACCCTGCCTGATTCTACACTGTGTTTATACTAATAAAGTAGTTGCATTTGGATCCGCACGCATTCAGGAAATACACAACTTATACAAAGCACTGGGGATCACAAGAACAAAACAAACCAATCAGAACACAGAACTGGAAATTACATGATCAAACAATAAACCAATGGGACACATAGGCAAGGCAGAGAAACATGAGGACTTGGAAGCATGACGCAAACAGACAGAGACAGATATCAAAATAAAAGACATGCAACATGAACAGAAAAGACCTTACATGAACTGCCTACATATTGTGCGTCCACCGGATGTTGTCCACCAAACTAAGCTTTTACGGGTTTGGAACAACATGGGCTTAAGTGATTAATGACAAAAGCTGTTGATAAGTAATTCTGAAACTACATGTCAACTACCCTTCTTTAGTAGTGTGTCTGCTAAAGATATGCTAGCTCTTTATTTTGATGGTTCCTCAACAGACATACAGAGTATAGTATACTTTACAGGTATGTGAACATTCTACCCAGTTTCACAGATAAGGCTTAAGCCTAGTCCTAGACTAAATATAAATCTGAGCTGTTTTAACTGAAAGAAACTTGCATTGACTGTTCTTAAAACATGTCAGTGCCTTTGTTTTGTTCTAAGATGCACACCAGTAATGTTTTTTTCTAAGGCATGTTAAAAAAATTACTTAAATGTCCTAACTGAACTATGGCCTAATCCTGGCTTAGGCTAAGCCCTGTATGTGAAACTGGGCCTTAGGTTTATATAATGAACTTTTTTTCAGTATAAAGTATAAGCTAGCTCACATTAGCCTCAAAGGAAACATTCAAATAACACTCAGCACCTAACCACTCCCATGACATGACATACAGTTTTACAATTCATATACCTCTTGTAGAATATAAAAAATAGTTCAGAATTTGAACAAAATAAGAGAGCTTGTAAATTTTTATGTAGTACTGTCCTGTATAAGCTTTTTCACATAACCGATGTTTACATATACTTCACAAGAAAAAAAATAACTGAATTTATAAAAATTAGTCAGTTCATAAGTTGAATCTTAATACTGTGTGTCGTTTCCTGGATTTCTGTTTTGTGATAGTTGTTCATGAGTCCAATGTTAGTCCTGAGCACTTCAGCTGCCTGCTATTTCTCAGAAAGATCCTCCAGCTCCTGCGCTTTCTTTGCTTTTCCAGCATCTTCTGCATATTTGAACCATATTGTCTGAGGAAGAGCAGGCACTTGAATAACTAAGTTACTATAATTAACATGATTCTTCAGAATTCATAATCATAACTCTTTCCTGTTTGGTATTGTTCTAAAGGTCTCTGTACAATTGGTAAGTTTATTTCAATTTAACAGTAGTAAGTTTTTTGGGACTGAAGGGTGACGCCTTACAACAAATCAATTAAACAACTGCTTTGCAAAAGCATTCTATTTCAAAGCATTTTTCAGTAAATTTTTCAATTTACAAATGAAGCACTGACAACAGAAAACAGCTATTGTGAAGAAAATGAACCAACCACTAGGCTTCCAGAAAGAAACCTAAATGTCAGCTTCAGCAGTTTGATACAGTCAATCAGTGATGACTGTAATTATTTACATTGTAATTGTTTCAAATCTCCACAAAATACTACCAGTTTATGAATTAATCTAGCACACATCCAGGGCTGCCAACTCTCACGCAATGAGCGTGAGACACACATCTTCACACGCTCTCACACCACACCTCCAGTTTCTCACGCTGAAAATCTATTTTATCTATCTTATCTAGGCTACTTCATTTTCTTATCTATCTTAACTTCCTGTTTAACACTCATATTTATGTTTGTGTTTTCTGCCGTAGTTAGCATTTGGTACAGATGTGAAGGGGGAGGAGAATTTTCACATGCATCACGTTTAGTTAATAAAGGACTTCCATACTGGATCCTCGCTCATGACTCTTTAGGAAACCTCCTCAATTATTAAAGCATTATTGTCAGCTCCAGTGGCACATATGGTAAAACATGTGCTGTGCTTGTTTTGATGCAATGGACCCGGGTTCGAATCCACCATTTGGTGAACTTTTTGTCTCCCTTTTTAAATTTCAAATCACATTAGAAAAGCATTTCTATTCAATAAAATAGATAATCAAATAGTTGAAAAAAGTATCAAGTAGGTTTAGGGTAGGTGTAGGGAGGACTTTATTGTCCCAATAAGGTGGCAACCGTAGCATCCATTTAATAATTTGAATGAAAATTTACACTCAATAAGTTATTATATGTTTTATAATGTACTACAATACTTAGTTGCAGATAATTGCCACTATTTGTGGTATAAAGAGCAGAAAATCCTGCTATTTTAACAGTGTAAATAGAATCTATAGCTATTTGAACTTAGTGTAAAAATAAATCTATTGCTATTTACACTTAGTGTAAATAGCCGTTGCCTAAAAATAATAAGGTCATACAGATGTGGTCTTTAGAAATGCACATTTCATCTCATGGCAAGCATGGTCCTTGGAATTTAAATAAACGCATTGTGCTTCAGAGAATATTCACCAGGTGGCGCATCGAACAACATTCTGCTTATTGATAACATACTGCTAACATGCTTGCTTGATCAGCTGCTTGATCAGTGGTCTCTCTACTAATGGTTAAAGATGATGGACCTTTAACAAGTTTATTTCCTTTACTGGCAAAAGCAAGCAACTCCAGCACAACCCCTGATTTGAATCCTATTGAGATGTGTGGCATGCTATGAAAGACTATATTAGCCAACTAAAAAATACTACAAAAGTTGATTTAATTGCTGCAATAGAACTGTTAAACAAAGCAATTGCATGATCTATTCTGCCGCAATGCACTCTGGGAGTCAGTTAGTATCTATACTAAGTCCGTGAGTAAACCTAAAGTAAAGGATCAAGTACACCCTACAGTTCTTTTTTAGTTACTATAACTCTCATTTAAGTAAACTATACTAACTAAGCATTTGTCAGTACAACATACTGTTTCTATTTCACTTTGCTTAGTTTTTTTAAGTAAGCTCAACTAATTCGATTTTGTACTGTACAGTTGCAATTAACCCCAAATTCGGCGCCGTGTTCTGAAGATCTGTGCTACTTGCTCACAAACAAAACATAAACCCTCCCCCAACCCTAAATTTAACAACAATTTACACCTCGTCATGAATGAAAAGTGTAGAGAGTGACACATCCTAAAACGTCCCTTATTTGTATCTACCGTACTAAGCTAACACTTTCACTCTGTCTGCAGTAGCTATATTTAAGCATTGTGTCTGTTGTAAGCAGTGACATAAATATAAATATGTCAGTAGGGTCCTGTTTAGTCCTATTCCAATGACAGAGTAAATTAGAGTACTCTTTTCATAGAGTACAAAAAAACAAGACCTTTAAAGAGTTTGACGCTATATAAAAATATTAGAGGATGTAGCTGTGAAAAATCGCCATTAAGATGAAAACCTCAGCTTTTCAGGAAAGTGTGTTTTTTCGCATTAAACACTGGCACTTTAAAACCAAAGATCTCATTAATGTGTTATTATATTTTAAAATGTATTTACAACAGAGTGGTTATTTCGTCAAAAGTTGAGCTACAAAACAGATGTTCCGAAATTTCGGTAATACCATTCAGGAAAATATCTGCACCTAATGAAGAATCCAGATAAGTCACGAGCTTATGGCTTGCCCAGCTCTGACACGATTTCTTTCGTGATTTAATATGGTCTGTTTTTAATTTCAAAATGAATGATATAAGAATCCTCAGTTGTTTCTGTGCTTAAAGTGCAAAACGAGACGATCAAAGTCAATGTCAGCAAACCAAGTTCAGGTATTTCTGCAGAGAATAATAAAGCGTAGTATCAATAAAATCATAAGTTTCAGTATTTTAAAGTTTGAGTATTGTAAATTGAAACGTCATTTACAGCAATGATCACAAATTGCATATTTTTATTGCACTTTCACACCGTTTGGTCGAGGCTGAACACAGGGCTGGTTAACTTCTGTATTTATCCCCGTTTCCTTTGTTCATTTGTCAGTTGTTGTTCTTTGTAGATGCTCATGTTCTCTGTTTCTGCCAGTATTTGTTCTCATTTATGCTTTATCTCCATTTTTACCCTTCTGATAGTTAGATAACTTGACAGTAGTGCAAAAAAAAAGAAAAAAACACTTTTCTTACAGTGTATTGCTGAATTTTACCATATCTATACTACTCTATTTATGCCGCATACTGTAACAGTCTTGCATTGCTTTGATTAATATATATGTATAAATGAAGAGCTCTTTTCCAAAACGCGATAAACGCCAAATAAATAAAAAAATGAGTTTGTCATGCCATTTTGTTGTGTTTGGAACCTATTCAATGCTCCATCAATGTTTCATGCAAAATCGTTATATTTCCTTGTTTAAAATGTACTGCAAGATGCAGTTTTTTTCCAAAACGCTATAAGCGCCGAACCTGTTTTTAGCCAAAATGCGATATGTCCTCTCGACC
>JAUCMR010021228.1:0-13018 GCA_032357425.1 Enteromius argenteus | reverse complement strand
CAGCTGGTTTGTGATTGTTTGCAGCTGAGTTGAATTTCGACCGTGCTTTCTCTCGAAATTGGTTAAAACTACATTTAGTCACTTTGTTTCATTAATTTAATTTTGTCAGTGGTCTTAATAACAACAACAACAACAAAGAAAATGTTACTTAAAATAATAAACATAAACTGAAATAAAATAATACATCAAACATAATTGATTTCAGCTAGCTACAACTTTTCTTATTTTGTTTTGGATTAACTATTATTATTTAAAACTGAAACAGAATGAAAAACGAAAACTAACAATAAATAACAATTAACAATTTATTTAATAACAATTAAATAAAAACCAACTGCAAAGTATGAATAAAAACAGTATCTCAATGATACTAAAACTCTGTTGGACAAATCTGTGGACAATATAGTCTGCTCAGACTCACCCCTCTGTTCTGCACTGATTCCAGCCAGCAGAGCGTAGAATATGTGATAATTTCTTTCCCCGGGATTTTGACGCACAACACGATTCTAAGGAAAGATAGATAATAAGAGTCCAACAAAGACATGATCAGTGACCCACTTAAATCATGCGCACACACACAGAAAGAATCATACTTGTAAACGTTTCATGAATGTAAGAAACTCACCTTTTCTAAAAGGTCTGTTTGTTAAAAATATTAAGTCAAGGCAAATACAGAAAGAGGCACAATCACAGTACAGGTAATGACATATAGCTACAGAAATGAACAGTTGACACATCCAAACAAAGCACAAACAGAGGATACAGTCTGTGATTCTTCCTCCCTGGATGTTTCCATGCTGACTAAAATGAAGCTGGATGAATTTCCCAAAGCGACTAGAGTTGTTATTGTGAACCGTTTTAGCATTTCCAAATGCCTCCATTATTGGACTAGAGACACAGAAAGACAGGTAAATTAATGCATCTGAGTGAGCACACTGTGCCTATATAGAGTGTTTTGTGTTATTTAATATATGTACAAACCTGCTCTCCAGAATGGCCTCCTCTACATGAGATGATGCTGTCTTTGCAGACGAGAGCGCCACACTCTGCTGACTCATTGCAGACAGAAAGCGCAGAATCATCTTCGTGCTCTCAGTTTTACCTGCTCCACTCTCCCCACTGATACACAAGAACAGACACACAGATGAATATTAGCTGAATTGGTTGTAATGAGCTGATGTTGCCAGCAGAGGGCAGTTACATTCTGGCTCTTATTCAAATAGTCTTTCAAGACACAAGAAGCTTTACTGGCACAATCAATACACACTACCATTCAAAAGTGTGGGGTCAGTCGGATTACTTTTATTCAACAAAGACACATTCAACTGATAAAAAGTATGAACATTAGTGCATTTAATACGTTCCACAAATTAGGGCCAGCAACTCAATCTCAGGTGGGTTGAGCTGTTTAATGTCTATACTTTTTATGGGATTTGCAAAAAAAAAGAAATTAAGCAATTTAATCATTGAAAAATTATGCTAATAAGTATTCTATCCGTGTGCAAAGATACTTCCAGCTTTGTCTTTGTGTCCTACCACTTGCCCTTTTCATAAGCCAAGGCTTGTTTGTGCTCGCTGTGGTTTCTTCCTGCAGGTCTGGGAGTTTGTAGGTATTAAATTTCCATTGAAATTCTATGTTGTGGTTTGCAAAAATGGCAGAAGAAAGTGTTCCTGCTGTGTGTAGTGTGTTACAGCACGAGTTTAAGAAGTACACTTCAGTTTCTACCTCGATTTCTGCACAGTAAGAGAAAAGCCTGTCTTCTTTTGGTAGCCCTATCAATGTCCACATGTTTGCTGAGTCTGTACATGCTCAGGGCTTTTCTTAGTCTAGGCTTGGCCGCGGCGGTCAGGTATTCTGCCAATTTGTATTCTCTATGTCGGCTCTCACTAAAGCCGATGAGAGATCTGCAGTGCAGAGAACAAACACAGCAGTCTGGCACCTTTAACCTCTGCATGCTTGTGTAATGAGTGCTGTAAGACAGCCATGAGTCTGACCTCACACCTTAGCGAGAAGTCAGAGGTGAGGGTTAAGGTCAAGGCAGAACACTTTATAGCTAGACTGTCAGAAAATTAAATGAAAACGAGAATGCAAGAGGTAAAACCCTCAAAACGAGGCCACTGGCTAGTTAAAGGGCTAGTTAGATTTTCATTTTGTGATGAACTAACCCTTTAAATGCACAATTACGTACAACACAATACAGAAACGTACCTGATGAGCACACACTGGTTGTTGGAGCGCTTCCACAGTGATCTGTAGCACTCGTTAGCAATGGCATAGATGTGAGGAGGAATTTCGCCCAGGTGATGTCGACTGTATTGTTCTATGGCTGTGGCATCATACAGATCTGACAGACTCTGATAAGGGTTTACTGCTGCTAAAATAGAGCCGATGTATGTCTGCAAAAAGAGGAAAATAAAAACTGATTAAGTAAATAACCACATTTTATAAACACCTCGAGCATGTGTACACGTGTGTTTTGGAGTCTACTACCAACTTTTTTTAAACTACTGATGCAAATAGATTGGATTGGTTGTTGAGATGTTTTCATTTGAATGGCAAATAAGTGCAAATTGGCATCTAAACGGTCAAATGTTCAGGTGAGTTTAGGACTTGTGACACACTCCTGCATTTGTCTTACCATATTGTACGTATGCTCATAAAAGATGACATTTGAATTTATGACGTAAAACCAGATGTAAGCTACATGCGTATATATGCATGCATGGTAAATGTGCATACAAAATATTTGTAGATAATTCTAAAGGTGCTTAAAATAATTAATCAAAAAAAAAAATTCCCTGAAACACAAAAGAAGATATTTTTAAAAATGTCTGTTTTTTGTACATACAATAAAATTCAGTGGGATCCAGTGTCATTTTGGACCCTATACTGACGTTTATTATACGGACACAAACAGTTTGAAATGGTATATCTTCTTTTGTGTTTTGCAGAAGAAAGAAACATCAAAGACTGATTATATTCATGCTAATGTCTTTTTTGAATGCAACGTCTGTCAAAATCAAATTTTTCCCACAGAATCCATAAAGGATGATAGTTTAAATAAATTTTGCATGTCTCGTTTATGAGGTTTGTTCAGTCAAATCATTGAGAAGAATTTACACAGTAGGTCTTATAGTTATATTAATGTCGGACTGTAATTCAGCGAGAGACAGATGGAAACACAGGTACAATAGAGTAAGAAGTTTTAAAGCAGACATTAAGCTGTCAGTATGTGGTCCTCAGAAGGGGAAAGCCTTCTTATTGAGTCACAGGTGTTATCAGTTTGCTCTGAATGAGCTGGCGGGATTCCCTTCTCTATTCTAGTATAGGAAAAATATAGTCATTCTTGTAAAAAAACAAAAACAAAAAAAAAACATTTGCATTTTAAAACTGAGGTGCACTGTCATCTTAACATCTATGTGACTGAATCTGTGCTTGGAATTGAATTCTACTATGCTAATAATCACAAATAATGCACATTAAATATCAGCTATTATATATCAGCTACTGTATAAAAAGAAGAATGTAAAAGTACAAGATAAATAACTTTTTAAGTAGTTTAATTCAGAGAGGAGACACCATTAAAGTGACAAAGTGATTATTATAAATAATTTATCTGTGCAAATTACGCTTGTTAAAACTTTTTATAACTTGCCACACAATTGACCCTTTCGCAAAACCCACCCTTCTTAGTTACTGTTGCTATGTCCGCAAAGTCAAGTCAAGTCTTCATCTTTTATATGGCGCTTATTACAATGCAAATTGTGTCAAAGCAACTTTACAGTATTAAACGGGGAAATTGTGTATCAAAGTAGTGTGTCTTTGTTCTCTGGCTAGACAAAACCAGCAGTTCTGTCAGATTGCTCAGAAAACTCATCTGGTTCAGTTTTGACAAGCCATGCCGCTCTCACACTACACATCGTGTTCTCACGCAGTGGAAAAAACATTGTAGAGCAAAGAGGAAACTGATAACATGCCAACAGACAAAAGAGAGCAGGTTACTTCTTTTTTTTTTTTTTAAGGAATTTAAACAATAAATACCATTGACATGTGACAGATTGCTTTAGCACCTCAGTTTAAGCGGCACCTAACCGTCTTTTCATATTTAGTTAAAGCACAAAATAAACATGAATGAACATCAGAAGGTATTTTATTGCAATAGTGAAAAGACATCAATATGCTCAATTTTAAGTCCAGAAAAGTCTGCTCTCTTGACTGATTCGTTTGTCAGGAAAAAGGGCAGATTAGGCAGTATGATTGGTCAAGTCCTGGCCAAGCTTTTTTTTCTTGTTCTAGAAACCATTTAGCTTGGATATATGTAACAATAGTGAACAAAATACGAGAATTTTCTTTCCTTGTTTTTTGAAAATATATTTTGGTCAATAATCAGATCAAGTAAACTGCATTGTGGGATACACTTATCATAAATAATACCTTCCGTACTTTCTGTCAAAAATCAATTGTTTTTTGCCTTTCGAACATCCATTAAGTTGATCTGCATGATCAGATCCCAATAGCACAAAACGAACATTGCTAAAATACACTCACAGTGTGGCCTAATATTCCACAAAAAAATCACGATTGTGCCATGCTTTGGTGACTTGGGTGACTGTGAGGTTTTGAACTTTTAGCTTAAATGGGTACTATCAATAAATAGTGCTCATAAATGGCTCAAAAATATAATACATTATTCCTAACATGAAAGACAACAGAGACATGGGACTTGGAAACAATGTTTGTTATGGTGCACCTTATCAAACAGACAGCCATGGACTTCCTGAACGAGGCTCAGACAATGCTTAATTTAGGAAAGCAGACTACCCATGCCATTTCAGCCATATAAAGATACTGCAGAAATAGTAAGAGCAGTACTGAATTCAGCCAATCAAAGTGTGACACACTGCCCCAGTAAAACCCCCCAGATGCCCCTGTGAGGGTTTAATCTCTATAAGTGCTACCTCAGAAATGCAATGAAGGTCTACAGCAGTCATGTCCTTCCCATAACCTCCCCTGGGTGTGTCTGCAAATGTGTGCAACAGCACTCTGGGGGGTTTAATTGGGGGTGAACATCATCTGTATCGCTCTGCTTTTATTGGGTTCGGTCCAGTGGTGCTACTAATATCTTCGTACTGTAGTTAAGAATTCATAAAGCAGACTACAGTCACAGTAAGATGTGCTTTTTAGAAAGCACATTTTATATGCTGTTTCACATGCACAGACAGAAGCTGACATGAGATTGCCGTCTAAAGAGACAGCTGAGATTGACAGCTATGCATAGTGATGCATAATAAAGTCAGACACATTGAACACACACACCCTCTCAATGTTAAACTGAGTGTGTAGAGTGAGAGTTGAAACATGATCCGGCCCAACTGAAGCAGAACTATGTCCTGCTACACACTCACACAACAGCGAAAGAGAGAGGCTGCAAACGAAATAGAGAGAGCAATACTATGAAAAAGAGGTAAACCTCACATGCAAAAGACATTTTCTGGATCACCAGCCCCCTTGTGTGTGTATGTGTGTGTTTGATGTGGGAAGCTGGCCTAGTATTTTCTGTCCAAATGTAAGGCAAAAAAAGTCCACAGCTGTTTATAATCAGAGACAGAGAGAGAGAGAGAGGGAGAGGGAGAGAAACGTCTTTGTGTTTTAAATGCTGTGGAATCGGATCTCAGCTAGACACACACATTCCACAAGACGACCCACACACACACTAAACCAGGCGCTTTTATTTTCATCACAACTTGTGTTTTTAATGGCACTAGAGATTACTGTTTATTTGTACTGAGTCTAATCACATCAGCCTTGGTATTAAGTAAATAAAGCTCCTCTGTGAGTTTATGCATTAATTTTTAATATACACATTTAAGTTGAAGAAACAGGCAGACATTTCACAGACCACCAAAAACTAACCACACACCACACACAAATAACACCCTAATTCATTCTGATTGCTCCCATATGTCACCAATTAGCCAATCAGTTTAGCAGATCTGTGGCGGCTGCTCTAATCAGCCAATGAATTCATTAGATTCGCAAATGTGGATTTACAATTGTGGTTTTATGTGATTTTCTCAGTAAGAACATTTTAAGTGTGTCGTCTGTGGCACCAAAAGGAAGTTCCTGAAGATTTACGTGTACAGCAAAACTTTGGTTATCAAAAATACCAGACAATGAAGAAAAATGTGTTCATATGTAATTTTTGGTTTTTATCTGGTTTTGGCAATAAAACATAAACCAATAAAACCACACACAAGTTGTCAAAATGTTAGACAAATTTAAATGCGAAACTTGGTTTTGTTTATGATGTTTACCTGATAAATGTTTTCTAAAAAAGAAAAATCACATAGGCTACCATATAATATTAATTCAAACATGACAGTGTATTATATGAATAATAAAACATTTGTCTGATTTTAAAGTTAGCCCTAACCCTAAAACACATCTTTTTGGCAGATTCAGAATAGAGATTCACATTAAGGAATTAATTAGTCATTTTAGCCCTTTTCTCAACCCATAATGTGTGGGAAAAGGTTTCAGTCATGTCGAAACAGAAGGTGTGTTTTTCTCATGATAAGTGAGTAACTCTGACGTTATTGTGATAACCATCGCATACCTGCAGACCACACCCACTCTCATAGGTGACTGGTTGTCTCACACTCAAACCGATCCAATCACATGGCATGTGATTACGTGACAGACAGACAGAGAGAAAGAGGAGAGAGAGGAGAGTTGACTCCTGGAATGATTGTTTTATTACTTTATAATCCTCACTGACTGAGCAAAAGAGGCTATTACTTTATTTGAACATGGAGATGCAAGGGTTTTATTATTATTATCATTATTATTAGCAGTACTTTGTGTGAAAAAATTAAAAATAGCAATTAATAACTGTACCTTTTTGACCTATACATGTTTGAAAAATAAAAGATCTTTACAAATCAATGACAAGACATATTAAACAGATAGTTCACCCAAAAATGAAAATTACCTTAACTATCCCTTTTACAGTGTCAAATCTTCACACTGAAAAATCAGTGTATTGAAAATGCTTGAAACCGTTAACTACAAAAAGAAAATTCTCACATTATTTACTTAATGTATTTACTGTCGTTTTAAACCCAAATGTTTTTTTCTTCTTCTTCTGTGAAACATAAAAGATACATTTTAAAAATCCTGGCATTGCCACTATTTTGAAAATAATGAAAGTAAATGAGGGCTCGCGCTGTCAAATGCTACATTGACAAATAAGAACCATAAAAGTATTATAAAAATAGTCTTGCTATAAAGTCGTATGAAGTCATACAATGCCGCTGTGTGAAGAACAAATTGAAAGTCATTTTTCACTGAAAGTCCTGACATCCGCTCTAGCTCTTCTTGGCACATTCATGAGAGAACCAGTCATGTTCGATTTTGTGAACAAATAATTCTTTAGAATCAGATGTTTTCAATCAATCGTTGATCTAGTTCTGCAATATTTTACAGTACTTTTACAGAGCCCTTTTTGAAGCATTACTGCACCATACATTATTCATTTTTATTATATTGTAAAGAGAGAACGGGATATTCAGCATTCAGGATATTTATTCATTTTTGATGCACAGAAGAAAGAAAGTCAAAGAGGTTTAAAATAATGAGAGGGCGAAAAAAATTTCTAAGTGAAATATTCCTTTAAATCCAACTACACAGCAGTGTAAACAGATGTTAACCAGACAGATGTTAAATCCCCCTAAATGTGCACACAAAGAATCACTATGCATTAATCGGACTTGATGCAGATGCTTGGAAATAAAGACTTCTGAGAGTCAGCAGTAGCATGTTAACTCTCTTCCTTAGAGTCAGTCTGGAAACCTGGAACTGGACTGTTTTTGGCACTGATCACATCCCCACAGTGCACATTCTCGCACACACTCACACACACACACACACCTAACACAGTTGAACCAGCCCCAAAGAAGAACACAGAACACTGTTGTAAGGAAAGGCTCAAAGAAGCAGTATAAAGAAAGAGCGAAAGGGATAAAGACATGTAATTAAGCAAATATATTTTACTTTGACACATTAAAGAACAGAAAGCCATCCAGCCACCTGCACAACAACCCTGTATCCTTGACAACTGCGTCTTTCACCACAGCTGAAACATTCACACACTCATACACACACACTCATTTGTAAAAATGCACACTTGATGAATAACAAACAATGCTATATTGAGTGTGTGTGGGTGATTATGCTTCGTGTTTGCTCACATATATGCTCTTCTGTGTGTAGCGGAGCTGTAGGTTGTGCAGAATGGCCCCGTCGTGCAGGTCCTGTAGGGTTGCCATGTCCTCAACCCCATTGATACTGCTGCTGTGCATTGGGTAAACCCTCTGTCTGCTCACAGCATTCTGTTTGTAAGTGTACACCTGAACAAATCACACATTCAAAACACATTTCTCAGTATTTATTTTCATCTGAGTAATGATCACAAGAGAAACCAAAAAGAAAGCAATATACAAAGAAAGTAAAACAAAAATATAAAAGGTTATTATGTGTTACCACTCTAAAATCCGATTGGATGACCCACACATTGCATACATGTACATCCATGATGGCACAACAACCAAATCCAGGATTAATACACATTGATGCAAAGTTGTTTCTAGTTTCAAGTTTCAACTAGTTTTAAGACTCTCATTTGATACCTTCGCTCTTCAAATTCCCTGATGAAAAAATGGTTTGTTGGCCTGGACCTAGCCTTGAAGAGAAGCTAAATCAGCTGGACACCAGTTTGTTCAGACTGGGAGATTATTTAAATAGCCCTATGAAATCCGTTTTCCCCCAGTTCCATTTTATTTTTTCTATTTACATTTTTCTGGACTCTGTTATTTTTTTTCCATTTAAATATTTCTAGAATCTGTTTGAATGAAAACATAATCAAAAGCATGTCTAATTAATTGGAATCATTTGTAAGGCCCAATTTAATACATTTTATTTTTTTGTGTGTGTGCATGTTATGAATTAAAATTTTTCTGGTAAATATTCCTTAAAAATAGTAGTCCTTAATCCTTAGTAGTCGTACTATCATGGCAGTGATGTTCTCACATATAGAGGCGAGCGTCATGCACACTTCAGTATGTGTGTAGTAAATAAAACTGTGCATCTGTGCCATTCATTCACACAGAGACATGTAGGATTCAAATTCTGTGACATTCCGCGTAATTCCATTTTTATGACTGGATTCCATGATTCCGTCCTTGTTTTATGCATTGCAAAAAATCATAGGATCCTATTTATATCAGTTAAGACCAGCAAACCTGCTCAGACTGGTTTATATGAAAGCCTGTATATATTATATGTACTGTAAATTATATCTCACAATTCTGAGAAAAAAAGGTCAGAATTGCGAGTTTGTATCACACAATTCTGAGAAAAAGGTTAGAATTGTGAGATAAAAAGTCCTTTTTTTAAAATTCAGTGGCAAAAACAGGCTTCCATAGGTTTAAGCCCTTTTTAGCAGTATATTTTATATTTAATGTGCAGTTATTTTATTTCTTTGGTCATTTATTTAGCTGACTGAACATTACCACAATAAATGTATTGTTAATTTTTTTTTTTTTTTAAGCACATTTATTAATGCTTTTTTATTAAACCAACACAACTAAAACCAATGTCTAAAAAAACACTTAAATGCACAGAAGGTGTTTATTACTTTAATAAACTATAAAGATCCTGATCCCATCTAGGAGGTAACAAATGGTCCGCTGATTGAACTGTAGACCATAAACAGAAGCCAGAGGCAGGTTGCGTGTGTTTAAATATATACATGCGAGAAGATGAGAAACAGACTCAAGAAACGCACATTAAAACACAAACACACAGTGCTCAGTTGAGAAACAGGCTTAACTGAGTTTATGGTCACCTCTGTGTACCCGGTGCCTGGCTCCATGACAACAAGCAGCCTGCTGGTCTCTTCCAAACAGGCGGGTACACAGAGAAGTGTGTGTTTGTGTAAAATGAGAGCACGACACCTGTTCAGCAGTGCGTTTTGATCTGAGGTGCACAGAGCAGATGTTAAGCCACTGTTTCTGTGTAATGCATACACTGTCACCCCCCTTACCTGTCCATAGTCGGTGTTAAAGACCACCACTCCACCAGAGCATGAGTCCACGGTACTGGGGACATAATGATCCTCCACCCAGAGCCACACACGACAACCCTGTCAAACACACAAACGCTGGTTAGCAACATACTGAACAATAGCAGAACACAAACAACTGTTTGCAAAACCACGTTAGATGTTGGATGAATAGTGGATTCTGAAATTAAATTATAAACTGTGTCTGAGAACATCCTGTGGTACGGACAAATCACTAACAATTAGAAGCAACAGTAAAATACAAACAACTGTTGCATTCAAAATATGTGGTATTTGTTATTCCAACTCTTTATATCTTGGTATTTGTAATTATAGATTTTAGTTTCAAATGTGTCTCATGTAGTTATAATAATATAATATGCCAACATCTTATCTCAATAAAGTCTCAAACTGTGCTCTATTTTGCTTAAGTACCAAAGTTTGCAATCAAATTTCAGAGATTTCAGAATTCGTCCATGACCAAATGATCTGAGCTATGCTATCTACATGAACTATGCAGCTTTAAACTTCTTATTCTGTCTATTTCTCCTAAGGAAGACAAAGTTGAAAGGTAAATGAATTTAAGAACTTCTTTAAGTCTCCTAAAAATGAAAGATCAACCTTTGAGCATTTTTTTTTTTCTAGAATGCTCTCCTCATTAGGTTAAAAAAGGTATAATTACCAATAACTGTACCTCATTAGAGCAAATTCCTCCCTCTCTCTCATATGCCACACACACACACACACACTATAAGTGTACATGCTGATGGAAGAAACACATGGTGATCTGAACAGGCATGACTAGCTGTGAGGCCCCATTGAAGCAGACACAGTTGAACTTTAACCCCATTCCCCACTTACATGCACACACACATATACTATCAGAATCAGAACTGAATCAAACACTGCAGCATTGTGTTCGGTCCAATGCCACACTGCATTATGGGTATTGTAGTTTGTTTATAGTACAAATGTACTAAATTTAGAATTTGCCATTTTTTTCCACATGAAAACCATCAGACCCAGACTGTAAATCAAATACAACATGAACACAACAAAGTGATTATGTTTGACCACAGTACAAACAACAACTTTTAAGATGCATGTTTTAAATTCAGACTGTGGAATTTGAAAAACTCAATAAAAGCCTTGTGAATCACTCTTAAGAACAGTAATTAGGATTTTTAAATCTTCAAGATACATCAGTTAACCTGTCATCCTCTCTCAACCACTTATTAATGCAGTGGCATAAACTCAGCAGTCCTTTATAGCTTAGAAGAATGGAAACACACACACAAATAGAGAAAACTGCTGAATGATCAGATTAAACTGCAACACAACAGCTGTGCAGCTGAACACACACAGATGAACACTTTCTCCTAACCCAGCATAATATACAGAAACAACTACAAGTAGCTAAACCATTCTTAGACTGATTTAACTGGAAATTATGTCAAAACAATACTGTTTGAGCAACACTGACTAATATGATTTACTAATATAATAGCATCTTTTTTTATTATCGTCTTCAATTCACATTTGTGACACACAGAATTTCGCTAGATGTGGATTTTTTTCAGTGTAACACTGAAACTAAAACCTGCATTTTTAACCGATATAATTAATCAACAGATGAATCAGTTAAATCAGTGGTTAGCTGCAGCCCAAGTGTAAAGATTATTCTAATAAAAATGATAAAAATCCACAGTTTACTCTGACCTAGAAGGCCACAGTAACCACAGAAAAACTGCTTTAGTACAAAAGACATAAGTCTGTAAAGGAAATGGACAATTTAAGTCATTTTCTCTCTGATTACTGTCACATGCACATCTTCATGGTTTCTAACAGCCTAAGCACACACGCAGACCTTCTGCTAACCTGCCACCGGTTTGCTGATGTTAGTAGTTGTAAAAAACAAATAGACAAAAACTGAGAAAGAAAACAGAAAAATAGAGCAAGAATGAACGAGAGATGATTTTATCAATGGGACCACTATATTACACACTGTGTTCATATAAAAGGAATCTGACTTTTAAAGATGACTGATTGTTTCTGGTAAGCAGCATGACACCGCTTGCAGTTGCAATACAGATGATTTCACATGAAGTGTTTTGTGTATTAACAGTCAGTGTTTACTGTCTAAAAAGAAATCAACTCTGTACTGGATTGACTCTAGATTTAAACGAATTTAAAACCTCAAAACTCAGAGTCAGCCCCATCAAGTTAGCGCATCTCTAACCCACACAAACAGGAAGCTGTTTTCCTCCCTAAACCAAGTTTATCTCAGGAATTCTAGGCTTCTAATCCAATACACCATCTCTGCAGGATGCACTGTGATACCGTTTCCCAACATTTGGCTGTGTTAACATGTGGTGCATCTTTCTAAATAATATTAAGAAACTTTTGAATTCTACATTGTTTTTTAAGTATGTGTGGATTTACTTGAAGGACAAAAATGCTCCTCTAAAAGTTTGCTAAGTATTACAAAACCTCACTTTGGGGACATCCAGGAATCCATCTGGAGGTTGAGGCATTGAACTTGAGTGTGTGTGTGTGTGTGTTTCCTTGACAGAAGCATATTTCACGTTAAGCAGCTTTTGTCTCGTGGTTATCTGCAAACATTATAAGATTACAACCGCTCAACAAGTTTATGACCGCAATACACAAATGCTCACATACAGTTTAAGAATACTCTAAACATAACTTAGATGTTCACACTGTCCAACTGTACCTTTTGAAACCTAAATGTGTTTATAAGCACTTTAAAAGCTTGATTTCAGCAATAACATGTCATGTAAATGCTTCAATCCAACTGGAAACTGGCCAGTCCAGTTTTTTTGCCAAGTTAGACCAACAGATCTAAAAAACAATAATAATAAATTCTTAAAATATTTCAA
>JAUCMR010021226.1:0-13044 GCA_032357425.1 Enteromius argenteus | reverse complement strand
TTCTACAGAAGTCTTTTTAAACCCTAGTATCTATACTTCTACTTGAGTAATGAATGTGAATACTTTTGACACCACTGGTTATAGGCTGAATTTTGACTTCCTGTTGTCTTGAGGCCTCTTTGTGGAATTCGGCTCCTCATGTTTCGATCGAATCTTAAGTGTCTGATTCACTCTGATGCACTACAACATGTTTAACGAGAGCTGTAGCGCTATACTGCATAATTACACAAACAGGCTAACATTTCCCTGAAAAGGATAATTTTCAGTTGTTTATCATAGGAAAAGTTTTTTTCGCCCCTTGTTTGTTTAGATAGCACGAATAGTGTACCTCAGAAAAGCAGGCACCTGTACATATAACAGACTGTCATCAGACTCCTCCTCTTTGGTAACTTCATCATCCAATCTTTCATCTCTAGGTAAAAAAGGTGTGTGATTGTAGAATAGTTTTACGACAACTTCGAACGCAGCTCAACCAATCAGAACCAAGAACCAGAACTATCCATTTTATAATAATGTTTTGATTTCTTTATGGTATTAAAGTGGGCTAACTTTTATTTGTCTTTTTTTCACCATAGACCTCATGTCGATAAAAGAGGAGAGTAAAGTACTGAATGAAACAGAAGGGAAAGTAAAATGTGAGACTGATTTTAAAACCGAAGAGGAATATTCCAGTTGGCCACAGGCTTGCTCACAGACAACAACTCATAGAACAGGAACTGACGATTATTTCAATGAACATGGAAACCTTAAGGACCACATGACCGTTCACACTGAAGGAAAGATATTCACCTGCCAACAGTGTGGAAAAAGTTTCAGTAGAAAAGGAGACCTTAACAGGCACATGACAGTTCACACTGGAGACAAGCCGTCCACGTGCCCTGAGTGTGGAAAGAGTTTCAAACAATATGGATACCTTAAAGTCCACATGAGATTTCACACTGGGGAGAAGCTTTACACCTGCAAACAGTGTGGAAAAAGTTTTGCACAAAAAGTAATCCTTAACAGGCACATGAGAATTCACACTGGAGAAAAGCCTTTCACCTGCCAACAGTGTGGAAAAAGTTTCACTCAAAAAGGAGAACTTAAAGGGCACATGAGAGTTCACACTGGAGAGAAGCCTTTCACATGCCAACAGTGTGGAAAAAGTTTCACTCATGAAGGAAGCCTTAAAGTCCACAAGAGAATTCACACTGGAGAAAGGCCTTACACATGCCAACAGTGTGGAGTCAGTTTCTTACGTAAAGCAGACCTTGCAGTGCACATGAGAGTTCACACTGGAGAGAGGCCTTTCACCTGCCAACAGTGTGGAAAAGGTTTCAATAGAAGAAGAAACCTTAATGAGCACATGATAATTCATACTGGAGAGAGACCTTTTATCTGCCAACAGTGTGGAAAAAGTTTCTACCGTAAAGAAAGCCTTGATAGACACGTGGCAATTCACACTGGAGAGAAGCATTATGTGTGCCCTCAGTGTGGAAAAAGTTTCAACCAAAAAGGAAATCTTAACATGCACATGAGAATTCACACTGGAGAAAAACCTTTCATCTGCCAACAGTGTGGAGTCAGTTTCTCACGTAAAGCTGACCTTAAATTGCACATGAGAGTTCACACTGGAGAGAAGCCTTTCACCTGGCAACAGTGTGGAAAAGGTTCAAGTCAAAAAGCAGACCTTAAAGGGCACATGAGAATTCGCACTGGAGAGAAGCCTTTTACCTGCCAACAGTGTGGAAAAGGTTTCACTCATGAAAGAAGCCTTAAAGCCCACATGAGAGTTCACACTGGAGAGAAGCCTTTCATCTGCCAGCAATGTGGAAGATGTTTTAATAGAAGAAGAAACCTTAATAACCACATGATAATTCATACAGGAGAGAAACCTTTTATCTGCCAGCAGTGTGGAAAAGGTTTCTATCGAAAAGAAAGTCTTGACAGACACATGACAATTCACACTGGAGAGAAGCATTATGTGTGCCAACAGTGTGGAAAAACCTTTATTCATGAAGGAAGCCTTCAAGTCCACATGACAATCCACACTGGAGAAAAACCCTTCATCTGCCAACAGTGTGGAGTCAGTTTCTCACGTAAAGGCGACCTTAAAGTGCACATCAGAATTCACACTGGAGACAAACCTTACACGTGCCAACAGTGTGGAAAAAGTTTCAACAGAAAAACAAACCTTAAACAGCATGCGATGATTCATTCAGGAGAGGGTCCTTTTATCTGCCAACAGTGTGGAAAACGTTTCTACCGAAAAGAAAGACTTGTAAGACACATGAGAATTCACACTGAAGAAAAGCCTTATAAATGCTCTCAGTGTGGAAAAAGTTATACTCAAAAAGGAGGCCTTACGAGGCACAAGAGAGTTCACACTGGAGACGAGCCTTAGTGTGGAAAGAGTTTCAGTCACATGACAATTCACACTGGAGAGAATTGCAGCTCAAAACTGGTTGCCCACTGAAGCTAAACAGGGCTGAGTAGGGACAAGGCGTTATCTTAAGGCCTACTTCAATATACTTCAAACGAAGTTCAAAACGAGTGATGGTATACTGTTTTTGAATATAACGACACCCCCCTCCCTTGCCTGAATGAGTTGAATGAGAAACAATCCTGGAAAAGAAAAATCCTGTGTCAAAGAAGGTGGAGTTTTGGAACACACCCACCATTTACGTAGCTGCCTCGGACCAATGGTAGCTGAAAGGTGTTTAGGAGCCAAAACAAATTCCCCCCAAAATTTGCTTTGGTCAGCCGAATCAAACTGCCAAAACGAACTCAAAATAAACTTTGTTTTGGCCTGATCTTGTTAGAAATTACGTAATTTCAGTTCGTTATTCAATTTCATTTGAAGTAAATTGCAGCCTTTATCGTTTTGCAATTTACTGCTGAAAATTCTCCTCACAATAAAAATTTGTCTCCTTACCATAATAACGACAAGTCTATACTATGACGTAGTTTCGTGCGTGACGGATTCGCTGTTCACATGCAGAGTGAAAACAAGCATGGCAGAAGACAAACGTGAGGCTGAGACAGAACTTGTTGTTAAAGGAACACACTACTTTTTTTTGGAAATAGGCTCTTTCTGCAACTCCTCCAGAGTTAATAAGTTAAGTTTTACTGTTTCGGAATCTATTCAGCCGATCTCCGGGTCTGGCGACAGCACTTTTAGCATAGTTTAGCAGAAATCAAATTAGACCAGTAGCATCGCATTTAAAAATGACCAAAGAGTTTTGATATTTTTCCTATTTAAAACTTGACTCTTCTGTAGTTATATTGTGTACTAAATGAAAAGTTGTGATTTTCTAGGCTGATATGATTAGGAACTACTCCCACTCTGACGCAATAATCAAAGAATATAGATTAATAAAGAAGAATAAATTAACAAGCTAAATGAGTGCTTGTGAAATTTTCATTTTTTTTTTTTTTTTACTTACCTGAAGACTAACCTAAAGACCTTCATCCTCGCTTCCCTCAGTACAAAATATTCCTCTCTCGGAAAAACACAGCTAAGTTTGTTTTGAAATGCATGATAGCTTGGCAAATATCATGATAAAAACAGTCATTTATGTGTTATGTAAACAAACTGTTGAGGAATACATCGGAGGTGGAACATTCTTTTACATTTAATGTTTCCATTTCTGGATCTGAAAACTAAAACCTGCTCTTATTGTTTACAATTTGTTTATTGTACAATTTAACTGGTATCGACTAGCATCATAAACTTGTTTGTTAGATTAGGAAATCTCAACTGTTTATAAAAAATATATACAGGTCTCGTACAAGCTGCTTAAATTGTCTGAAGTACTTGACTTTTTCTTCTCTTGCTTGGCACTGTGTGATATCACTGCGCCTGCTGCGACAATGTTATGGCAGAAAACTTATTTTATTATTACGGCAGATTGGGAGTAGTTCCTAATCATATCGGCCTAGAAAATCTCAACTTTTCAATTTCTGCTGGTCTTAGTGCACAATATAACTACAAAAAAGTAGGAAAAACATCAAAACTCTTTGGTCATTTTTGAACGCGATGCTACTGGTCTAATTTGACTCAATGATTTATGCTAAGCTATGCTAAAAGTGCTATCGCCAGGCCCAGAGATCAGCTGAATAGATTCCAAAATGGTAAAACTCAACTTAATAACTCTGGGGGAGTTGCAGAATGAGCCTATTTCCAAAAAAAGTGGAGTGTTCCTTTAAACGAAGAGCTACCTCCACAATTTAAAACTGGTTTGGTTATGAAAAATCAGTTGTGGAGCAAACTACCATAGTATGAAAGGATTGCAGAAAAACGGTGGTTACAAAGATTGGAAATTAGCAATGCACCGAATGTTCGGCAACCCAAATAGTTTGGCCTGAAAAAAAAAAAAAAAAAGATCTTTTGGTGTTTGGCCGAATAACTGAAAAGATTGAATGAATAATGCTGAACAATGACGTGATGTGATCAAATATAAGCGCATGCTAATGCAGCAAATGGTTTTCCTAAATTGTGCTTTGTTGGTATAGTATATTCAAAAGTGTTCCGTAAATATTTTACAATTTTGTAATTGACTGTTTTATTTGAAAAGCTGGGCAAAACAATAAAAAACACATTGTGGCTATTTAATTTACTCAGTGGTGAAAAAAGGCAAAACATATGGGTGGAAAAATTTGAAAAACGTTCAGTATTCGGCCTTTAATGCAGTGTCATATTATATTTATTTATATATATATATGTCACTGGTATAGTTATCGCAGTAAATAACTTAAATTACCGTGATAAATTTTTTTAGGTCTTATCTCCCATCCCTAGGGCTGTCTGAGTCTAGTCAGTACCTATAGAGGAGACCTCTTGGAAAACTAGGTTGCTGTTGGAAGAGGTTAGTGAGGTCAGCAGGGGTGCTCACCCATCTGTGTGGGGACACGATACTGTAAAAGACCACTATCTTTCAGATGAGGTGGTTGGTTGAGGAGACTCCCACACATGATTGTAAATCATTGCTTACAGCAATACACAATAAAGCGATATATAAATGCCTCATTCATTTTCATTGGAGAATAAGAAATTCAAATGAGCGAAAAGATCATTATGAAATAAATGTGTTTCTCTGGACGTTGGCCATAATTTATTCAATACTTTTCAAAACATCCATTTGCCAAAATAACAGATCTTAGTTTTCCTTTATAATACCTGATGAGGTTACAGAACTTGTGACAAGAGATCAGAGACCATTTCTTCATCCAGAATCACTTTAAAACCTTTCGATTCCCAGCTCCATGATGGTGTTTATTCTCTTCAGTTCACCCCACTCCTTTTCTACAGGGTTCAGGTCAGAGGACTGGACTGACCATAGAAGAAGCTTGGTTTTGTGCTCAATGTCCCATTTTTGTGTTGTTTTTTTAGGTTTGTGTTTGGATTATTGTATGGTTGGAAGATACAAACATGGCCTGTCATAAGATTTCTAACAGAGTCAGTCACTTGTTGTCACAGTCATCTGTTGGTATGTATCTAAACAAGATTTCCAGGACCTCCAGCAAAAATATAGGTCTACAACATCAAAAAAACAGCAGTATATTACGTTGTACACATGGGGTAATTTTTATCCGTGCTCACCAAACCCTTCTTGAGTGTTTGCTACTAAAAAAAAAAAACTTATTTTTTTTGTTTAATCTGAACATAGAAGCCATTCCCATTTGAGGTTCCAGTCATGTCTGACAACTGAATAGGCTGGAGTTTTGAATTAAAGCATTTTTCTTTTCTTGAAACCAATAAAAATTGGCAACATCTTTAGTTGATCAGAACTTCTTAATTATTGGCCTGATTGTTGTTCTTGCTCTCTAGCTCTTCTTCTTAAAGCCACTTTCTTATTTGTGATGCTCAATTATTACATATTTTGCTGCACATCAGAAATCGATTGTTACGTTTTTCTCATTGTGATAGATGATTAAGGGAATGTGACCTTGTGTTTCCCTTCTATCAGATATTCTTGTGAAACAGGAAGCCATGGTTGGATGATTTCACATTTATAATCACACGGCTGATCTCAAAAAAATTGTAAATTTGAATAGAAATTATACTTCAGAGATATTTTACTAGGGGTACCAATAATTGTGTCCAACTTGTATTTGAGAGAAACATTTATTTCATAATGAGATTTCAGTTGTTTTAGTTAAATGATAGGTTACATTTTGTGAATTTTTAAATACAATATCAAAAGGATTAATAATGCAGGTTTATTTTCACAGCCATCTTTGATATTTAACAAGGGTACAGACAATTTTTATTTTTTTAAAGATTTATTTGTTTTTGATTAGAGCTGGAGCTAAACTCTAAAGTATGAAACTTTAAAGTATCTTTATATACTGACAACTACAGGGAACTAAACTGGAAGGATTAGGGGCCGTTTACAATGCTCAAGTTTGTTATTTCAAATGTAGCTGCAAGGTTTGTGGACTCATTATGGAAGCAACGCGTCATGTTGCAAGAATCCACCAATCAGCTTCATCCCTTCCTGTAAAAACATCGAAAGCACAGCCAAAATAAAACAATAATTGGTCAAAGCTGTACATCGATAGCCATTTTAAAGTAAATTTAATAGCAAAGCTACTACAAGCGATTTTTAGTGCTAGAAATCCATTTATCCTTTGCTGAAACTTCTGTGTCCTCACGGAGAGAGCAAATCATGGTTGCTTAGTTACGGCAAATGATCCCGGAGCGCAAGCGCCCAAAAGCTTTTGAAGAAAAAAGAAGAAAGCGGCACGCGTAGCATTTTCCACATGTTTTAAAATGCGATATGTGAATGGCCTCTTAAAAGATTTAAAAGAATTCATTGAACAACATCGAACATCGAACAACACTACAAACCTGTAAGACCTTCGTTCATCTTCAGAACACAAATTTAGATATTTTCGATGATGTCAGAGAGCCATCTGACCCTCCATAGACAGCAACACAACTGAAATGATCCCAGATCCAGCATTAAATGAAAATATGTGAATGGTCAAATCTTCGACGAAACAGATGATTCTCAAAGGCTCTGCACTAGGCATTAGGCTATATTAATAATTATTAATTTGCAAAAAAATTCAAGTTCAGATTTATTTCTAAAGCACATTTAAAAGCATTGCGCTTCATTTCAGATCCGTTTTTCACTCGGGTTATGAGAGAAGTTATGACAGTTCATAACAGAGCAAGCACTCTCCATTTCAATGTGTTTTACTGTATAATTGAAATTTAGTTTTTCGGGGAATAGGCCTAGATTATTTTCCGTGGATCTGCCATCAACAAAGTGGAAACAGCAAACCTAAGGCAGTTTCAGTGCTTGTAATCAAAAAACCGATCTAGCTTTTTCTCCCTTCGGAGGGGCGTGCAAATCAGGGTGCCCCACGTCCACATTCAGCTCTGGTGCGTGGATTATGGTCAAAACAAATGTCTGCAGGGATTTTATGCTTCAAACAAGCTATTATGACACACACTAACTGCACAAAGTACACCAGTCTGTCTGTTGTCCAGATTAAAAAGTAAAATAGTCTGTAAAATCAACACAGTGGAGGCAAAGCTACGAAGTCACAATACAACTTCTATTAGCGCAAGTGCTTTACTGAAAATCTGACACATTCGTCAGAAATGGTGCCGGCTGCATGAAAAATAAGGTGAATAAGGACACTGCAACAAAATAATTTAATACCCCAAGTTTTTTGAATAAATGATATGGGAAAATATTAAAAAATACTCAATGTTGTTTTGTTTTTTTTGTTTGTTTCTTTTTAATTAAAAAAACTTTTTAAGCCAAATAATTTAACATTTAAAAATTAAGAAAATTTAATTTAATAGCAAGGGCACTTATTTCTTTAATGAGGTCTTATTAATCAGGGTATATTCCATTCAGTTGTTTTGTTGTTGTTGTTTTTATCATTGAAATCTAAAAATTGCACATTTTTTATTTTAAGGTTTTTTACACAAAACGAAAAATCAAGAATTCAGTTAGTTCACGAATAGAAAATGATTAAACTACTTGAATATTCAATCTCTACACGTGGGCAGAAAGGAAACGCCCCTTTGGTCCTTAATAAACAACCAAACAAAAAAAACATGATTCTGTGGAATCTTAACATGGTTATTTTAAGTACACTTGATCTCTTTCTCTTCATCAGTTTTCATTATAACCAGGAAAACCATTACAAATTACATGCTTTCTGTTCTTTTTTTTCAACAGAGGATTAAAATTAATGAAACTAAAATACTTGAAATCTACATAAAAAAGCAGAATGCAAAATGTAGTTGACAATGATAAACATAAACCTACAATCTAGAAACCTGAGGGGGAAAAATCTGCTTCAATTTGAGTATTTATAAGTCTGTGTGTGTGTTTCTTGTACTTTAGAAATGTTGTCGTGGGGGACTTTTATTTTGGTTTGATGTTGTGACGTCATAAGTCTGCGTCACTCTCTTGCATCTGTTGTGATTCAGCTGACAAAACGTTCGTATTTAAACATTTGTTTACTGTCTGTTTATTCGTTTTAACAGGCGATGTCAAGTTAATTCATGAATACTGATCGTAAATGCTTTATCTGAAGATTATTTGCAGGTTATTCATTTAATCTCATCCACTCTGAATCAGTTTATCATGAACAAGAATTCAGTCATTGACATTCCTACTAGAGAGAGATGACTGAGACAAACCCAGTGATTTAGTCTGGACTGGTTCTTCTCATCTTAAACAGGACAGTGTGTGGATCTCAGCAGAGTTTTCTGTGTTTCTGGACACTATTATAAAGATGGAGATTATTAAAGAGGAGACTGAAGATGTGGAGATTGAAGAAACATTCAGAGTCAAACAAGAAGATGCTGAGGAACAAACAGGTTGGTTTCAGTCTCATTTGAGGATTTTTAAAACGCCAAGCTTTACGACAAAAAAAGCATTTAATTGAACTAAGTGTTGTAAGATACTGTCTACTGTTTACAACGACATTTTACTAAATGGGTGATTCTCACGAAACCATTAAAACACCATGGCACTAATGATTTTAAATATAAAATGTTTAATTTAGTCAAATAAAAAAGCATCAGAATAAAGACAATACTGTTCTCTACCTTGCACGATGTATATTTTCAACATGAGAATTAATTATTTTTCCATTTTACTGCATTTTCTGCTGAAATTCTCATTACCGCAATGTGTCCGGCTGTGTTTTATGTTGTAATTCACATAAAAATATTTAGGGAAAAAAAATGGATGTTCTACTAGATTATATGAGATGACAAAAAAAATAATTTACTGAATATTCTTGCACAATAATAATGAAAAAAAAAGTAGGAGAATTATGTGTCCGTGCCTAATGTTCTCATCCTCCGCAACATTTTTTAAGGACTGTTCAAACGCATTCAACAGAATTTAAATTAAGTTTGTTTTTGAGCAAAGGAGCACATGGGCCAGTTTCTTCAAGATGAAGGTAAGATCATCTTTTTATATCTCTCCAGTTAAATGTTAAAAAATCTGTTGTCGGAATGTTAACACGACGTTTTGACTGTCATTACCGAAACAAGAAGTTTTCTACATTTAGAAAATTGTTAGATTTACAACATTTTTTTTGTGAAAATGTACTTTATCAAGGTGTATATATATGCACTGAAACAAAATTAGGAAAGCCATCTTGGCTTCTCTAATGTTAGCAAAACATACTGAGGCACCTCATCCTCCGCAACATATTCTCATATACCGCAACCATTTGAGGCCAGTTGCGGTAAAGAGAACTTATGTTTCGGGAATTACAATTTACTCATATTGTATATGACTTTAAAAAATCTCTTATGAATTGAATATTAATTTAAAATTTAACAACTTTTGATATTTTGCTTTTTGATTTGTTTCATTGTAGACAGTCAGCAAGTGAGAAAAAAAAACCTTTAGCAAAGGCCAGGTTGACAAAGTTGAGGGAAAAAATGATACAGCAACCCAGGAGTACAGAAGAGAGAAAGAGGTTAGGTTTGGAGATGATACAGCAAGTGTAATCACCAAAAATACCCTGTCTTAGGAAATGTACATGAGAGTACATACACACAAACACCCCTTTAGCCACTAATATAACAGGTGCTGGATTGAGTGTATTGTTCATACTGTGGCCACACTGAGGCATGTAGGTTGTGTGACTTTTAAAGTGACAGCGCCCTAATAAATTTGCTGCATTGTGTCCTTGATTTTAATTTAAAACAAATTTCGGTAGTTTAAATTGTTAATAATAAAAATTGTTAAAGTAATAATTTAAGTAATAATATTTGTTCTTCTGTTTGTA
The DNA here is from genome assembly GCA_032357425.1 of Enteromius argenteus. Classification (NCBI taxonomy): domain Eukaryota; kingdom Metazoa; phylum Chordata; class Actinopteri; order Cypriniformes; family Cyprinidae; genus Enteromius; species Enteromius argenteus. Next base: position 2,784 of record JAUCMR010021226.1, on the reverse strand, counting down.
TTTTTTTTTTTTTCCTTTTTTTTTGTTTACTTAATTCAATTTCATTAATTTAAAAGACTAAAATTAAGCTCTACCCCACCTTACAACTTGAGGCCCAATATAGAACACACACATATTGGTATTCGTGTTGTTTTGGGACTCTCCATAGGCGCAATGGTGTTTATACTGTACAGACTGTATGTGGTATTGTCCTACACTGACCCTACACCTAAACCTACCCCTTACAGGAAACTACAGGCACTTTTAGATTTTCAAAAAAACACCATTTAGTATGTTTACCCATGTTATTAAATATATTTGTGTCCCCATAAAGCACGAATGCCAACCCCCACACACACACACAGTGAGAGAGAGGGTAAGAGAGTAAGCATCAAGTCTAAATTATACTAATTTAATGTCATGGTTTTTTTTCAGCTTCCAGGTATCAAAAACCGAAAACAAGCAGGCCAAATAAAGAAACCTAAAGAGCTGACTAAAAAGCAACATGAAAAGAAAAAAACAATGGCGGGAAAACTCAAAGCGTTATTATAAAAGAAAGAAACAGCTTAAAGCTGTACTAGACACAACACCATCTAGTGAGGAACACTATTCACTTGCAAATGAAGTTCAAGAAAATCTTCAACAAGCTGCCCCAAAAGAACAGCCCTTCTTGTATCAGCAGGTAAATGTCCCAATTTTGTCAAATTAATCTCTTTTAAAGGTTGACTGAACTTTCAAATGTAGAAGTTAAAATTATAAATACGTGGCTATAGTTTATTTAGTAGGAACAACATACAGTATTAAAATATTTTAAAAATGCCAGGTTTTATGGTCAGGTCCAACTAATTGATCACAGATGTTGCTCCTGAAAAACTTTATTTATTGCGAAGATTTAAAATGTTTTAGCTGTATATATTTTAGTGTGTGTGTTATATATATATATATATATATATATATATATATATACATATATATATATATATATAATTTAATTGTAACAATCCTGTTTTGTTTCAAGTCACTATTAGATTGAATAAGTTTTTCTATAAGTAAAAATACTTATTTTGTACTAAATTCTCAGTTTGGTCTATACAAGTTAAAGTAACGGAGTATAATTATAGTTTTAATAATTGTAATTTAGTTAAAGTAACACAAAAACTATTCTCAAAAGTTCCAAGTGTCTTTTTTTTTAAGTTTCAGAGATTCAAACCTATTTATTTTTTGTATTTTTTTGTACATCAACTCAACTCCCACCAAAAATGAGATACAGACACCGAGAAAAATTAATACATCTATCCCAAAAGAATCACCCAAAATGAAAAACAGAAAAAAACTATCAAAATTGAGGGGAAATTTGCGCAACATGGAAGAGAAGCTTCAGGAGAAGACCAAAGAGAATTTAAACCTAAGGAAAAGACTGCAAAGACTTGAGAAGAAAGAGAGAAAGCTGGGACTTTTGAACATGGTAGGCAGAGAGTTAAATAAAGAGTTAATAAATAAATACTACAAAGAGAGGTCACCAGAGAATATTAACCAACAACCAGAGAAGATTAATGCGCAGAATTGTCAGCCACTTCTTTCACCAAGATGAAGTTTTGACTAATAAATGGCAAATCTGGTGAAATTCGAAAAAAAGGGCCAGATATTTCGCAAGAGAGCCTTGACAGACAACATGGCAAATCTTCATAGAAGATTTCAGTCTGAGAATCCCAGGTATAAACTTTCCATGTCTCAGTTCTGCAAACTTAAGTCATTTTGGATTGTCCACCATAGAATAAAAGACAGAGAAACACATGAAAATTTTGGCCTGAAGATAAAAAAGCTGCATCAGTTAGGAATTGTAGCCACATCCTTTTCAAGGGACATTGTGCAGGCTAGTGTGTCTAGTGACAATGATATGTCCTGCATGCACAAGACATGCAGCAATTGCAAGAATAAGAAATTTCCCACAACTCTGGATCCTTCACTGAAAGAAAACATCATAATATGGGAAGTGTGAGTTGAAAAAAGGTACAGATGGGCGCACAGAAGAGAAGGAAGTGATAAATGTTTTTCTTGAGAAGAGACATACCTCCATCGAAAGGCTTGTAGAACTGACACGTGACCACCTCTCAAACTTCTCAAGACACATTGCCAACATCAAGCATCAGTCTGAAAGACTGAAGAAATTGAGAGAGTCCCTTACCCAGAATGAAGTAGTAGTTCATGTTGACTACAGTGAGAACTATGCTTGTAAATATAGCAGAGAAATAAAAGAAACTCACTTTGGAGGTGGCAACCAGCAAGTAACCCTCCATACTTGAGTTATTTATCTCCGTGGGGGGAAGGTGCAGTCTTTTGCATCTCTCAGACAGTCTTCAACACAATGCTAAAGCCAAATAAATAAACTGGCTACCGAAATGTAGATAATTACATTACAGTTTTATGTTATTTGTATGTCTGTATTTAATATCTTTAAAATTTAATATCAATAATTCAATCTGATATTACTATTCTTTTCTCTTTAAGCTGACTTTCGACAAAACCAGGCCTTATCTACACCAGAGAAGTGTCCTGCTTTTGTGATTTTTGCCTGTGGATGTTTCAGTCCAAAAGAATTTGACTTCCGAGACAGTGTGAAGTCAGAAACGGAGAATGTGAACGGTCAGTTTTTGAAGTGGGAAAGTGGGTCCTTGTGCAATATGATGGAGAACTGTTCCCTGGCACCATCACACAGTTATAAAGAAGTACAGGTCCTTCTCAAAAAATTAGCATATTGTGATAAAGTTCATTATTTTCTGTAATGTACTGATAAACATTAGACTT
>JAUCMR010021224.1:0-13051 GCA_032357425.1 Enteromius argenteus | reverse complement strand
AACACATTCATGTATATAATATATTAAGAAAAATATACTGTTTACATATTAAATATATTTCTATATAATATAAAATATAATCTATATAACTATAATTAATAATAATTCTGTAAATATTTAAAAATATATATACTGTATGTGTGTATTATTATATTTATAATAAATAAACACAGTACACATATGTTTTGTATGTAAACAAAAACTACAGTAAAAACATCAAATATTTTATTCATTTATTATTTTTACTGAAATATTTTATATTTTCGTATATTTTAAAAATTTAATTTATTCCAAAATAAATTCTCTCTCTCTCTCTCTCTCTCTCTCTCTCTCTCTATATATATATATATATATATTTTGTGTGTGTGTGAAGTTTTTTTTCTAGATTGTCTGATGAATACAAATGTTAAGAGTTCAGCATTGATTTGAAATATGAATATTTTGACATTACGGATGTCTGCATCACATTTGAACAATTTCTTTCTTTTTTTTTTGTCTGAACAGAAGCATAAAACTGCCCCCAAACCTTTGAATCTAGTACAACTGTGAGGCTTGATTTTATCAAAATTGATTAGATTTGTTTTGTTTTGTTTTTTTCTTTTTATAAAAAGTGGGTGCCATTTCATTTTGATTGAAACCTAAGAATCTTAGGTTTCAATCAAAATTCCTCCCTGCTCCAGCAGATGCATTTTTACCACCTACACAGAAAACATCTTCCCGGGACTGTTACTAATATGCACTGAATTGCCTTAAAGGGACTTCAGAGCAACCAAAGGCCACTTACACAGAGCTTTGTCATAAAGAGGAATAATGAGCATTTGAAGTAAATCACATCTCATTAGAGACACACAGAGACATCCGTCCGTCTGACATGTGAGCGCTGGAGTGGACAGGAGAGGGACGTCCCACTGGACGTGAAAATGCATGCTCGTCAGGAGCATCTAAGGCTGCTTGAGACAGTGCCAGTTCATCTTAATATACTGCCACCTTCTCCTCACATGTTTATGGCTTTCCTAAAGATTTCTGTGGTACACTGATCCTCTCTACGAGCGAAAAAACCTAACTGATTTATGGGGCGTCTTTGCTTTCAAACCATTGTTTCCAGATGTTTCTCTGACTGGAAAAAAGAGGCAGGGGTGGAATGAGAGAGAGCCGAGGTTTCTGTTGTTTATTGTAGAAGTCCAGAAATGGGGGAAAACATCCCACAAACAGAGGGATCACTCATTTGCCGGTATTATCCAGCACATTCATCCATGTAACTTATCAGTCTTCGGCCATGGCTAGTGTTATGGCAAACCTTCAAAAGTTAATTTGCATTTTTCTCCATAGTTGACCTCTAAGAATAGCTCACTTGTCCACACTGTAGACATTGAATGCTGAAGTAATTAATGGCAAACGAGATTTGAGAGCATCTTTTTGAGGGTCGGCAAACACGTCACAGATTAAAGCTCTATTGGGTTTCATGTCTAGACTACACATGCTAATAGGATTTTTGATGAGCGCTGGTATGGAGAATAATTGTCAGATGCCACTAGATGAGAGAGAAGGGTACAGTTACATATGCTGGATTTCTTTGAATATCCTTTGCTTATCCACTAATCAGAAACAAATAAAACAGCAATGCTAGCACAGCCACATTTAGAACAATGCTCCACTGCAAATAAAGAAACAAGGCTTTCAAAATGTTAAAACACTGCTTTTGTGTTTCACATTTCTAGAAAAAGCTTAAAAAATAGCCACACAGGACTTTGAAAAAACTGACTCAACTTTAAAAGTTAAAACTTTGGGGGAATTTTTTTCTAAATATATTAGAAAGAAAAAAAGAAAAAAAGAATATATATATATATATATATATATATATATTCAACAAGGAGACATTGAATTGATAAAAAAGTGACAGTAAAGTCTTTACATTATTATAAAATAAATACTAGTCTCTGGACCTTTCTATTCATCACAGAATGTAGTACAGTTTTCACAAAAAATATTAAACAGCACAACATTTTCACAAACCCAGCATGATAGATTAAGAGTAATGAAACTGAAATTTAGCATTGCCATCATTTGAAAACATACTAAAATAGAAAACAGCTACTTTAAAGTGTAGTAATATTTTACAATATTACAGTTTTTACTGTATCAAATTAATGCAGCCTTAGTAAGCAATAAGAGATTTCCTTAAAATATATTTTATATTTAACATTTTTTACTGATCCCAAACTTTAGAAATGTAGAGTATAGGTTTTGCATGTTTCTTGTTTAAATAAATTGTTATAAATGTTAATGGAATGTTGGTATATTAGAATTTATAGAATTATAATTAAATAATAAAATGTATATACAGATTTTTAATTAACAAAGCAATAGCTATTAATAGGTTTTTTGTTTTTTTTTATTAGTTGGAAGTGTACCCAAATGTTGAATAAATGAGCTCACATGGATATAACATTTGCTAAATTCTGTGGAAAACATGGAATATACAAGCAAAAAATAAATGCAGCAAACATGCACATGCAATATGCATCTTTACTGCTTAAACACACATTTCACCACATAAGTAATAATATTTGACATTGACCAGACTTATACAATCAAAAGCAGACCGCTTGTTTAGCCTGAACACGTTACTTACAGCATTCAAAATAAATGAAAAGCCATATTTTATCAGCATTGCATGGTTTCTATTCACAAAAAGCCAGTACGTGCTGCGATGATGGGAAAACATGGCTAAAAATGTCGAAGATGTATTACAGAAACTTCTGAATCCAATCTAGTAACCAAGGCCATTAAATGGAACTTTTAAAGAATATTTAGTCAAGAATTAAGATCGAAAGTTTCTGTAATACATCCCCAGAAGCCTAAACTGGAAGCAATATTTTGGAAACACAGTGTTTTTGGGTCCTCTCACGGCACTTTTCAAATGAAAAACTAATCCAAAACAGCTTTTTTCAGGGTGCCCAAAGAGCCTGTAAGTGTCACCAGTGGGCATCTGTTTGCAAAAAGCGATTTCATCTGTAGATCTGTATATGTAGCAGTTTTATAAATGCGGTAGGACATGGACTGACAAAAACCATCATGGAAAGAAACGAACACATGACTCCAGTGGAAACCCAGTGACTAATGCAAACATCACATTTGATCTGGATCTGACGACAATCATTTCTACTCCTTTCCCGAACGCAGCACACAAACCATTTCAGACCTCCAGACTTCGAATGCAAAACCACAAATGGAGCGCATCAGGTTTTATGGGTCGAGGAGGCCTCAAATACATAAATTCGCTCTGCCACGGAAGACAAAACTAATACCTTGCGTAGTATTGTATGCGTCTCCTTTCGAGTCATAAATCTTTTCACAGGTTGTCACCGTTCACCGCTCACGACATCATGTGATCAGCTGGAAATCATATACAGGTGTGTGGAAATTTTCGCTGCAAAAAAACTATATCCTTACCATATGTCCTAGGTCCGCATCAGCCACCTCCCAGCTCCGGGGTTTGACAAGGCGTGCAATTGTTACTTTTCGACAAGTGCGCTATTGGTGGAATTTAATATGCTTGTCATGTTCTACTTTGACAGTCTAAATATTGCAATCTGGGCTTACAGCCTTCCTCTCCGCTAAAGAAGAAATTCTGTAAATATGAAATGGCTTTTCCAAAGCATTCCAAGCTGGAGGAGAAGTAAACATACCCCAATGCGCTCCGAGATCAATATGATAAACGGACAAAATCATCACCATTTCCAGAATGCTAAAAAGACGAGTGCATTCGGGATGCTGTACGTCAAGGAAACATGAACCAGAGCGCTCAAGTATTTAGAGATGCTTGAATTGTAAGGCCCTTTCCTCTTTCGTAGCTTTGTTAATTTGATATATACACACAAAGAGTAGAGCATTCCCCCTTGGCGTATAATCAAAAAGAGATTTACATTAAGCAAAGCAACATGGATCTCTTGGACCTCGGGATTGGATGGTGCTTTTTCACAGGAGCCGAATCACTTGGGTTACCGTGCATCTCGATGCCCTTTTGGGAATCCATTAAGAGCAGTTTGTTTGATTTTGCACTCTACAACATTATGCAGTGTAAACATCATGGTGTTTTTGAACTCGGCCTGTTGATGCCACAAAGTCACTTAGCGGATCTGGCTTTCTTTTATGAGGTTTATATGTGCGAGTCTGTGGCCTGTGCGTCAGTGAATCCGGTAAGAAGATTTGGGGCCCCCTTTCCTTCCCTGTGTGTGTTTTGTGAGGGTGAAGGTGGCTTGTTATCCTCTGCCAGCCTAGATCAAGGGGCACCGAGGGCCTTACCGAGGGTGTCCCTGGCTTTTCCACATGGCAGCACCGCTTGTGTGGGATTTGGGCGACTCCAGCTATGCCTGATGAAGCAGTGCCTCACAAGATTGTGTAATTAACAGGAATCAATGGAGAGACGGACTAGATTTCATTGTGAACGGGGAACACTGTGCCACCCAGGGTCAAATGAGACATGGGGGATTTCAGGAGCCCCCGAGTGTACCTGTGCCAGACGGTGAAAATAGCCCGCGATGAGCTGCCTTTTGCTTGCAAATAAGGGGATTACGGCCCAAGCGAAAGCATTTGCACTGGCGGAGATTTGGGCCTCACTGATCTCACAGAAAGACGCATCACAAAGGTCCTCTGTAGGAAGCGCAGGGTCCAACGGATCTCTTTTTTCGCCAGCAGATGGAAAAGCGCTATCAGCATATTTGGACTGAATGTAAATGTTGAAGGCATTCTCAGCGTAACTCGGCTCAAGAGAGTTAAGCCGCTATCCTCAAAAGGTCAACTCATAAAGTTTGCCCGTTCAAGAACAATTCAGATGAAACATTTAGGCTTAACTTTTTACAGCGATTCTATGGTTAACTTATTAGCTCATTCGGCAGAAGCTTAGGTTATATAACAGCTGTTCTTGTGTTCAGTGCAGTAAAAATTAGGCACAATCAATGCTGGCATTAAACCATGTTTGGAAATGAACCTGTTAACTCCAAAAGCAATGTCAAAGTTATTTAACAGATAATGCTTACTGTAAGATAGCTCATTACAGATGACTCATATAATAAATATTCACAATATAGTACCGTTTAAAGGTTTGTGGTCAGAAAGACTTTTAAAATACTTTTATTTAATAAGGACAAAAAAAAAAAAGATCAAAAGTGACACTAAGGACTTTTATATTGTTGCTTTTATATTGTTTTCAACATTATTGATAATAAGACACCAGCATATTTTTGATATCAGCATATAATTATGATTTTTGAAGAATCATATGACAATGAAGACTGGACTAATGATGCTAAAAACTCAGCATCACAGGATTAAATTATATTTTAAACTAAACAGATACTTTAAATTGTAATAATAATGCAGCATTATGCTACTTTTACTGTGCATGTTGTTCTTTTGTTTGTTTGTTTTTTTGATCAAATAAATACAGCTTTGGCGTGCTTTAATTTTATTTTTACCAATCCCATCTATCTATCTATTTATCTGTCTATCTATCTCTCTATCTATCCATCTATATAAGCTATATCACTCAGCCCTAGTATTTGGAGAATGAAAAGTACAAGATAAAATAAGCTGCCGCTCAAAAGCATTGGCATGAGCTTTCAGTTTTGAACTTAAGACCTTTTTGTCATGATGAAGATGAACCATGTCTCAGAGACAACCGAATCCTGTCTACAATTTCAATATGCCTGTCTTTGTGTGGTCATACAGTCAAGCCATTTAGCCACTAAAGCTACGGAATGTTTTTGCTGCGGGAAGAATTCTGGACGGTTGCCACTGGAGACTGTTCTAGGACTTTTTTCACACCCTCAGATCCCCTGCCAGTTTGGGAGAGGAGACTCCCACAATGTCAGGCCCCAGTTAAGTTCCAAACCCAGAGTCGTGCTTGCTTCAGAGCTAGGGAGACGTTCTCCACTTCACCTAGAGCAGAAGACATCACAGGATCTGACAGCATGAAAGAGCCATCTGAAAACTGACCCTAAAAGAGCAGCGCCAATGTGGCACAACAATACTGACCCTTAATCAAGACCCACTCCTTACACGGCTCATTAATCATACGGCATCTGTAGGAAAGCAGCCGAGGGGCCAACAGGACTGGGTCCAGACTAGAGAGATTGTGAGTTTTTTTTTAGCTGGGCGAGCATGGGCTTGTAGGCCGCAAGCTTTAATGGGCAGGTGGTGTTTAGATCAGTGTCTCCGAGTTCATCTGGTACTTTCACAGATTGTTAAGAAGGCTTCAAATGAACTGACCTGGTCAGTGAGTACTAAGCAATGTTTCCTCTAAACTGCCTGTGCACTTTCTACACACACGGACAGAAATCTGTGCAGAAGGCAGACATGACAGAGAGCTCTCCAAACAAAACTAGATGATTAAACAATATTGAATCCGAAGTCTATATGCATGTCCATTGATTCTGAATATGGAGCTGGATCTATGAAAAATAATTTACATAAAAATGCAGCGCTGACTAAACGGAAGTGCATATTTTTTTCTTTCTTTACTTTGCTTTCTGTTTGTGTATTTTTTCCCCATTATCTCATTAATGTTTCTACATATGCAATAATGAAGTTGAAATTTTCAGTTCTCGAAATAATAAAGTGTTTGAGGGCTGCATTATTCAAGTACACAGTAAAAAAAAAAAAAAAATTATTCAATCTGTTACTTGCTGTTTTTTTGTAATTCTGAAAGCTAATAGGAAATTCTTATTTATTTATTTTCAAATTAAATTTGTAAATAACAGAACATATAAAATTAATTTAATTTAATTTAATTTAATATATGTTATAAATATATGTTATATATATATAAATATATATATATATAAAAAATTAGAAATGTTCAATAATATCTAGAGATGGCAAATCAAAGTAGGTGAACTTTACAAAGCAGAGAATTAATTTTAGTACAAGAGAACGAGGTTAGAGGAAGTTACAGATAATTTAATATTAGTAAAGTGTAAAAATAAATAAAACAACATAAAAAATATATATATATTTCTAAAGCATTTCATTGTTAAAAAGAAGAAGAAGCAGAAAAATCTGACACAGTGAACACTGGGGTGATTCTGTTCAGGTGGCTGGAGGGTCTGTCCAACAGAAATAGGTTTTGCTTAATGAAAGTAAAATTGAAGGAAACATTGGTACCGGGTTAAAAATTTCATTTGAGGCAAACATCCTTCAGCAGAGCAGACAGAATCTATTTCACCTCCAACAGTCAAATTAAGCCAACATCGACTAATGACTTGAAATGCTCCCAGGTATATAGACCAAGATTCCTAATGACACCAAATAAAAGGACAAACCGATGACTTCGAATGAAAATGTTAATGCAGTGAATGCCCACAGCGATTCAAAATTAAACTGCCCCCACCTTCTCATAATATTTGACCTCGTAGTCCAAAATGATCCCATTGGGTCTCTCTGGCTCCATCCATGACAGTGAGATGCTGTTTCTGGATGTTCGGTCCTTCCTGATGACAGTCACTGCAGATGGAGCTGTGCAGAGAGAGAGAGAGAGAGAGAGAGAGAGAGAGAGAGAGAAACACAAAACAGAAAAAAGCGGATTAGCTTCTTCCACTCTGGCTTACAAGCACATAAAGCCTAAGGTCACAGGAAGTTCAGCTGACATTTTCATTCAACAATTTGCATCCTGTGAACTGGTTCCTGTTGACCTAATCGAGTTTGCTCTCCACTGGGGGCCAGTTTCAAAGTTGGGAAAGTTGGGACTGAAAGACAAATTGATGCAATCAGGCAACGGCTGGTTCCTGCAAACAGTGGCCACTTTCATGTCAAGTCAATACCTCTACATTTAGAGCACAACTCATTAATTCAGGGTTTTTTTTGATGCCAAGGACCCCCAATTATGAAGTAATCCATTCATGAGTAACCCAATTACTAAATAATGAAAGCTGGTATAACACTGTTCAAAACAGTTGAGGTTGGTAAGATTTTTTTAAATGTTTTTGAAAGAAGTATCTTAGCATGTCTGCTTTTATTTGACAAAAAATATAGTAGCCTAAATAATGTGAGATATTATTACAATTTAAAAAAGGTGTTGTCTATTTTAATACATTTTAAAAACATAATTTATTAAAGCTGCAAAGCTGAATATCCTGATTTCCGCTTAAGAAATATATTTCTTCAATTAAATAATGATAAACAATACAAAATATATAATAATAAATGTAATATTAGAAATATTTTGAATCATTATAAATGTCTGTACTTCTTTTTCATGTCTCCTTATACTGAATAGAAATATAAAATTAATTGATTCATATTCTTCCTTCTTAAGGTCCTAAAATTCAATTCAATTCAATTCTATTCTATTCTTCCTCCTTAAGGTCCCAAGATTTGATTCTATTTAATTATATTCTATTCTTCCTCCTTAAGGTCCTAGGATTCTATTCTATTCTATTCTTCCTCCTTAAGGTCCTAATATTTTATTCTATTCTATTCTATTCTATTCTATTCTATTCCTCCTTATGTCCTAAGACTTCTGTGAGTAAAAAATACACATTTAGTCTTTTCTTTTCTTTCGTTCTTTCTTTATGCCCACTTACACCATTTTGACGTTTCTACAACTTAACTGTAAATTTGACAAATCTTTCGTAAAACTCTTCCATTTGTGTTCTTTCTATCTGTTTTTCATATAAACACCATCGTTTGATCAAGGTCTGGTGAACCAGCATAATTATTCCGGGTATCCTAGTCATTTACATAACCCTCCAACTAGTGAACTCTTTTAAAAAGTATGTGTAGTTTTGCACATCTCTAAGTGTGCTACAGGCAGCCCAAAGTCTCGCTCCGCTCTGGCACTTCACATGGTCCCAATCTGTGAGTGTAATTCAAGTCAGAGCCGGCCCCGCTCTCGCCCTGCCTGGCGCTCATGTTCTTTTTCAACTTTACAGCTCTGTAATTGCGAGGCAGCAATGAGGCCATGGAGGCATCTGACTTGCCTGTGTTTTAATTTTATTAGACCACAGGAAAAAACATGTTGTTCTTTCAAATGTTCAAGCTTTTCTTGATTGTGATTATAAAGTCTTGAAATGCTTCTTTTTCCCTGGAACCCTTTCGTTTTCTTTTTTTTTTTCTTTCTTTCTTTTCGTCTATTTCTCTTTGTTAATGAATCCAGATGGGCTCAGTCTGTTTGAGTTTGCAGCCTCGCTGCACAAGCTCCTTCCCTACGGCACTCTGATAGGGGAGGAATTATTGAAGTTTTATAGCGGCCGCAGTTTATGGAAGCTATGATTTATAATGTCTGGACAGCAGGCTCATTTGACACTGTGCATCTTTCTCAGTGCTCACAGCGTGAACAGATCAACTTTGTCTTAAAATCAAATAAAAAGCACTGGTTTATACAGACCTTCTGAAGGAATGTGACAGCAAAGGGCAAAGTGAGAGATTATAATTATTTGTCTGAAACCAAATGAGCAGCCTTATTAGGGAGCGTTTTATGCCATATAGCACTATTGAGATGTGTCCTAATAGCTTATGATAATATATATGTATATATTTCATTATTATTTTATTTTTACCTTTTGTTCTCACTTGCTTTTTATTAAAAATGTGTTGTTGTTGTTGTTGTTTTTTGTTGTCATTTTTTCATTTTATTTTTTATTCATTAATTCAATTAATCTGTACAGTGCACAGTATTTATTTTTATTGATTCATATTAGTTTATTTAGCTTTAGTTATTTTTGCACTTTAACTCAAACTAAATAAGAAATGATAAATCTTGTATTTGAGGGGACAAATTTGAAGTGATGTCCACAACCGTAATGGATATTGTCAAGTACACTCATTCCGATAATGCATCTCAATTAGGAGGGTACAACCAATGAATAAATTCCACAGTCTTGCCAGAAAATGTTGCATGCAGCACTTCTTGTGCCCTTGATGTCTGAATTTACTCACTGATTGTCACTCACTCGTTCAGTGGACTGTATTAGTGGAGTAATTTAGGGAGTTTTGAGTAAGAGTAAGTAGGAGTGCGATTTCGGATACAGCCTCAATGTTAAGGATCCAAAAGGTTGTTGTAAAAATTACTCCGCTGTCTAAGATACTGTATCTGTACCTTTTGATCAACTTCTAATACAGAACTGTATTTACCCTTCACAGAGAACCAAACCACAGAATTTGAGACAAGCTGAGGTAAAAATAAATAAATTAAAAAATTAAAATAAAATTGTGAACAAAGTGGAATAAATTGTAATTATAATCTATGTGACAACAAAGAGCAAAGCAAATATTATTATGTTTCTATTATGACTAAATATTAATAAAACAGTTCCAAGAGTTTGACTGTTTTATTCAATACTTGCTATTCTTATGATTTATTAGCTTCACAACATGCTAACGCCGAACTCTACTGGAAACAATTGTGAGTCTTTTCTAATTGTGTGGCGGCAGATCTTTCAACAGGATTTTCACTCGGTTTTGGAGCTGTGTGTATTTCTCAGCTTTCTCCTTGTGAACAGATCACCTCTGTCTTAAAGCCAAAAGAAATCCCACAAACCCCGAGAAGAAAGCAACAGCGAACAGAACCACATGATTGTATGTGGGATACTGCAAGAATATTCAGTTACAGAAAAACGCAGAAGGGAGGGAACTTGCTGTTCTTGAGCCACAAGCTCAGAAGAGGAGTGAAATCAGAGCGCTGTGTTTACAGGTGTGCCTTACAATTATTATACTTGCTAGTATGCTGCAGTGCAGATGTAAGCATTTACAAATAATCTTTGCGAAGTGCTGTCGAGATGATGACATTCTGCAGAATGTGGTCTCAAAATGTCCTCCACATGACTCTGCGGATGTGGGACAGAGGCACGGCATTACTATGGGTGCAGAACCTACTTTACTTTCTCCCTGCCCTTTTCCCCAAAAAACTCCACACGCCAAACAGAAGAGGCAAACCGCAACAACATATTTCAAGAATGTGTGAGTGAGTCATGGAAAACCTTCTGTAATGCCGTGATCCAGCTAAACACTTCCACGCAGATCAGGGGCCAAAATTAACACTTGCCAAGTGCCAAACGCAAGTCAGAATTGGCTTTGGCTGTTGACTGGTAACATTATAAGGAACTGCAACATTTCATGGTTTAAATCCAATCGTAATAATGATATCTGACCTTAACTGATGTAATGCGATCGATTGTATAGAGATTTTTTTTTATATATATATATATACTACTTTATATTGCAACATACACTACTGTTCATAGTGTTGAAGATATTTTTTAAATCTATAACTTTTGCTCACCTTGACTGCTTTTATGTGATTAAGCATACAATAAAACAGTAAAATCTTTAAATATTATTACACTTTAAAATAGCTGTTTTCTATTTGAATCTACTTTAAAGATGAATATACTCTAAGATGCAAAAGGTCTCAAGGTTACATATGTAACCCTAGTTCCTCAAAGGAACGAGACGCCATGTCGACAAGATGCTATGGGGAACGCCTCCAGCGTGATGGCTTTGAATAGTATGTGTAATCAGTCCAATGGATGGGCGAGACGTCATAGGTGGATGACATCATTGGCCAGGAAGCATAAAAGCACGTGGAGTAAATTTGAGACATTTCTCTTCAGGAACTGAAGCCGCGTCGACAAGATGCTATGGGGAACAAGATGCCCATGCCCCCAGACTTGCAAATCCCTGCCTAGTGTGTGTATCTGCACAGCTAGGGCAAGAGAACAAAAGAGCATGGAGTGGCTCGCAAGTCCTATCCGTAGAAATGGACAAACACGTGGGGGGTAGACCATCCTGCAGCATTACAGATCTCCTGTATAGAGACCCCAGATATCAAGGCCTTGGAGGCCACCACACTCCTAGTTGAATGAGCCTTGACTCCTAGCATTGGCGGGAGACCAGAGAACTCATAAAGCAGTATTGATGGCATCCACAATATAACTTCTTCTGCCCGGGCTCTCTGAAGGGAGGAGGACTGAAGTCCTGCAGTAAAATTGGCTGTGGTGTGACCGCAGGGACCCTAAAAACGCACCCACAGGGTACGGATGAAGGGGCCACTGCGATCTGAAATCTCCCCTATGGGCTCAACAGGTGGCCTACAGAGGGCCTCTAACACCACGGCCAGATCCCAAGTAGGGACTTGGGATCGTACTGGAGGCCTCAACCTCAGCGCACTGCGGAGGAAACGTGTAACCAGTGGGTCCATCAGGTCTGAGAGCCATACTTGGCCAAGCCAAAATGGCGCTACAAGTAGTAGACTGACTGCGTCACGGGGCACTCTCTCCAGAACTCCTGGGAGCAGAGCGATCAGGGGAAAGACGTACAGACGAAGCCTCGGTGACATCTTTACCATGGCATCCAGTCCCAGTGGAGCTGGATGAACTAGAGAGAAGCTGGATGAACATTGCGCATTCTAGAGCTGAAAAACTCTCCAAATTTATCCATTCCCCGGGCCAGCTCCCAACACCGGGCCCTGATGCAGGAACCAAGGTTTCCTCCACATGTCAAGGCACGCATGGCGTGACACTTTGATCATGTGAAGGAGGTTTCCCCTTGGGGAAAAACCCGTAGTACTAAGCAACCACTGTAAGGGTCTTATGTACAGCAGGTCAAGAGGTATCACGTTGGACACAGCTACCATCAGACCCATCAGTCTCTGAAACTGCTTGACAGTGAGTGACTGGCTTTCTCTCACTCTCGATCCGAGCAGGTGTCATACGAGCCTGCATCGTGGTTGAATCCCACACCACACCAAGATAAGTGGTTCTGGTTTCTTGGCGTTCAGTCTCAACCCCAACTGTTTCATATGAGCGAGGACGACATCTCGATGTCTGGTAACTTTGCACATCGACTTTGCTAGAAACAGCCAGTCGTCGATGTAATTGAGTATGCGGATGTCCTGGAGTCACCGAGGAGCCAGCGCAGCAACCATACACTTCATAAACGTGCGGGGTGAGAGTGCAAGGCCGAAGGGAAGAACCTGATATTGGTATGCTTCGCCCCGAACGCGAACCTCAGGAACTTCCTGTGTGAAGGATGGATGGACACGTGGAAGTACGCG
>JAUCMR010021223.1:0-13056 GCA_032357425.1 Enteromius argenteus | reverse complement strand
TTCAGACCTGTCCAACTTGGGTGTCCCACTTGAAGACTAAGCTCCTGCTGGTATAGCTCTTAAGGTCATTGAGGCACGCAAACAAATTTTTCCACTTGTTTAAACACTACAGAGACATCAGGAGGCAGCGGTAAGTGTCAGAATTACTAGCCGCGGTGAGGCTGCCCTCGGCGGATACGTGAGCACTGAGCACTATTTACAGTCACGTCGACACATTTCTCAATAATTAGGTCATTTTTATAAAAGTGTCCCAAAGTAATGTTCAGTCATGGTCTACTTCCTGAGACTCATACATGTCTCTATCTCTCTCTCTTACTCTCTTACACACACACACACACACAAAGGAAGAAGTGCACTGTTTAACTTCCTGAATAATTTCCTATTTCCCTACACCAGCCCTGCACCTAAACACACCCTTTACAGGATACTTGGCTCATGTTGGTATTGGTGGTTTACCGATGAGTGTACAGTACATATCAGTACAGGAACTGTCTTTCAAACTTTTGATAGTTTACATCAAGTAGTGACAGAGTGCACAGTTATATTACCAACATGAGTAAGCATTTTTAATTTAATCATTTGTATTTGTAAGCATCTTGTTTGTGAACAATTACACAATTGTACTGGGTCATTTACATAAATAATAATTTTTGAAAGATCTTGAACAAAGGAAAAGTTGTGTGATGCTGTTTGTGCAAATAGTTTAGAGAAATGCACACACTACTTTGTCAGTATTACAGTAACATAAGAAAATGTGTTAGCTTTTGAGAAGTGTTTGTGATATGTTGAATGCAGCGCTTCTTTTTGCAGGAGATGTGAGGTATTTTGTGCAGGGACGGGTTATTTAAGGCACGTTTGCTGAAACAGAGTGTCATCGTTCTCACTCATTTTAGGTTTCATACATTTAAAAACACATAAGTACTAACAAAACCATACATTTATAGTTTATAGAAATGGCAATAATTACAAATATATCTGATGATATGTTTTATTAATAGCATATACAGATTGTGTAGGTTTACTCTGCTCTTCTCCCTGTTTCCCGGGGACTTACTTTAACCTGTTTCGGGACGAGAGGATGAATTTACGTGTTGTAAATCCCCACATGGGAAACAATAAGGCTAAACATTCTAAATCAACGGTCGCCTAAAAAAAACTCACTCTGTGGGCTCAGCCAGAGTATTTTAAACTCACATGTGAAAGGGTTAAAACAAACAGGGAGACAGTAAGGCCTTTCAGTCTTTTGCACTGC
Organism: Enteromius argenteus; assembly: GCA_032357425.1. NCBI lineage: Eukaryota > Metazoa > Chordata > Actinopteri > Cypriniformes > Cyprinidae > Enteromius > Enteromius argenteus. Next base: position 11,804 of record JAUCMR010021223.1, on the reverse strand, counting down.
ATCTCTGCTGAAGGACAAGATTCAAGGACACTATTCTGAGCAGTGGATATTGTTAGCACTAAACCATGATGAGAAGCGAGATTATCTTTTGTCTGTGGATGTTTATCAGTAATTGTAAGTAGTCTAAATGTTATGTAGTTAGTTATCGCCTTGCGTTTAGACTCTTTTAAGATGTGTAAATGTTTTATAAATTACTGACATGACTGCATAAATCAAATTGTTTGAGTGTTAGAAATTGTGTGACAAGTGAAGATTTTGTGTTTGTGTACTTTTGTATAGATGATTATGTACCTTCTTTGCTTTGTAAAGTTTAAGCCATCAACAACTACTACTACTACTAATAATAATTGGTGTAAATGGCTGAGTATTTCTATGGCACAGCTACATTTTCTTAAAGTTACATCTCAAAAATACTTTTGTTTCAGCTGTTTGTGGGTACATATTCACTTTGTCTGTTTTTCTCATTTCTCATAGTCTCTATACTGCTCGCTTTGACTGACAAACTGTTTCAGATGATTCAGAGCGGGTTGAACAAATGCAAACTGAGAACTCCAGGGAAAAAATACTCAAAAGTTTAAAATAATGGTTATGTGATCATTAGTGGTTTAAGGGTTGGATCATTTACACAGGGCAATCACTAATGTTAGCAGAGGCTGTAGTTGCCTGCCTGACTGTACCCTGTATTTTATGAATAAATGAGTCTGCACATGGATCCGCACGTCTCCTCATCTCATCGTGACAGTACCTTGTATTTCTGTTACATTTTTGAGAGTTTCTTTGTGAAGATTAGATAAGCGTCAGATAAGAGTCTTGACAACTTGTAGCCCAGTAAAAATTTTTATATATATATATATATATATATATATTTAGTCACTTCGACACATTTCTCAATAATTATGTCATTTTTACAAAACTCTTCACACAGTTCTGCAACTTCCGGTGTGAGTGTGAGCGCGGGCAGGTGGAGTGCTGTGAGTGGCGTCTGCAGTGAGTGTGGAAGACTGTTGCCTAGCGATAGGTGAGGCTGTGGGGCATGAGCACATAATGTCAGCCTCCAGGATGAATAGTGCCACGGTTGTGTTTCTTAGCTCGGTTGAGAAAGCAAACGAGTTAGTTGAGGCTGGTATAGTTATTGATAACCTTTTTACTCTGGTACTCCCGCTTTCTATGCCATCTAAGAAAGTTTTGTTGTCTAATGTCCCACCTTTCGTTAGCGATGAAACTTTAGTAAGAATCATGTCTGGATATGGTAAACTGGTTTCACCTATCAAGATGATACCGATTGGCTGTAAGTCTCCCCTTTTAAAGCATGTGGTATCATTCCGGCGTTTTCTTTTCATGATCTTAAAAGATGATGAAGAACTTGATTCATCACTGCATCTAAAAATTGATGACTGTGATTATGTTATCTATGCCACGCCGGAAAAAATTAGATGCTTTAATTGCGGGGACGTGGGTCACTTAATTCGCACATGTCCTAGTAAAGCGAGAGAAAATGGCTCAGTGGTTAATGTTAGTGCGGGTAGTGTTGATGAGTTGGCTGAGGCCAGTCCATCGAACAGTGCCCATTCTGTGACAGAGTCAAATAAAAAGTTTCTACTAAGAGAAAAAAAGCTGGTGATCTTCAAGCTGTTAAAGCAAAGAAAGCAAACGTGGAAGATGTCTATTGTGATCTTTCTGGCCAGGTTGGATCGGTTTTATGTATATAAATTACCATTGCAATATTGTTAGAAGATGTTTAATCACCCCGTTGAGTTTTTCGCGTATGGTACAGTGTTTTGTGTTTGTAAATTCTGTCAAACCTAAGAGTGCATATTGGAAATTAGATGTAAATTTATTAAATGACAAGTATTTTAAAGTCATGTTTAAAGTGTTTTGGGGTGAATTTAAAACCATGAAGGGATCTTTCAGTTCTTTAAGATAATGGTGGGATTTTGGGAAAGTGCAGATGAAGCAATTTTGTATGCAATATACTCAAAACGTCACTAGAGAGACTACTTTAGTCATGAACACCTTGGAGGCCGATATTCTAAAACTTCAAGAATTGGCTGAGTCAACTGGTGTACAGAGTTATTTTGACTCTTTGATAAAAAAGAAGACTCAGTTGGCTGATCTGCTGGGTTTTAAAACACAGGGGGCTCTGGTCAGATCACGCTTCCAGAGTGTGAACCAGATGGATGCTCCTTCCAGATGTTTTTTCAGCTTGAAGAGGAAGAATGACCAGAGCAGAGCCATTCATGTCTTGCTCTCTGAGTCGGGTAGATTCTTGACAGATCCTGCAGAACTCCGTAAGAGAGCAGCTCTTTTCTACGAGAATTTGTATAAAAATGAACTTGGAGCAGGATGTGAGAGTGGAAGTGACTTTTTTGGAGATCTTCATCAGGTACCAGAGAAGGCAAACGCTGGAATCTCAGGTGCTTTGAGTGAGGAAGAGTTGTATAAGGTCCTCCAACAAATGGAGTCTGGAAAGGCCCCAGGAATAGATGGTCTGCAAGTTACTCTGGGCTGAATTGAAGGAGGATTTGCTTAGAGGTATTGATTGAAAGCTCATTCAGTAAAACTCCTTTCGGCCTTTAAAGGTTTATCTTCAGCAAGCGTAAACTGGAGGAAAAGCAAAGCGTTATTATTGGGTAAATGGGTGGTAGGCAAACCAGACCTTCCAGAGGGCTTAGTTTGGAAAACATCAGGTTTTAAATATATGTATTTGGGTGATGATTTAACAGTGCAAAAAAATTAGGTAGAGGGTCCTTGAGAAAATTAAAGGTGGCTTGGAAAAATGGAAATGTCTGCGTCCTAAGATGTCGTATAGAGGGTCCATTTTAATAGTTAATAATTTAGTCGCATCCTCTTTATGGCACAAGTTTGCTTGTGTTGATCCTCCGTCTTACTTAATTCAGGCTACTCTGGTAGATTTCTTCGGGCATAAATTGCATTGGGTCCCGCAAAGTGTTATTTTTGCCCAAAGAAGAGGGTGGACAAGGTTTAATACATTTGCAAAGCAGGATAGCAGCCTTTCGGTTGCAACGTATTCAAAGACTACTAGTTGGTTCACTTGATTTTAAATGGTGTGCTGTTGCTTATGTGATTTTACACAAGTTTGAGAATTTAGGGCTGAACAAAACTCCTTTTCTGTTGGACTCTTCAAAGCTGAACACTTCTGGATTGCCAGTTTTTTACAGGAACATTTTCAAGACTTGGAGTCTTTTTGTTTTTAGACAAATGGAAGACCAACAGTCCTTGTTTTGGCTCTTGGAGGAACCTTTAGTTTGTGGAGCACGTCTGGATTTATCTGCCAGTGGACTGTTATCTGCCCAGGACTTAACAAGGCTCTCATCGACAACAAAATCATCACCGTGGGATATTTATTGGAGTTTGTTGGAAGTATTTGGATGATCTTGATATCTTTGAAAGTATTTGGTGTTGCAACAATGCTTTGTGTTGTTTGATGGAAGCTGAAGTGTGTTTTACATTTTTGTGATTTGTTTTTGTCTTCATGTAAAATGAAATGAAATGTTTTTAACTGTGTAAAATTCAAATTCGCTCTCTCTCTCACACACACACACTCACACACAGGAAAAGGTGCACTGGTTTTTAAACCTAATTTCCTATTGCCCTACACCAACCCTGTACCTAAACATACAGGATATTTGGTTGGCATTTTGCATTTTGCGGGGCAGGTTATTTAAAACACGTTTGCTGAAACATTCAGCATTCACATTCAGACCGATGAACACTGACAGTTTTGTTTATTCGATCGCTGCTAGAGCAGAACTTTGTGCATCATACATTCATTATTTTTCTTGGCTAACAGCAATATTCATTCCTGATTCATCAACTGCACCATCTTCTGTTATTTATGACAATGACTGTTACAACTTTTCTTGATTGTGTTTTCCAGGTGTGTTTGCTGCAGAGACGGATCAAATGAAGACAGAAGAAGTGTGTAAAGTGCAGGGAGAATCTGTGACCCTTCACAGCGGTGTAGAAGAATATCATCAGATCAACTGGACGTCTGAGAACAGGATCATCGCTACATGTAGAGGAAGCACAGACGGGACTGGATCATGTGAGATTAAAGATGAGAGATTCAGAGGCAAACTGAAGATGGACAATCAGACTGGCTCTCTCACCTTCATCAACATCAGCACTGATCTCACTGGACTCTATTAAATACAGATCATCAGCAAGTCTTCTAAACAGACGTCAAAGAAGAACTTCAATGTTACTGTCTGTGGTGAGTGAATACTTTATATTATTCATTACAGCTCTTCTTATGACATTGTAACCTCGGTCTGTCTTTGTCTGTTACAGAAGCAGTCCTGGAAACAGATCAAACCAAACCGAAATGTGGACAGGGATTGGTACTAGTACCGGTACTTGTGCTGCTGGTGTTTGTTGGTGTCGTGGTTTACTGTTGTTGTTTCAGAAATAGAGAACAAAATGGCAAGTATAACCTACAGCTAACACTGCACTGATAATAATACTGTGTGAGATTAAAAACCCTGAGCTGGACACATTCCCCTCTCTCACTTTCTGTAGCAGAACATTAACAAATGAATTAAACATAAAAAAAAAAGATTAACATGACAGAGATGGAGAAACACGCAGGTATACGTTTCTCTTGAAAGCAGAATAAAAACATATTTGCAGCTCTCAATTCTTTTCAGGATCTCACCAATAAACCCCTTCTCTGTCACTGGAGCAGTATCTTGTCAAAAGAGACATGTTTGTACCTAAAGGGTCCATTTCAGTACCTTGAAGGTGCATATTAGTACTTAAAGTGTACATATTTGAACCTAACAGGTACCTTTATTTCTGAGAGTGTGGTCTAAATCAAGGAGGTTAAAGGCACAAAATGTAAGACTTTTGTAACAAAATATCCAAAAAACGCTTGAACAGTGTGATATATTTCATGCAGTTGTGTACGTACGTTATCTCAAAAATTCAAATAAATCTCAGATTAAATAATGAACCGTCCCTGTTCATTGTCACCTATCAGTGACACACTATCCTCTGTTTCTGTCTATGAACACTACGGCAACACACATGGACAAATGCAGAAGTGGTAGTTATTTATTGAGCATTCTCCACAATCCCAAAAAACATAGCTGTATACAAACTGAGGAACAGACATTGGAACAGTTAATGAAATAAAACAAGAACAAATATCGGCCTGGCGTTTCAGAAATAGAGAGAGCTTCGCGAAAACAGAGACTCTGCTCTCGCGTGTGTTTTAATAAAATAAATATTTAAGCAAATATATATAAATATTCATTGTGCAAGTAATAGTCATGTACAGGTGATTAAATATATATAAATGAGCTTTTTGTCAGTGAACATGATCCACGCTCCATCATTGCGTCATCGAGCTTCGCCTCTAGTGGTGAAAACTTGTGGCTTTAATGGGTGAAAAAAATAATATCCTCCTAGCTTATGTAAGAAAGATTACACCTTTATCTGTTCTTATATTTCTTCTAATGGTGTGATTTCAGGAGTGGTTTAACACTGTGTGAAGAACAGAGGAAGAGTCATCAGCCGCTCAGATGAGGAGAGTGTTAGATAACACCAACACCTGAACCAGCATCTTCAGGACAAAAGCCAGATGCCAGTTCCCTCACAATCCATTCATAACTATGTTCTCAAACCTTAAACTGATGCAAACTACAACAAATCTTTGCTTTCTAAACCAGAGAAATTACTAACACAGTAACTACGGTATTTTATTGTCAATTCAAATAATATTTAATATAGGTTATTATCAGCATTTGCGTTCAGCTCTGTGACAGCTAAGCTAAAATATTAAATGGTGTGTGAAAGTTGTGATTTGTGGTCAATCTGTGTGTAATAACAAGAATGACTGATGTAGTAATTATACTGTATGTACAGGTGGTGACTTGAGCAGCAGAGAGCATCTATGGTCCACACTTGCTGCTCACTTAGGGTCAGCAAAGGTTCTTAAAATAATCTCACTGAATCTGGGCTGGACCTGACCATTTAGAAAGATTTAGCTGCGTCTCAGCCAATCCCCCGCTGATCATTCACACACGAACTGCACTGAAAACTGAAATCAATGGAAAGCTAAGCTTTAAAATATGCAAAGAATATTATTCATGTTATTCATGCTGGAAATGCACTAAAACATGTTAAAACATGCTAGACATCATGCTATTAATTAGTGTGTTAGAACTTATTTCTCTAATTATCATCTGAGCAACACTCTTAAAAATAAAGGGGCTTCACGATGCCATAGAAGACCTTTTTGCGTCTAAATGGTTTCATAAGAACCTCTAACATCTGAAGAAGCCCAAAAAAGAGATAACTCTAAAGAACCTTTGACTGAATGGTTGATTGTGGAACCAAAAACAGTTACGGTATGGCATCGCTGTGAAAAACCTTTTGAAGCACCTTTATTTTTTAAGAGTAAACAAGCACTTCAAGCAAAAGATCTTGGATGAGGAGGGGGCATGGTCCAAGTCACAGCTGGAAAAACCTTAGAGGAAACACTGTACTGTTATTGTCCAGTCATTCTTTTTTGGAATTATTTGTAAATGTAAACCTTTAAATAAACCTTTTTATGTGATGTTATTTGTTGCATTCCTCTTGACTATTGTACTCTGAGGAGTATTACTACAAAAATAATAATTTTCACACATTTAAAAAAAGGTAATCCTATCTACTGAATTTCACTTCATTTAAATGGTGCACAGATGTTTTCATACAAATTTAGTTATCAATAACAAAGGTATTCAGTAAACACATTAGTACAGACATGGCATTTTATATTTTTATGTACAGTAATAAAGTATGTGTTGTCCTAATGGCACACTATTTGATCTATTAACATATAAAAAGCCTTCACACCTCACAGCACTAAACATAGGTACTTTTACAGATTCTAGGATACATCCACATGTCTGTTTTATCTGGTAAACTTAAAGTTTAGCTGAGATTTCCCATTGAGCATGCCCTTGGGTGTGGTTGGTTAAACTGGCTGATTCCTCCCAAGCCTGAATGACAGTTCCCTTTTGCTATTTGATACTTTGAAGTAATGACAGAATTTGATTTTTTTGAAGCCCAGCTTAAATTCTAGCATTGGTTGAAACATGTGATGCTCTGACCTCCTTGTGCACCTGAAGTATATGAGCTGGCTATTCCATTTCAACTAATTTTAACTCACAAACCGCTAACCTAACATTACTTCCCCATATTAGCAAAATATTTGAGCATAGCAAAGGAAATATAATAACTTGTATACATGGTATGTGCATGTAACGTTCATATTAGTGCAGATGAAGTATAGCATTAAGTGTCTAAAGTGCGAATTGATCTCTAATCCCATTAAGTTAACTGATGTCGACTGCGCCTCGTTAACTTACACAGCGGATAATAAATGTTACTCAGCAAGCAAACCTTATAATAAACTATAAAACTTATTTCAAATATGATGTTTTATTATTATGGCAGTGCCCAGGGCTGGCTCAAGCCTTTATGTGGCCCTAAGAAGAATTTTATTTGGGGGCCCCTCAGTGCCACCAATAAGACTGGTTATTGTCAAAGCTTGTTTATTAACACAAACCCAACACACCATCAGTTTAGTTTGTTGTAGTGTTACTTACATCATACTATTGTTTGCCTGGTATGTTTTTACTCTTCTGTGATTTTTTTTATTGCAGCAGTTATAAGAGTGGTCAGGTGTTAACATGCACTTAACATTCAAAGTCTTAACATATCACATTGCATACTTGCAGTTTTTCTCAGTCGCTTTGGTCCATTTCTCACAACACTATTTACATTTGCACAACTGAGAAAAACTGTAATGTGTCCTGAAAAATAGCCAAATAAACCAGCAGACAAAGCATTCACAGATCCTAAATATTAATCAAAGTTGTCATTTTATTACAAGTAATATATATTTATAGTAAATATTAAACAGCAGAGAGCACCGGTAAAATCTAGCTAACTGGGGTATAATGGAATATAATAGCACCCAGCTAGGCTAAGGTAAATAATGTTAAGCTGTTAACAATTTATAAAATTTGGTTTTATAAAATGGTTTAAAATGTGAAAAAAAGCCTAGCTGACTTCTATAAATTATCATTTGAACACATTTTGCATTTTAAGTCAGTTTTAGATATATTTTATTTATTGTTTTATTGTTACATTTTTATTTAGTTTTTAGTTATGCTCAACCAAGGCTGAACAAGATTGGTTATATTCTGAAATGTGATTATGTACCTTCTTTTCTTTGTGGAGTTTGTAAATCTGTGACCCTTCGAGGTCATAGTAAAATGGAGTCAGATTTGAATTTAACCTCAATTGAATAACTTTACGTGCTGAAGAAATCAAACATGCAGGGCACCTTCTTCATCCACCTTTGGACACCTTCTTTGGGCCAATTCACTAAAATGTTGAATGTGATCATTTATTACCATTTATCAGCCAGACACTAATTTTTCACGATTTTAAACATAACTTGGTCATACTTGGTCGGTCATCCATATTACAAAACATGCACTTTGAATCTATTAAAATTATTATTATTATTATTAACTTTTGTGGTGTGAGTTGTGAAAAAAAGTTAAGTTCACACAAATTATATTTGACATCATTTAAAAAATTAATAATAATAGCAACTAAAAAAAGATAATGTTGAAGTAAATCTAAAGATGTCAAAGGCTGAAGGGAAAAGTGTAGTTTGGAAAGAAGCTGTAAAAGAATGGCAACAGCAGTGGGGTAGGGAAATCAAAGGGAGACAGAGTATTCAAAATAAACCGAGAGTAACTGTGGAGGGACTAGAAGACAGGAAACAGTGATGACGAGGTTATGAATTTGGCACAGTAACCTGAATAGTACATTATACATTATAGGGGAGCATCCTACTGGCTTTTGTGAGGTGTGTCAGACACTTGAAACCACAGAACATATACTTATAAATTTAAGAAGATATGAAGGACAAAGGAGGAAAATGATGGATGAATTAAGAAAAGATCTGCAAGGCAAGAAGAATGTTTGTAATTTCTTAGTTAATACTGGTTTGATGTGTAAAATATAAACTGTGTAGTAAATAATCTGGAAATAGAGCGGAGCAGTCAGTAGGAAGAGGTAGTGCAACGCTTACAGATGCAAGCCGCCGTTAAAACCAAAAGAAGAAGAACAGGAAGAAGAAGACGGCAAAGAAAACACACCATTTTGCCTTTTGAAACCATTATTTTGTTGTCGTTGGTGGTGGTGAAATAGAGCAAAAATAGAGAGTATGGAGTCTAAAAGGTAAGTCTATTCATATTAACTTATGGTTCAGACTGTTGTAGACATTCAATAACACATTTGTGACTTTAGCGGGGAATTTAAAGTGTTCATGTGATAATAAGCGCTGCCAACTGTCTTTACTCGATGTCACGCTGAAAATCTATTTGATCTATCATATGTAGGCTATTACATCGGGTCAAACAACACTTGCGATCGATCATCCAGCCTTATTCTGGTTTTCTATATTTTATTTAATCATCGTAGTTTCTCGACTTTATTTTAACTTTATCCTGTCTGGCCAGCACAGATCCAAAGGAAGTTATGTCCATTAACTACGACGGCGTTTTGTGCCACCAAAAAAAAAAATAAAATCTAAAACCAAGAGATTAAAGTCGTAATATTTCGAGAACAAAGTCTAAATGTTTCAAGAATTTAAATCTTTGAAATTAAAGTTACAATATTCAGTATAGTGCACTTGTAAATGACCCGGATTGAGAGAAGGCCACCGGAAAGTAGTCATATTTGAATATTGCTTCATGTTACTGGGATGAGATCTAAGAACTCGCGGAAACCGCTTCAAGAATATGATGTTTATTAAAAGACTGAACAGGAACACCTTTATAGCTTAACATCAGCTCACACACTCAGTCCACATTCATTTGGGGGGCGCTGTAGCTCTCTTATGTAACCAATTTTAATAAACTACAAATGCATTTTTGTGGTATTATTAGCAGAAATGATGTGTAATATTCGCGGGACAAAATGCTTTTACTTTTCAACACAAATTACATGAAGAACATGTTTAAATAATATATAATAAATGTAGTTTATAATGTATATTATTGTTTAATAAATACTATTTTATAATATTGGCATATCTGATTTAGAAAGAAATATATTGTGTTAGCCATTTTTCAGTGCTTTTATTGCAGGTTACATTGTTATGCCTGTAGGTGTCAGTGAGGGACTGTCTTAATGGGTTAGTTATTAGACCATTCATTCATTCAGTGCTGATTTATTCAGTTGGCGAATTCTGTGACCCACCAAATTATATGAGTCTAGTACTGAGAGTAGGTTAGGAACATAAAAAAACATGATTATTATAGTAATTCCATGGTAACCACAAATTAACCATGGTTTTGCTACAAAAAGACCATTGTTTTAACTAGGGTTATACAAATAGTAGTCATCACGGCAAAAAAAGTTAGGGGTTGGGTCACAGAATTCAGCACAACATCGAAAAGAAACAAGGTTGTTAAAAAATAGATTGTTGGGGTTCTCAACTCTTGAGAGATCCACGTGTCATAACCATGTTCATTCATGTTCATAATCACGATTAATATGTGCATGCACCTAATTCTGAAGAGAACAAATATTATGCTAGTAGAAGTAATCCATATGAGAAGTCTGGTGTGGAAGGAGGATCTGGAATGGCGTTCTCCGATAACGTTGTCTCTTAGCGCACTACGAAGACTCAAAAGGTACACCTTAACTACAGTTATACCTTTCCCACGTGTGTTTGCCGAACTATACCTTAGGATGTTGCTTAAGGTAAACCTTCTTAAGTTTGACCTTACCAAGTGCTGTCCATTGATATCGATGCCTCGATGGTCGATTGTGCGCTCTTTCCTTCAGAGAGAAATGTGCTGGCCAGTGTCAGAAAGCTTGGTCTCAGTCACAGGTCATGGGTCTTGCAACAGGACATCGACCCAAAACACACAGCTAAAAACACCCAAGAATGGCTAAGAGAAAAACATTGGACTATTTTAAGGTGACCTTCTATGAGCCCTGACCTCAATCCTATTGAGCATCTTTGGAAGGAGCTGAAACATGCCGTCTGGAAAAAGGCGCTCTTTTGAGAGCAGTTGCTGAGAGGTGCAGAAGTCTCATTGACCGTTACAGGACTCGTTTGATTGCAGTGATTGCCTGAAAGGTTGTGCAACAAAATAATATTAAGTTAGGGGTACCATAATTTTTGTCTAGGCCTGTTCCTTGAGTTTCATTGGTTAACATGCGCAGAATTTGTATTTATTATTACTTTTGTCAGATGAAAGTTATTTTCTGTGACCATTGTGAGTTTTTCTTTCATTGACCGAAGGGTACCAACAATTTTGTCCACATGTGTATTTGTGAGGTTTTGTTTGTGTGTCAGAAAGCAGCTGCTGCATGTTCTGAACAGACAATATTCTGGCAGAAACTTTGACACGGGCCAGCAGGAAAGTCATTTGTCATTATTAGCATTAAACATCACAAGTGAACAAAGAACTGTGGTGGACCCAATCACATCCAGTAGAGCCTGAATAGCTGGCAGCCACAGGCATTTTCCCCCGGGTCTCAACATCTGCCAGAGGAAATGTTACTTGAGTAACTGTCAGGAATTTTAGGAAGTACTTTTTTTTTTTTTTTTTTCTCCTTTTCTTTTCTTCACATTAAAAAAGCACTAAAACATCATACCAAAACACTGTTCAGAAGTGTTTGAGGTAGGGATGCACCGATCCAACTTTTTCAGTCCCGATACCGATACCTGGGCTTTGTATATCTGTCGATACCCGATACCG
>JAUCMR010021222.1:0-13070 GCA_032357425.1 Enteromius argenteus | reverse complement strand
TATTACAAACTTTCCATTAAGACCCTAAAGAATCATATTAGCTTGTGGAAAATTGGCTTTGTATGACTCCTTTAAATGTATTGACTGGCAGCAGAAATGTTTCTGTTAGAGCAACTCTGTACCTTGCCATAATTTCCAGTGTGCTTTTCAGCACACACACACACACGTTTCCACTATTCCTTGATACACCAGCTTTTGGTGACAAATGACTGGCTATATGAATCGATCAATATATGAGTCAACTGATTCATTCAGAAAAAAAGATTAATTCAGGAACAAAACAAATGACTAATGAGTGAGTCAATGAATCATTGAATCATCAACTGAAGCTTTCTAGCCAAGACAGTAATTCATTCAGAAATTAAACAAGTGACTTATGAGAGAATCGTTAAATCATTTATTCAGGTGATTCCTTCAATAACAAAAAAGGTTATTCACTCAACCAATTAATTCAAATGGATGCATCCAAAAGCTGTAAAATGCTGCCTTCGAAGGATGCATTAAGCATCAGGTCATATAAACATAGCATCTGAAAGTTGCAGTTGGTGATCAGTTTGTGTGTAAAACTATATTTTTGACACCATTTTTCCACTTTTATTGGTATTTCTAATAAGAAATTACTATTGAAATGATTAAATATTTGCTTGCTTATCACATAAGCTCACCCTGTTTTGTTGTACATCTTGCTTCCCCAGATATCTGTCCAAACTGTTTTGTGAGGTTCCTTCATGCACAAATGCTGTCTGTAAAGTCATTGAATCATTGACTCAACCAATCCTTTCTTAAACACAGATCCTTGGGTCACTTTGAAATGCGCAACTCAGCCAATCCTGCTTTTGGATTCATATTCATTTTGAACCAAATACAGTACACACAAAATAACTGTCAGTATTGTACCGAAATAGTAAGCTACTAAATATAAACTTTTTCATTGAACTGTTCAGCAATATCACAACAGAAGAACCATGTGCTGTATATCAAAGTTTGCTTGTGTCACTGAGCTTTTAAGAATTAATCGCCGACCCTCACCTGCAATGTCAGTGAGCATGTGCCACTCCTGGAAACTCGTACCGTCAGTTTACTTCTTATTCCGAAGGGAGCCCTTGCTTTTCGTTGGCATGAGAGCTAAAAGTGGTGAGCTCAGGGGAAGAAATATCTCAAGGTCACTGAATTATAGAAGAGGAGAGATGAGGTGAGCTGAGAGGAAAGGCCTGCTCCTTTCCCTCTCTCTGTTTGCTGAATGAACTCAAGAAGGGTCTGTTCTGTTTTTCTGCAGCATGAATGCATCTGTGTTAGTGATTTATTATTCATCAAAACTATCAATTATTAACTGATTATTTTTCCTCTTTTACAAAAGATTTTTGCTGATCTTTCTTCCTCCCACTCATAATTGAAAACAATGCCCCACATATCCTTCTCATTTTCCTATTCAAAATCCTTCTGGATCCATCTAGAAAAGCTTTCACCATGGAATACAGAATACTGAATTGTTTATTACTTAATGTCTGTCAGGTTGCCAAACAATGCAGGGCACCAGCATCTTGTCACTTATAGGTTATGTCCAGAGGCCTCTGCCGTTCCTTTTTCTTAAAGGAGACATATTACGACCCTTTTACAATATGTAACATAAGTCTCTGGTGTCCCCAGAATGTGTCTGTTAAGTTTCAGCTCACAATACCCCACAGATCATTAATTATATCATTTTAAAAATGCCTATTTTGAGTGGAAGCAGAAACAGGCTGATTTTTGTGCCTGTCCTTTTAAATGCAAATGAGCTGCTACTCCCCGCCACCTTTTCCAGAATAGAGCTGCGCCATTACAGCTCCTCCCTGCTAAAAACATCTGTTTTGATTCTGATTGTCATGTTTATCGCGCTGAAATTGCGTTTTAAACCATATTAGTTCACTAATAGTATTGCAAACCAAACTAATTTCTCATTCACACAGGTTTACATTAAAAACACACTAAGAGTTGTTGTCAAAAGGAATGTAGGTAACTTCACATTGTCTGACTGACTTACTCATTAACCAGCAAAAGATTAGAACCCAACCAGCTCATTCTTTATGCATAATTCAGAATTGAGGCTGTCTTTAGGCTTTGTATTTATTTATGACAGCAAAAATTCAAGTGCCTGGAAAATTTCCCATTACTGTGGACATTAGCTATCTCAGAAAATATTATTTTGGAAAAATAATAAGTGCAAATAATGTAAATAATTAACAAATCTAAGCCTCAGAGACTCGACTGTGCTACTGTGCTGAGCTACAGAGAACAGAGTATGAGTATGAGAGCAGAGCTGGAGTGTTGAGGAAAGAGAGAAAACAGGCCGTCCCTGAGGATTTGTCCATTTCTGTGTGGATCAGAGAGTGTGAATGTGATGGCAGTTGCAGGGCTCTCTAGTGTGAAGAGTGTTGTTTCTCTGAGATCCTTGTGAACTTGAATGTCACACATGAGGATAGAAGGCAGAACCGTGGGCAGGAAATGACACCGCAAACACATGGTAATCTCCAGGGGCTGAGAGATGTACATGAGCACACAGCCTCACAGATCCAAGCTGATGTTTTCTCACATTGTAAGTGCTGACCCAAAATCTAAGCCATGGCTTTTAGTCATCCCAAGAATGCAAAAAGTCATAACATTGGTTTATATGAGGAAATTTGTTAGTAGTGTTTTTGTTTGGGCTAGTTTAATGGAATTTCATGTTTCGCATTACTGTTTACACAGATTCTAAAAGTTTTTTTTTAAAGAGGACTCTTCAAGACTGTGATTATTTGTTCACAAATACAGTAATAATAATATTGTCTATTCTATTTTATCATATTTTGAAGTATAACTTATTCGTGTGATGGCAAAACTGAATTTTCAGCATCATTACCCCAGTCTACGGTGTCACATGATCCTTCAGAATGTTCTCATATGAAGAAATGTTTCTTATTGTTAGTATTGAAAATAATTGTGTTGCCTGATGTTTTGTGCAGGATTCTTTATGAATAAAATAGAAAGGGGCAAAAAAACAACATTTGAAATAGTTCTTAACATTATACATGTCTCTAGTATGTCACTTCTAATCAGTGTAATGCATCCTTACAGAAAAAAATTCCAAATCTGATTTCAAACTATATATATATATATATATCACAATAAATCAAATCAAATAATAATAAAATAAATAATAATAAATAATATTTTGCCTTCGTCTTCTTACACATGGAAATTGCTCATAAGCCTGCAGTATCCCTTATTTTCTGAGTACAAGTGCACAACTGTGTATAAAACAGTAATAGTAATCTGTCTGATAAGACTGCATTGTGGCATTTGCCATCATCCATGTATCATTACTTCTATCATTATGTTGTTATTGTCATCCAGGGCCTTTCATGCATCATCACTTCCCTCTCCGCTCCTCATGACTCCAGTCCTGTCCGATTCCATCTCCATTTCAGCATGCTGCGGCCAGCTCCTTCCCTCCGCTGACCTATTCAAGCGTGACAGTAAAGGAGAAATCATATATTTGCACACTTTCACATGAGATTGCCTGGCTGATCTCATGACAGGACAGGATCCTGTGACTTTGGTGTAGGAGAACGGCACCGGAGCCAGGCAGGAATGATGTGATACGCTACTGTAATGATGTCTCAGGCTGAAAAATAATTACCTGAGATTTATACATGCCTCTGTGATCAGACAGGACTGTTTCTGCTGCACTTCCTGTGTTTGGGCTCTGATTGGGTAGGGGTCTTGACAGCACACACACACACACACCTTTATCTCTATACTATGTGATTCAGTGAAGTATACAGACCTTACTACAGGCTGTCACTCCAAATGAGATGTGCATGGCTTCAAAAAGCAGATTGTAAGATTATAAATGAAGCTTGTTGCTTTACATAAAGTGTTTACATTTCATGTATTTTGTTTTTTTTATTTCCTGTTTTATTTGTGATAAACTGACAGAAAGCTCTTCTTATGTGTAGCTATTGAAAGTACTCAAATAAATTGTAAATATTTTAATTAAATAAAGTAAAATATTATTTCAAATAATCACAAATATTTAATGTGTATATACATATATGTTATATATATATATATATAGATATATATATATTATAATTATAATAATTAATTTATAAGTATTATTTAACTTTAATTATTTTCTTTTTAACTTATGTAATTAAATCAAAACTGGGTGAAAAAAAAAACCTTGCCAAGGAAACATACTGTATCTAAAATTAAACTTTACATATAAACTATAAAAAATATATCAATCTGATCTCACAAAATTCCGTGTAATGACCACAGACTCTTAACGCAAAATTCTGTGTTAGTTTCACAGAATTGTCGAAAATTCCATGATGGGCTCACCGAAAAGATCACAATGTAAGTCAGTGACAGGCATCAGCTGTGATCCACGCATGGATAACCAGAATCATTTTATATAAATCTATCCTTTCATTGTAGCACCTAGCCCCAGCTTTACCCTAAACCTACCCACTTCTGAACAATATAAAACACACACAGACAATATAAGCGCAGTCACAGGTATTTATTGCAAAAACTGACCAAAAGCAGTAAAAAAAAAAGCATTAAAAACAAGTTGTGTTGCATTTCAAGTCCTTCTGAAACCATACAATGTCTTTATGCGAAGAAGAGGGTAAAATACAAGGTTTTAATCACTAAAATTACCCTGCACCGTTAATGCGCTCACATCTCATTCAAAAAGACACTCTTGTCCTGTAGAATGACGCAATCGATCGTGAGACATACAAGATCCAATAGCATTTCACAACAGCATGAGGCGATCGGTCACGAGACAAGAGCCAATAGAAATGTACAACCAAGATTTAAAGAGACATAAAGATTCTCCTGGTGGAGTCACGGACAGAGAGATGATGATCGCGCTCTCTCACAAATCAATCCTTTTGCCTCGGAAGAATTGGAATATTAATCCTTTTAAATAAATAATGTCGGTAGTTGTATCTGCCGGTTTATCTTGAGTTTTATTAAAGGATGGTAGGTCTAGGGGCAGGTGTTGGGTTACGTGCTCATAAATGTATAAATTGTGACCGTTTACAGCAAAAAATCACACCCCAATGCAATAATGGCAATATCATTAGCCAATATTTGAATCCAGTTATCCGTGCGTGGATCACGGCTGATGCTTGTCACTGACTTACATTGTAATCTTTTCCATGAGCCCATCATGGAATTTTCGACGATTCAGTGAAACTAATACGGAATTTTGTATTAAGAGTCCGTGGTCATTACACGGAAAGTATATATATATATATAAAAAAGCACACGCACAACAAAACAAATAAAACACTAGAAAAAATAAAGTAAAATTGGAAGTTTAGAAGACTGCTGTCTTGTAATTGGTACATCAGTGTCCATTTGACTTTGTTATATTTCAAGTTTTCTGAAGTCATACAACAATTTAATGTGATTAAACTGAAAATTAAATCATTATTCATTGGCATGCTTATGTACGAGTTCATGAGAGACGGTGTCTGAATTACTATTTTTAATTCAGATTTTTTTCAGTGATTCAGTTCTTGAGTTTAGCTGACTGAGTCAGTCAGGTTTTCTGGTCAAATTTTGTCAAGGGTTTGATATTTATTGTAGGGTTGTTTCAGTTTTTTCAGTAAGTTTGTATAGTAGGCCTGCCTTTAACCACAAGCTAGTTTTAAACTTACATAATTCAACAAAAATGATGCACTATTTTCCTAAATGAGGGAGCAACACAGCTTGCCAGTTGGCACATCCGCTCTGCCTTACTTTGTATTTATCATCATCTTATGCAATGTAGAGGCGAATCCCAGATTCCCACGCAGTTTATCAAACATTCAGCTCCATCACATCCCTCAGCTGTCTTCATAGCATCTCACATTTCACACCCTGAATTAACATAATGCTGTAATGGAGTTGATTACTAAGAAGCAATTATGAGCGAGGCATTGGAGGATGCAAGTGTTCAGTCAAGCATATGTAACAGTGTGTCAACAGCCAGCCTCAGAGCGACATGAAGCAGAGAGAAAGAAGATGTCTCCCCATAATATACGGCTGCCCTTTACCTTATCTTCATGGAGTCGTCAACATGTGATTGTCACATTGACATCTCAACCTGCAGCACCTCAAGAGAGATTTCAGCAGATGTCTGTTATAAGAATTAACTGACTTGAAATTTAAACCCTGCATTCAAACATTTCCAAAGAAATGCAAAGCACTCTGATGGAAATCATATGGAAATTTACAAGTATTCATATGGTTTTATTGAATTGGAGGATGATTCAAGGCCCACTGACAGTTAGGTTTAGGGGTGGACCTTCTTATATATATATATAAATAAAATTCTACACACACACAAAGTTAAATGAACATGTTTGATATACATTTTATGATATGTTTAATTAGAAATGCTAATTGCATTTTGTTGTTTTGGTTAAGGATTATATGTGCAAATCTGCACTAAATCACTCATGTGCCCTGTGGCTTTACCAGACTTACACACGGGTGACACTGGGTGCCAAAAACTAGCCATCAGGTGCTGAAAACTGAGACAGACGTGCTGACCTTCTTCCTTTGACTGCGTGGTCTTCATCACCTTTGCTTCTTTCCTTGTCCACCTCGTCAAAGCCTATTCCTGAGAGCTTTAGCCCAACTCTTTTGCCTTTTGACCCAAGCAGCCTTAAGCCACATGACATTTTGGAAATGTCTCATTGTATTTCTTCTCTTTTTTTTGCATGGTGTTTAGAGGGGGGTTTAGAAAATCTGTCCTCCATCTCAGTAATGACAAGACCAGGAGTAGGTGCGGAGACTTCAATCTGACCTGACCTTTTCTTTTCTACTTTACAGCCTGAAGTAACATGTCTTCTGTCCTCAATCATTAAAAATGATGCCCTTTCCAATTCCATCACTTCCTCATCTGCTGTCCACGGCTGTCATGAGATAAATACAGGTTACACAGAATGGTCATTTACTATTTAACCAAGTGCATGTAATTTCACACAAACTGACTATATAGATGAAGGGATATTACTGATTTTGTGCACATTCTGGATCTATAAAGCATCTGTTACTCTTTGGTAATAATTATTTAAACATTTACTATTAAAAGCGAAAGATGGATCTGTTCGTGTTTTTAACCCTTGTGTCCTTAGGAACATTTTTTTCTCTTCTGTTTTTTAAGTGATCATTGCAACAAAATTAATTTGATCATATGGATGGGATGGGAATTTGAATATTTCACCCTCATCTTTTTTCATAAATCTAATTTGCACTATAGGTACAAAAAATAGTTACACTCAGGACCTAAGGGACAAAAAAAAACCTTTTAAACACATTAAAACGGCAATATTTCAATCAGATATTTACTCTTTTAGCAAGCTTTCAAAATGTTTACTTCTACTACTATTTATATAATTATTTCTTTTTACTATTTTCCACCTGATTTTCAGTTTGGCCTATAAAGCAATTTCGCCTCTGTTTTCTGCTTCTGGTGAAATAAAGTGTGGATGTGTGCATACTGAGAAATATGAGCATGTATTTTTAAATCTGACACTGCACAAAAACTGCATCAGGACTAATGCTGTTGTTAATCACTGACGTACCCAAGACTGCAATAATAATCATTTCCCATTGTCAGTAAATGTTAATGCAATAACAGTCCAACGTTTTGTGTTTCATACTGCGGTCTGCTGAAGTTGTTGAACTTTTCCGATCTCAGTTTCATAATCTGAACCCAATAATTCATCACAGGATGCCAGGGCACCCAAAACACTCCTCCTCATCCTCTCTTGGAGTTAGACTAAGAGGCTCTCCATCACCGGCGTCAGTGTGTAATGTCAGCCGTGTCGTGTCAGATTACGGGGCTGAGCTCTGAGGGGATGCCGGATGGCCTTGTGCTCTGCTGAAGACACCCAGAACGGAATAGGTTCCCCCTGCTCCCTGGCACTTATCAGTTAGAGTCTGTGTGTCCTGAGGGACAGAGATTACTGTCATGATGCTGCTACCTTCCTGCACATCACCAACACAAGCCCCTGGGCCTTTTGACTGCATGGGTTGAGAGAGGATCATGATTTGTTTTATTATTATTGTGATTTTTATTTCTTTACTTAATTACTTAATTACTTTTTACTATGAGTGATAGTCAGTAGTTATTTTTTTTTTATAACTTTATTAACTATAACTTAATCGTTATGACTATTTATGTGTTTGTTTTTATGTATTGTATGTCTGTTTCCAACTCATATCTGTTCTGTTTTTTGTGCTCTGAACCGAAGAGGTCTATAGTACCTGGAGAAAGCTATCCTTTCCCATTGATTTTAACGATATCATGACAGCGCTGCTGGCTGATGGCAGCGTCAAAAGAAAGTTCTCTGCTAGTACTTCTCTCCTAGAACGATCATGAACTGTGATTGACAGAAAGTAGACCTGAAAAAAATCTAAGTCTTTAAAAGCCGTCAAAAGTCAAATGTTAGTGAAGGATATGATGAAAGAAATGTCAGAATATAGTACATTTATTGGAGAATGCATCTAACAGCAGGGGTTTACAGAGCCATGGTATCAAAACCTTTAAAAAAAACATTTTCATCAGTTTCAAAAACACACAGACTCTTCTCTAAACTCACAATATGATCGACAGACTAAACGTAGAAAGTTTTCTGTTTGGCTAAAAAACAAATAACCATACAGAAGGAAGTCACAAAGTCTGATGGTAATGTCCTTCATCTAGAATCACTTATAGTTATAGTTCAGCTATGAATGTAGATGCAGAAGTTATTGATTATGCTGTCAGAACAAATGAATCTGAGTTCATCACTTGCAAAAGGAGTAAGCCCTAAACATTAAAAAAACAAATTATATTAGTGTGCAGTATGAACAAGGTCATGGTCGTTTTCTCCAGATGCTTTCATCTCAGCATCTTGACTCTCTGTCAGAAATCATGTACTCATCTCCAGTTTCTCATCTCTCCCACCTCTTGTCCCCTCTCTCTCCCTCAGCCCTTCATTTCCACATCCTCATATCGCTCTCGTGGCAAGAATCACATTAGATTGAGGGCCTGGTCTGGATTTGTTGATCCAAACTGCCTCGCTCATCTGTCATAGCCTTTCCTCACTCCATCAACCTCTCCTAAGGGAGGTCTCAAACCTTATCAGCCCTCATCTTTTTCATTCCTTCTATCCGTACTCTTATATTTGTCACAAAGATCTCTTGACCCCTGAGTTGAGTGACTTGGCCACGACAGTGGACAGCTGTCTGCTAAGCCACCTGCCCTTTGGTGCTCTGTCTGTCTCTGTATCTGTCTGTGCACTGGCCTCCAGTTTATCCGTCCGCTCATCCATCCATCCGTTGCGGGACTTCTCTGTTTGTGTAGCCCCTGGCTACTTGCAGGAGTGGGCAGGGGTTTATGATGGGCGGTTGTAAGTCAGGGGAGGGAGGGGTGAGGCCGAAGCCGTCAGGGGCTTTCAGGATCATATGCTGGGTGTCACCTTCTCGCTTCCCTTGAGCAACGCAAAAACTTCAGTCACACGCTCCCAAACATGCAAGCACTCTTTAAAGAGCGTCCTCTGCTCCGTCAAAAAGCTAGAGAGATTTTTACTCTCACTCCACTCATATGCACATGCTTCAAGGTTCCAGTAGAAATCAGAAAAGAACTAAAATAACTTTCTAGTTTTTTAGAAATCCTTTTGGTGATGGGCTTATGGTGATCCAAACTCATTTTAAATTGCCTGTTATCTCTGACACTTGTGTAGCTATGCAATATTGGGGCCCCTGACTTACAACCGCCCATCATAAACCCCTGCCCACTCCTACACAAACCGAGAAGTCCCGCAACGGATAGATGGATGAGTTTGGATCCCCATATATATATATACATGGAGAGCCTAGTTGAGAAACGCTCTCCGCTCTAACCACACGCTAACATTTCCTTGGTTGTGTAATTACTCATTTCGCACAATATATATATATATATACACATATACACAAACACACACACAATTACAATCTATATTTACAATATTGTAAAATTATTAATTGCATACAGAATAAAAGCTTTTGTTTACATAATATATATGTACTGTATATTTATTATGTAGGGCTGTTGAGTGATTAATAATTAACTTTCAAAATAAAAGTTTGTATTTACATATGTAATCATATGTGTGTAATGTGTATATTTCTTATGAATTTATATATTTTTAATATATAAAGGTAGCATATTTTTCTTATATATATATATATATATATTTATATATATATATATATACATATATACATAATATTTTTTCCATATCTTAATTAAAGACATGTCAATATAGCAATATGCAAATTGAATGATTTCACTCAATTAACCTGTAGATAGGTGTAGGAAAAGATGTTGGAAATCAAGTAATAACCCTATTAAATATATAAAATTAATAAATAATAACACTAACAACAACATGCAACTTTTATCTCATTATTTGTAAAATATTCTAATTTTCATCACAGCACCCCAGTATCCCCCAAATATATACATGCTTAATTTACACTCAAGTGAAAATTTATGAGAAATCATAGAGCACTGTCACTTTTCACAGGATTTCACCAAGATCACTGTATGCTGACAATGGGCCAGAAACTAAGAATTCTAGAATTTTTCCAATAATATTTCACTGTTATGAAATTAAATGACACTTAGAATGCATGTTTAAAGGTAGCTTATATTTGAATTTATTCTGCTTTGCTAAATTGCTGCCAAGCCCACACACACACACACACACAGAGAAAGATTGGGTAAAGCATGTCATGCTCAAAATACAGACAGTTTGAGTGTCTCAGGGGATGGACAACTTCCTTGCATGAGACGTCTGGGGACAGAGGGTCACTGGTGAATATCCATCTCACACACCAGCAATCATGGCATCGATCTCGCCCAACTACCCTTTGACCTTGGCTTCAAAAACACACACTCTACATCCTGCGTACCTTCCTCCTGCCCCCTCAAACTTCAAAGACGCCATCCAGTGTTGCGTTTTAATGTGTGCACTAATATACTATTTAAATGGCCAGTTTCTTACACTTGCAAAGGCCCTCGGATCATGTTGTGAAGTGTGTGGGTTGGAAGCTGTGAATTCTGAGGTGGATTCCTCCGAGACTGAGGGGAGATGGAGAGGTCTACACCAGACGCATAGCTGTCCACTCACGTTAGTGCTAGTGAGCTCCTAAATAGATGAATAAGTCAAGAAGAAGCAGACTGGCCTCATGTTAAATGTAAAAGGGCTAACAGATCGAGCCACCAGTTCACCAGCGTGCCTCTGGTTGAGCCATTTAGGTGTGTGTACACATTGGTAGACGCGCAGTTTGAAATACACCATATTTATGTCTAAATTCCATTAAGCACTAATCAGAATGCATCAAGGACAAAGACATTATACACATACAAGTGGATATAGAAATGCATGTTGTATGAAACACTTGCTCGCTTGGGCCCTGCATTATGGTGTGTGTGCTAATTGTTAGCTCGGTGGGACAGGGAACAGTTCTGCTGTATGCAGTGTAGAGTGCTCCCAGACTGAGGACCCTAGAGAGTGCCCTCCAACCTCCCTGTCAGCTACTGTTAGATCACACATCCATGGTCACAGACTGAGACAGCATGCGCACACTAACCCAAACACTCTCACTCTCTCTCTAACACACACACATTGGTACTGCTATCATGGACCCTTTTCACAGACTGATGTGTTTCAAAGGATGAGATATATATATATATATATATATATATATATATATATTTCTATGTAACACAAAACTCTAACAGGAATTAATAATAAGACAAGGGTGCAAATGTTTGCTTTTGAGATGTGTTTGTGATATTTTGAATGCAGCACTTCATTTTGAGATGTGAGGAGATGTGAGGCAATTTTTATTTTGTGTGTGCAATTCTTGGATTTGTGTGTAAAGTTAAAAAAAACCCTGACAATTACCAAAAAAAAAAAAAAAAATCTATATAATTTTCCTGTTACTCCAAAAGCACAGTAAAACATTAATATTGTGAAATATGATTACATTTTAATTTATTTCTGTGATGGCAAAGCTGAATTTTATTCAAAGTAATTTACATAATTCAAAGTGCTTTACATAAAATTAATAAAATAATCATAATAAATAATAACTAGACAAAAAAGTTTGTCAGGACAAACTTTGGGTTGGCTTTAAAAAGCATAGCCTGAAAATTTAAAGCAGTTGTAAAATTCTTAAGTTTAAAAATTTATATAGGTTAGATAGATGTTGATAACATGTTTCTAGCATGATTAGTATGATTAGCCTGTTACTACCATATTGTTGATATGATTAGCATGTTACTAGCATGATTTGCATGTTACTTGCATGTCGCTAGCATATTTCTAACATGACTCGTAAGTGACTAGCATGTTTCTAGCATAATTAGCAAGTACTTAGCATGTTTCTAGTATGTTTCTAGCATGATTAGCAAGCAACTAGCATGTTTATAGCATGACTAGCAAGTGACTAGCATGGTTAGCAAGTGACTAGTATGTTTCTAGCATGATTAGCAAGTGACTAGCATGTTTATACCATGACTAGCAAGTGACTAGCATGATTAACAAGTGACTAGCATGTCAAAAGCATGTTTCTAGCATGACTAGCAAGTGACTAGCATGATTAACAAGTGACTAGCATGTCAATAGGAAGTTTCTAGCATGATTAGCAAGTGACTAGCATGTTTATACTATGACTAGCAAGTGACTAGCATGTTGCTAGCATGATTAGCAAGTGACTAGCATGTCGCTAGCATGTGTATAGCCTGATTAGCAAGTGACTAGTATGTTTATACCATGACTAGCAAGTGACTAGCATGATTAACAAGTAACTACCTGTAGCATGTCAATAGCATGTTTCTAGCATGATTAGCAAGTGACTAGCATATTTATACCATGGCTAGCAAGAGACTAGCATTATTAACAAGTGACTAGCATGTCAATAGCATGTCAATAGCATGATTAACAAGTGACTAGGATGTTTATACCATGACTAGCAAGTGACTAGCATGTTTCTGGCATGATTATCAA
>JAUCMR010021221.1:0-13079 GCA_032357425.1 Enteromius argenteus | reverse complement strand
TCTAAATCATAAACATCTTAAAGACATCTAATAGACGTCTATTTGACATCTAAAAGGAGACATCCAATAGACATATTTGAGATAACCAAACAACTTAAATAATACATCTTGCAGATGTAAATGCAGACATCAAATAGAAATCTCCTAGATGTATGAATGTTTCTTTTCACTAGAATGTTGCCATGTTCAATAGAAAATTTCACGTGAAAAGTAGATGCAAATAAGACATCAAACCTCATTCCTCTCAGTCCGAGTGAGGGCCCAAACTGTTCCCAAAACCAAGCTGGAACATTCACGGTCAGGCAAACTATGCATGATATACTTTGTATCCACTTGACCCTTCTGTTGAGGAGGTGGCTTGCGCATGCTGGAAGGACTGTTGGGGACCCAGCCATACCAGTCAAACTAGAACATAAATGTTTACTCACAGATATTAGCTTGTAGATATTATCAAGAATGTTACTCATCCATTTTAAATGTTCTGGCTGATGAAATGAATGTGCGTATCCTCACTTGTCCAAAGTTGACAGCAGCATGTTGTGCTGAACCTGTAAAAATCACCACAGTCAGGTACTCGAGCAACTCCTCTCGAGATTTCAGAGACATCGGAAAGTCTGTAAACAGTGGCAGCACACATTTAACTTGTGTAGACTTTTAAAGTGTCAAGATTAGGATCATGCGTGCTTACACAAACATACACTGATATTTTGATAAGTTGAACCTGTACTCACTATCAGAGTTATTTATGCCAAAGTAGGCAACATCCTTTACAAATCCTTGAATCTCCACGTCTTGTTGAACTGCCTTATCACAGTCATAGTAGATCATGACCACAGCAGAAACAAAGCTATCAAAGGATAGAAAAAATACTCTGGTTGCCACTGACAGGTATGTGAACTAATTTGTACTTTTGCACTAGCAGTACGGGATCTGAACTGTTGATACTACCTACATTTTTATTGCATTCCAGATCTTCAAGCCATCGTCTCTATAATAGTAGTTGGGCACATCTTCCATTCCTCGAGCTTTTATGTCCTCAGGGAAACACAGGGACTTGTAGGTTAAAGTCTCCATGGCTTTTTGTATCAGTTTGTCCATCCCAGCTTCACCGAAGCTACTAACCTTTGGATACCAAGGATACAGTTAATCCTTTTTGAATTTTTTTTTTTTTTTTTAGAAATTAAGCATTCAAGTTATCCTCTTGGGGATAATGGGTGATGTTTTGTTGTTGTGGATGTTTTTGCATTTCTAGATATTTAGACATATTTATAAATGAAGCCTTTGAAAGATTTGTCATGATGAAGATTTGTTAATAGCGTACAAGTCTTCAAAACTTAAAAAATTATGGCTTGCCAGACTAACACAAAATAACCAAATATGAATAGAATTGCTTTAGATTCTAACAAGATGCTGTTTGTGTACTCATATTAAGTTGGCTGTGAAGCTACCTTGCTGAAGACCCCGTCTTTACTGATGAGCTTTTCCCGGGCCTCTGCATTGATTGCGATTGTGAAACGAACATGAGGCATCAGTAACTGTAAAAAGGAAAAATGAATATTAGCAAAAAGTAAATTATAAAACATGATTTTAAAAAAGCATAATATCTGGAGGTTTTTGGTTAACATTAAACCATGGTTGAAAAAAAGCCATAACCTTTTTTTAGAACCAGCAACCCTTCATCAATAAATTGACACATATGAAAGTACATTTTCCAGCACTGAATCTTAAGATCATGACTGTGAAATACAGGTACCTTGTATATGGGATGGACAGCAGAAAGCTGTCTGTACATGGCTATTTCAAAAACCTCTGCCAGCAGATGTGTCTTGAGAAGGTGTATGACCAGCTGGTGTAGATTGAAGTCAGAGCATTTCACCCACATCTTGGCAAGAACCCAGTCATATTCATTATCATTTGGAAGAAATATTGGACTCGTTTCTCCTGGGGTTTGACTGAGCTGATTCAGATATAATCAAGGCAAACAGGACATTTTTTTTGGTTCAATGAGTAAATTTGTTGCAAGATGACATTTATTTTAAGTTAATGTTTTCTTTAGATACTTTCTATATGAGACAGATACCTGAATGGCGATTGGCACAATTTGGTCAAGTTCATTCTTGTACAGTAGACAGATGGGTGCAGTCAAATAGCGCTGGCTGGATGCTGGGACATCCTCCAATATTTCATAATCCACTATGTAGAGGTTTCCTGCCTGCAATTATGTGTTTAAAGGTGTATAATTTAGAACTAATGATTTGCAGTCTTATATACAGTAAAGAATGATGAAAGTGTGAAACTGTGAAAGTGATTTATGTCGTATTGTTTCCGACCTGTAATTCATCTTGTAGCGTGTGTCCTCCCTTCAGAGAGCCCTCGACCATCTCATGTGTGACTGGAAATTTGTCTGGAATTTTCATGCACTTTCTGATCATTACAGGATTGCAGCCATTCAAGAACTGATAGCCAAACATGTAATCCTTGTTCCAGTCCTGGATCACCTTCTCTGTCCAGATTTCAAAGTAGAAACTTGAGTCAACCACCAAAGGCTTTACAGGTATGAAAAATGTGTCTTAGTATGGCAAAGGGAAGGTCTCAGGTTACGACTGTAATAATGGTTTACTGAAAAAGGGAATGTTGGAAGTTACAACACTATTTTTAACACCTATTAATTGTAGTGTCATGAAGCACATACAAAATCAAACCAGTGGTGAGATGGGATGAAAAAAATGAAAATTCAGTCATTAACCCTCATGCCGTTCCAAACCCATAAGACCTTCATTCATCTTAGGAACACAAATATATTTTTGATGATATCAGAGAAGTATCTGTCCCTCCATAGACTGCAACACAACTGAAATGATCCCAGATCCAGAAACATAGTAAAAACACAGGTAAAACAGTCCATGCAATGTTCCTTCAATTTTTTTTCCCTTACTGAGCAAAACATTAATCTAGTTGGAATATTTCGCCCACCTGAGCAAAGTCAATCTTTATACAAGAGTATTAAAACCGATGTATACGCTTTCCTCTAGGTGCTTTCACCCGGATGTAAACAAGGCTGAAAATACATCAAATACGTTAAAGCATGTGTATGCGCTGCGTTGTGATACTATCTAAAATGGTGGTAGACATAAGTCAGGGGAGAAGAATGGTTGAGTAAATTATATTATTATGTTTTCTAAGGTAAATATTCTGCTAGCATCGTGAAACTGATGTTCACCCACTGATGTGACATGGACTGTTTTACCAATGGTTTTACAACGTTTCTGGATCTGGATCATTTCAGTTGTCCTGCTGTCTATGGAGGGCTCTCAGATATCATCAAAAATATCATAATTTATGTTTCGAAGATGCACAAAGGTCTTACGGGTTTGGAACGTCACGAGGATGAGTAATTAATGAAGTGAACTAACCCTTTAATATGTAGAAACTGATTTTACATTTGTACATATTCCTTGATCAACATCTTTGTTGATCATGGAACAAGATTGTGATTAACCATACAGATTTGAAGAACCAGTTTATAATTTTTGTTAAGTTTAGGGTTACAATCACTGTTTGGTGCATGTACACTTGTGTCATTCATCCATCATTTCCTCAGATTTTAGAGATCACTCATGGATAAGGTTAGGTTTAGGTGTTTTAGGTCCAAACCTAGTAGAGTGTTCTTGATATTGTAATGCTCAAGTATCTTTTTAAAATCTGAAGTGTCTTTCCAGGACTCAAAGAAACCATCAATTTTGTCAAAAACTAGATCATCAATCCTGAAACAGAATGCATACAGTATAATTAGAAACAAGCATAATTTGCATGGTACTGCATTTCTTGCTAAATTTCATTCATGAAAACTGAACAATTCTTTAAAAAATCAACAAAGACTGTGGCCATAAAACAGTTTCTTGAACTTACGATTTCACGAAATTCCTTTTAAAGTTTGAATCTTTCTCTTTATCAAACTGAACTTCTCTAGGAAGTTCATCCAAATTGCCATCTATGCTCATAGGAAAGCCCGGGCTCCACTCCTTCCAACTTCAACAACAACAACAATAAAGACATTTACTTGTACAGTTACACCAGGAGTTACATTTAAAGGTGAGGTTCCTTATAGCCCAATTTAATGTGTAGAGCCAATTTAGACATTTGTCAGTTGCCTCACTTTTTTCCCACAAAACATATAAATTGTCAAGAATCAAAAACTATTTTTGGAAATATTTCTTGCTTTTCTAGAGTGATTAGTCACATCGCATTTACAGCTCAAGTAACTGGCTAAAAAGAACTGAATGGCCAAGAAGCAAAGATCCAGGTCAGCATCCAGTTCAAGTACTGTACTTCCATTGAGTTGAATGGAAATCCTCCTTGTATAAGCCCAATAGATCAACTTTCTATCTTAAGTAATGGTCTGAGTTTGGGGCATGGGAATTAATTAGTAGTTTAGCAGGGGTTCAAATATCTGAACAAAAGCGATCTGCAAAGTTGTAAATCAGAAAGTGCACGATAAAGAAGATTTGATTAGATTCAACTTTATTGTCATTACACATGTACAAGTACAAGGCAACAAAATGTAGTTTAGGTCTAACCAGGAGTGCAATAAGCAGCAAGTGAAGGATATAGGTATAAGTTATAAGTGCCCTTATAGAAGATATGTGCAGGGAGAAACTATGGGTAATATTTACAGATGGACTGTGAACATATATACAGTTTGCTATTAACTATAATCAGGAATTTACAAATAGGTGTCTATAGATATGTACAATCAGAAATGTTCAAATGTATAAGTGCAATGGACATGTACATTTACAAATGGTATATACAATGTAGTGCAATGAATATTACATAGTGCAATGGTAATGGGGAGAGTGTAGGGGTGTATGAGGGGGGCAAAGGGTCAGTGGGGAGAAGAGTTCAGTAAGGAGACAGCTCTGGGAAAAAAGCTGTTCCGCAGTCTGCTGGTTCTTGTCCGGAGGCACCTGAAGCGCCTGCCAGAGGGCAGGAGAGAAAACAGTTTGTGGGCGGAGTGAGAGGAGTCCTTAAGAATACTGCGTGCTCGACGCAGACAGTGTTTCTTCTGGATGTCCTCAATGGCTGGAAATGGAGTCCCTGTGATGTGCTGGGCAGTTTTCAACACCCGCTGCAGTGCCTTACGCTCAGCAACAGAGCAGCTACCATACCACACTGTGACACAGTTGGTTAGGATGCTCTCTATTGTGAAGCAAAAGAAGTTCACCAGGATGGGCTGAGGACAGCTGGTTCTTCTTTAGTGTTTTCAAGAAAAAGAGGCGCTGGTGAGCTGGACCTCCAAGATGTGGGTCCCCAGGAACTTGAAGAATGAGACAGGCTCAACAACCTCTTCTTTCCTTCCTGAAGTCCATTGTGAGTTCCTTGGTCTTGGTGGTGTTAAAGAGCAGATTATTGTCTGTGCACCAAGTGGCCAGATGCTGGATCAGAGTTGGAAAAGTGCTCCTCTAGCTTTAGTTTGTAGCAGTGCTTGGCCTTTTTGATTCCCCTGGGTTGTAACACGGTCTATGGTGGTGTTGATGTAATCCAGAACAGAGGAAGTGTAGCTGTCTATGTCTGTATGAGAGCCACAGGTGGCCTGGGAAGCAAACATACTCCAGTCTGTGTGTTGAAAACTGTCCTGGAGTGTGAAGGCCATTATCCTTGGTTGCGTTCTGAATTCTCATTAGTAAGTACTGCCTGTAACGGATATTTTCCACTGAGCTGTACAGTTTGGTACAGTACACAAATATGTCCGTTTCCATTGTGAATGGTACCAAAATAGCGTACCCTTCCGAAAGGTGTACCTGGCACAGCATAGGGTACTAAAAGGGTGGAGCTAAACTCACTGCCGAACCTTGATTGGTTGACTAGAATCGTCAATTTTGCTTGATACAATGGGACCCACTTAATCCATCTGCTGGTGGTTTATTTACATTAGAGTGCACAAACACAAAAAAATAACAAGTGTATTTTCTAATTTAACTTTATATATTTATTTTGAACTTGACCATAGTACAGCACTGACTTTGTTTGCTTTTGTCTTCCCCTTAAGCCTCTTATACTCTTAAAATGACCTTTATTGTTCATTAAAATTGCCAAAAAAACAAGGGTTGTGCTTATTGTTACCCTTTATCGTCGATCGCTATGTTCCCTCGTACACCATGCCTATCAAGTAATTCTACTGATGGCAGTGGTAACGCAAGCTGGATTATTGTGTTAGTGGAAACGAGCCATAAGTGATTCATATTTTATGTTAAGTATTTCTAACCATAGATTTCTGGAAAATTGTTTTCCTGGATAATTAAATATTTTGTAATTGTATGAGCTACAATTTCTACAATGAATAACATTGAACCATAAACAAGTGAAAACATGTCATTATAACTATTATAAAAGTGGTTACAATGTGACATATTATCTTATATATCTTATAATATAATATAAAAAAAAAACTAAAGACTGTAACTGTTTCATCAAACCTGAATATTTTCTGTCTAGATATCAGTTCTAATTTTCTTTGCTTTCTGGTGTCATCCTGAGGCAGTCGAGCTAAATGAACACACAAAAAATACAGAGCACACATATTACACACAGAAAGGACAGCATTTAAAAATGCTTCATTAAAAACTGGATAATGAAGGAAATTAGTCTGCACATACCAATGCCTTCTCGGATAATCACTTCCTTTCCGTCCACTAACCAGCGATAACAGGGGAACTCAAAGCAGTCTCCAGAGGGTGTTTTCACTGTGATATCCTTACAGAACCAAGGAGAATTGACAAGATGTTTCTGCTTTTTAAGCTTCACCTGGACAATGTTTCCAATTTCCTTTTTCACTTGGATGTCAAGGGAGATCTCCTTTAATGACAACAATTATAAAAACTTGTAAAATGGCATAATTCCTGTTGACAGGTGGGGGTACTGTGATCATGAATTAAAATAACCACATCATATGATCCTAACATACCACACCAATTTGATCTAAATTAGACAATGCATATAGAAAATACAAGACTCTACAAGCATTAGACCAGTTGCAAATATTAGCCATTATAGATTATTGAGTCTATATAGTCATTACAGATTGTTTTTATGGCCAGATGGTAAATTTTTTTTTTGTAACTTTTTTTTAACAGCGTCCTGTTTGTTTTCATTATTTTACAAAAGCACGTGTTTTGTTGTTATTATGAGCTTGCAGAAATAAAATAAGTTTCAAGCTAATTTCTATCAAAAAATGCAAGTGATCGCCTGGACATCTGCCTCTACACAGTGGATTCTACACTGTGCACAAATACTTGAATATGGGCCAATAATAGAGCATTTATAGACCTATAGGTTTATTAAAATAAATCTTCACCAGTCTATGCAAGTGAACCGTAATCAACTTTCATCTGCTGAGTGGCAGAGGCGGCTGACCCAAGGACTATGCCTGTACTGTGGGGCTGGTGGGCATATAATCTCCTCATGCCCAATTCGTCCTCGTCGACCCTTGGTGAGTGTCATTAAGCCGGCAACTGTGAATATGCAACCGCTCACCACTGCAGCTATGCTTACTGCTCTCGATGTCTCTATTCCAGTACATGCCCTCCTTGTCTCCGGGTCAGCTGGTAATATTATCTCTGAGAGGAAATTATTTATCTCTTGATTCTGGAGGGATCCACCGCTGACGTGATTCTTGGGCGCCCGTGGTTTGTGCAGCACAATCCTGTCATCTCCTGGAAGACCAGTGTGATCCTGAAGTGGGGCAGTAACTGTTTCCTTGATTGTTTCCCTCACACTCCTCAACCATATATATACAAGACTGAAACTCTTACCATCAATTATTTTATTCATTACTAATGTATAAAATCACATGAACACTCTTTAGATATTAAAGTGTTATTTATTACTGATTTTTGAAACAGAACTAACACAGTAACCATTAGTTACAGCACAAAATAATAATAAACAAAAGACAAACAAAAGTCCATGGTTTTGACTTAAGAGTAATACAACAGGGATGGTAAATAACAAAGTTTATTAAGTATTGTTAATATACAACTAATATTAACTTAATTTAAACCAACGGGGAAACTAAAATATTATTATAATTACATATAATTGGTTTGTGAGATTGAAGATCGTGCTGCACACATATATAAACATTAAGGAGAACACAAACTTCTTGAACGATGCCCCGCGACTTTTATTAATAAAGTAGTCTACTGGAGAGATGCAGACACAGGTTGACTAATTCACACCATCAACTGTCACCTCTCTCTCTAACAAGCTAACGAGCTCATAGCTTCGCGTCAGGTGGTTCACGTCGTGCATTAAAATTGTTCAATATACAGCTAGCTGTGCGTTACTCCTTATGCATTCGCTCTTTAGCAGCTGTTTTTTATGGCAATATTTAAATAATACCTTGGTGTATCCAAAATGGTCTTACACTATCGACAGATAATTATTTGGTGGAAATAAAGGATCGCTGTTTGTTCCCTCTGTCACAGTTAATAATGTGTGTAGTAGCCTCGGTGTTCCGTGTCTCTATAAGCATATCATTTAAGCCAGTGCGCTGCTAGTGTAAATTTGTTTTCATATTGTGCAAGCTTGCAACACTCCCATTCTTTGAAACAGAAAAACTCAGTTTAGCAGAACCTGTGGAAAAACAGTCAGTGGACATACCATCCTCCTACGCCCCCTTCAGCTATGCATTCTGCCCTTAAAAAGCCTCACAGCTGCCATAACATAGGCCATGGGACTGCACCATAGACCTGATTCCGGGTGAGCCAGTGCCCCACAGAAAGGTTTATCCACTATCACTCCTTGAACAGAAAGGCATGGATTATATTGAAGAGGCTATACATCAAGGCTACATTCGCCCTTCAATGTGCCCTGCTGCTTCAAGTTTCTTCTTTGTGGCCAAGAAGGACGGAGGCTTGCCTGAGCCTTTTCAACATAAAAGTAAAGTTCCGTCATCCTCTTTCTCTTGTCCCAGCAGCATTAGAACCTCTCGGTGGGTCCACCATCTTCACTAAGCTAGACATCCACAGCGCCTACAACCTCATCTGGATACATGAGGGGGATGAGTGGAACACTGCCTTTCTATGTTGGTGTAAGCCATGTTGAGCTTTAAAAACAAAAACTAGACTTTTAAATTCTATTCGCAGTTTAACTGGTAACCATTTCAGAGAAGTTAAAATGGGAGATAGATGATCAAATTTTCAACTCCCAGTCAGAAGTCTGGAAACTCCCGGAGTACCTCATGCATGGAATCCTGGAATACGGAGGGGACATTGACTATGCCATACAACATGATAAGATTCATAGTTTCATAGATTCATAGTTTCCAGTAGGGGTCACTATTTTACATTATTACACTCCTTCTAGGTCACTTAGATCTGGCAGCCTTGTAATTCTCTCTGTAGATCGAGGTTAAAGCATTGTGGAGCTTTTGCAGGTTTGGAATAGGCTAAACTTTGGAATAGCCTTCCAGTATAAATTCAAACTGTCTTTACTTTCCTCTTTCAAATCAAAACTTAAAAGACATCCCCTGAGTGTGAGTTTTTAATCTTTTATTTTAGTGTTTTTTTTTTCTCTCTTTTTCTTTTTTGAAAGTTTGTAATACTGTATGAATTTTAATTTAATTATTTTGATTTGTACAGCACTTTGGTCAACCCTGGTTGTTTTTAAATGTGCTTTATAAACAAAGCAGAGAAGAGTCTTTAGTGGGGTTCCTTGGATATACACTATTTTGCCAAAAGTATTCACTCACCCATCCAAATAATTGGAATCAGGTGTTCCAATCACTTCCATGGCCACAGGCGTATGAAAGCAAGCACCTACGCATGCAGACTGTTTTTACAAACATTTATGAAAGAATGGGTCGCTCTCAGGAGCTCAGTGAATTCCAGCGTGGAACTGTAATTTTCTTGCTCCTAAATATTTCACAGTCAACTGGGTCTACTGGGTTTGGCGGTTGCCAGGAGAACGGTACTTGTCTGACTGCATTGTGCCAAGTGTAAAGTTTGGTGGAGGGGGGCATTATGGTGTGGGGTTGTTTTTCAGGAGCTGGGCTTGTCCCCTTAGTTCCAGTGAAAGGAACACTGAATGTTTCAGCATACCAAGACATTTTGGACAATTCCATGCTCCCAACTTTGTGGGAGCAGTTTGGAGCTGGCCCCTTCGTCTTCCAACATGACTGTGAACCAGTGCACAAAGCAAGGTCCATAAAGACATGGATGACAGAGTCTGGTGTGGATTAACTTGATTGGCCTGCACAGAGTCCTGACCTCAACTTATAGAACACCTTTGGGATGAATTAGAGCGGAGACTAAGAGCCTGGCCTTCTCGTCTAACATCAGTGTGTGACCTCACAAATGCCCTCCTGAAAGAATGGTCAAACATTCCCATAAACACACTCCTAAACCTGTGGACAGCCTTCCCAGAAGAGTTAAAGCTGTTATAGCTGCAAAGGGTGGGCCGACGTCATATTGAACCCTATTTATTAGGAATGGGATGTCACTTAAGTTCATATGCAAGTCAAGGCATAGTGTACCATCGACAGCGGTGGCATCTGGATGGATTAGAGCAGGGGTTCTCAACCTTTTGCAAGCTGGCCCCCCCAAAGCTGGTTCATTGCAGTTGGGCCAAGTGAGCTTGCAGACATTATTATTATTATAATTATATAATTATTATATATATATATATATAAAACTAAATGGTTAGATCCGTAGCAAATATTTTGAGGGGTGTTTTTGACAATTGAGAGCCACCAAATGACGAATATGAAAAAACAAATACGACAGTTTCGGACTCAATCATGGTGCAAGGACCTCAAACTTTTGAGGTTTGCGCAGCTTCTCGAGGAGAAATCAAACAAATGAACGCCGTTTTCTAAAGTCTATGAGCGCAGCACACACAAATAAACTAAACTGACATACTGCAGTTAAATTTCAAAATGGGGTGTTTTTATTTTTATAACATTTGAATACAGTTCAGCAACATACATCACACGACCTGACGACCAAGAGAGTTGACAATTGACCATCACTTAATTTACCATCACCTCACGATTGAAAATGTGACACTGATTTCATATGACAGTTCAACAAACAAGTTAATAATATTAAGTCACTTACATTTTTGATGAAATAATGACTGTTTTGGTCTATTTTAGCAGTGAAAATAGATCCGATGAATCCAAACAAAGATCACAAATTTGCTATTTTATTTTTTTTTTTCAGTTTTTTTTCCTCCCATCCTGTAGCCTACTCGCGCCCCCCTGCTGGTTGAGAACCACTGGATTAGAGGAAGGTTGAAGCTATCCAGAATTGGCCATTAAGGAACTTCAATGCTTTCTAGGATTTTCCAATTTCTACAGATGTTTCATCCACAACTACAGCACTATTACCACTCACCAATCTTCTTAAGAATAAGCCCACGTCTCTGTCCTGGACTCCAGCTGCCACAGAAGCTTTCACGACATTCAAGAAGGCCTTACTAGTACACTGCTCTTCACCCACCCTGACCCCGAGAGACCCTTCATCATTAAAGTGGATGCCTCCACAACCGAGGTAGGAGTTGTATTATCTCAGCAGCAGGGGACTCTAGCCAAACTCCATCCATGTGCCTTCTTTTCCTGCAAACTCAGCCCGGCAGAAAGGAATTATGACATCGGCAACAGGGAACTCACTGTCTTCACAGATCATAAGAATCTGCAATTGTCACGATCACAGCCGGCTGTGCCATCTACCTCCGCCAGAGAGCACTCCTGCCATTCTGTCACACATTGGACTCTTTGTCACTCACGGGACTCAATATCCCATGATGCATTACTTCCTCACAGCTGTTATCGATCTTGTTATTATCACTAATTATTGTCACTATAAATATGAGTTTCACCTGTCAGTACATTGCGAAGTGTTAGATCAGTTACCACAGTCTACTCTGAGCGTTTGTCTTTCCTGCCTTGTTGTGTTTTGACTTGGATTGTTTAACCATTATTGATGTATCACCGCCTGCCTCTGAAACTGTGATTGTGTATCTCGACCTATGATTATCGCCTGTCCTCTCCTGTTCTGTTCGCTGATACCTGACCCAGCCAGTCTATGATGAATAAATCGGTCTTTCCGCATATGGATCCGTACGTTTCTGTCTTCCATGTTACAGCAATATCTACAAGATGCCAAAAGACTCAATCCTCACCAGGCTCGGTGGGAACTTTTCTTCACTCTATTCAGTTTTACTCTTTCCTATTTTCAAGGCCTGAAGAATGTAAAGGCCCATGCCCATGCTTCAGAGGACGTTCAGGAAGAACATGAATCCATCATCCCCAAGGATCTTATTTTCAGCCCAATCCAATGGACTTCCACTCTAGCCACCAATGCCTCCAGGTGCCCTGGTCTGAGGAACCGTCTGATGTTCCATCTGTTGACCACTGGTTCAGAGAGAGCAAGAGTGTCAGGGACACTGTTCACCAGCTCCAACAGGCAGTGTGCAGACAGAAGATAACATATCTTTGAAGAGCTGATATGTCAGGTAGAATATCTGGTAAATTTCCAGAATTTCAGGATCTCCTCAGATATATATATATATATATATATATATGATAATATAGTGTACCACGCTATTGAGCCAGTCAAAATTGCTGCAAGGGAAATTACTCCACCGCAACAAGCCTAGTTACAATCATGATGAGTCTGTAAAATATAACAAGTTGAGAGAATCCTCTGTTACGAATACTAAAATGCTGATCAAAATCATTATAGACGCTGGCAGCATGCAAAGCTATATCTGTCTACAGGATTTAAAAAAAAAAAATCAAGACCTGCAAAAATCAGTCAAAAAATTTAAATAAATAGGGCAATGTCTATGGTAACATTAAACTGTAAAATGACTGTAAAAACATGATTTAGTTACAGTTACAAAATATATACTTCTAAAATGATAAACCTAACATTTCAGTCATTAAACAATTTAAGAGACACAAGTATAAATCATATTAATTTAAAACAGGGTTATAATTGTAACGCCGTAGGCGTGTTCTGTGCCTTATGTTATGTTTTGTGTTTTCATTTCTAGTTCATGCTGTCTGTTTGTTT
>JAUCMR010021220.1:0-13079 GCA_032357425.1 Enteromius argenteus | reverse complement strand
TTGATGAGCAGAAGAAACATCTTTAAAAACCATTAAATATCTTACTGACCCCAAATTTTTGAACGGTAGTGTATATAGACACACACACACTACATTGCCAAAAGTTGTGGGTCACCCCCTTTCGATGAACAGATCTACTGACAACTTTAGTTATTTCCATGAGTGCAAACCTTAATATTTAAGCACATAATGATATTCTGGGGAATTGCTTCTAATTTTATAGTAACAGTTTGGACAGGACCCTTTTCTATTCTAGCATGACAATGCCTCTGTTTAAAAAGAAACGATTGATTCAGTCAGTGTGGAAGAACTTGACTGGTCCGCAGAGAGCAAAGTCATAATGCCAGATGACCCCTCTGGTGTGACTTTAAATGCAGACCCTGAGCCAATAACTCATCGCTAAACACCAAGGACTTTTTTTGCACTCATGGAAATGACTAAAATAGTCAGAGCTGTTCATCGGAAGGGAGTGATCCAATACTTTTGGCAATATAGTGTATGTATGATGTTTTCAAAAAGTTTTTGATGAAGAAACAAGCTCATCTACATCTTGAACGGACTGAAGGTTGGTACGTTTTCAGCTAATTTAATTTTCGTGTGTACTGTTCCTTTAAAGACGGCAAACCTCTTTCCTCTGACAACCAACACATTTGTTTTATGTGCCAACAGCCACTGAACTATTTAGGGATATCAGTCAGGATTAAAACAGAATGGAAAGCGCAGCTCAGATCTATTCAATGACCTACTTGAAACTTTTCCTCCGAGTTTTGTTCTATAATGTCAAAATATAGCCTCTGACTTTCCATAAGGCTGAATTTCCATTGAAACCACACTGTTGATCTACTTTGTCCTGTTGCCCTGGTTTACGGTTTATATGCGCAGAGTAATCTTTCAGTACGCACATCAAATGACACCCGAAATAAGGCAACATTAAAAATGTCTTCATGTTGCAAGACCGAAAGAGGAACGCAAAGCAATAGCCCAAAAACACAAGACTTATGACAGCAGGAAATCTGCCTATACCTAAGATAAATATTAAAAATGACCTTTAAACCTTTGCCGTAGACTGACAGCAAATTGCTATTGGCCAGCTCAGCAGAAAAAGTTTCATCACTGACGGGTCAAAGGCTGATACCGATGGACGTGATTCTAGTCTATAGCTCACTGACTGACCTATAGAGGACAAACCTGAAGGTGAAATCCTAATTTCCAGTGAAGCGCAAAAAATGCTTCAAAACACTCAAACGTTATTAAAAAGTGTCACCATGGAATCAGTATTGCAGGAAGCATATATAGCAGAACACATCAGCTAATGTTTAAACTTACCGCTTACAATCTTTAGAAAAAGGTTTTTAAGAATAGAATGTATTACCTTTAGAACAGAAACTGTCTAAATGAATTAAAAATCATTTGCAGGTCATGCAATGAGTTATGATATTGATATGCTGACAGTCAGTTATCAAACACCTTGTATATAGTTTGAATAGTAAATTAATAACTCTGCAAACAGCGCAGAGACCGTCTATGTTCAAATCGCTAGTTAAATGAACAAGCAACGCCAGGTTAAAAAAGCATTTGTACATGTCTTCATTACTAACTTATGTGCAGAATAAATCATCATTATCAGACGCTTTAAGAAGACAGACAGCAGCTGCGTCACGCAATGCTACGCTCTTCTGCTGGTCACATCACGCGCTGGAGGATAAATGTACAGATCTGTGATCTGTTACCTGGTTTCGGCTCACAAGCAGTTGTTTAGTGCTCGCTGCTCGGAGTCCTCTCACAGCCGCCTGACATGCCATGGATGCCGCCATGTTGAACCGGAAGTAAGTCCTGTAGCGCTGACACGTGTGTGAGGAGTGACAGTGAGCGTCGGCTGACTTTTGCAGGGGGAAATTACAGGTCTTTAGAAACCTGTGAGTGAACCGAAGAACGGGATTGGACTATTTACACTGCAACATTATCTCATTTACCTCCCCCGCCGACAGGACGAAAGTGCATTTGCACACAAATATCTGGGTGTATACAATTGTAGGTAAATATACAGTATGCTGTGTGTGCGCGCAAACCGCGGATTATTAGTCTAAATAAATGTCAACAAAATAAATATGATCATTCAAATAAATATTGTTATGTTTTATGTGATATAAAAAAAATGTATGATAATAACAAAAAAATATTATATAAAAAAGGACAGCCTATTAAAAAAAAATCTGTTACAATTAGTGAAATAATATTTTATGTTTGTCATAATTTTTCTATATACAATTGTCAAAATATTTATTTTTTCTGTTATTACATATATTATATAATTTGCATTATTATTATTGTTATGGATGGATTTTGAATAGCTGTTGATTACTGTAACATTTTGTTAATATAATAAATTGTATTAAAAAAATACAGCCTACAAAGCTTTATACTGCCAAAAGTGTGTGTTTTTATTAGTACTAGTATTATTATTACAAAAAAATCTAGATATATTTGCCTGTTATTTGTTTATTTAATTTTTACTTGGTTGAAAATAGAGATTTGACTCCTTGCCGCTGTCGCCTCTGGCTTGATTAGTTGGGGGCACCTAATTTCTAGTGATTATTGTCGTTTTGATGACCGTCTCTGCATTTAATAAATAAATAGTTTAGTCTCGTCGTTATACATTACCATCACTCTATTCTCCTATTTGATCATGTTCAGTGCTTTGCTACAATCTGTATTGTTAAAAGCGCTATATAAATAAAAGTGATTGATTGATTGATTAAAACCAGCTAAAACCAGTGTTACCTGGTTGGCTGGTCTTAGCTAGTATAAGCTAGAAGTAGCTGATTTAGCTGGCCAGGTAAGACTGGCCTGACTAGCTAAGGAAGTGGCCAAAACCCCTCTCAAACCAGCCTGCTGACCATCTGTGTCCAGTTAAGAACAGGCTTGAGTACCTTTGGATACTATTCAGTCATTTAGGTTATTTACATAGCTACTCTGTAATGCTGAATGATTTTATTATGTCAGCACTAATCAAATGATCTTTCAAACAATGCAGCAGATAAAGAAGATCAACACAAAAGCAGAACCATTTTGTGGATGCCATGATGTTCGATGGGTTGGATCGGCTGCATATCAGGTTCCCAAACTTGGTGGTACATTTCTTTAGCGTTGATCAAAGGGAGGAGGTTTGATTCTCTCTCACACATACACAGAACCTATCTATCTTTCCTCACTCTCTTCTCAACTCTCTAAAAGCACTCATTACTCTCTGACATTGTGAAAGGGCAGGAAGGGCAAAATGATCATAAAAAGCTGTGATTATGACAGAGAGACATTTGCTTCAAACTGATGTGTGTCAGCAGAAACCCATTCAGAGAGGATGATAAACCACTCCTGGAGAACATGTGAGCGTCTCTCTCCTTCCCTCATTTTTTTTTTTTTCACAATACGGTCACATAAACAAGCCTCTGCCCCTTACATTCAAACCAAAACATGCAGATCAGCACATATTGACATTTTGCAATGGCAGAAGAACCACTATTGCCTTTTTTATTCTGTTATATACTTATTTGAACCCAAGCTTATTGGAAAAACGTGCCTGCGACGACATTTCTGCAAAGAGACGCTGGTTAGTGCACGTTTCCTAACACTTTTAAAATGTCCAGTGAGTGATGCTAAAAGTGTGTTTTTAGTTTTATACAGAATGAAAAAGATTTACGTGAATTTTGCAGTGTTTTATTACACTGGTTGTTGTGCTGTAAATATCATGGCAGTTAAATGTCCAGTGATAGCCACAAAAAGGTAAATTCTGAATCACATTTAAACATAATGTACCACTTACACTAAACCTTACTCTAAACCTAACCGAGCACGAGAAAAAGAAATGTGATATTTGAGCTTGCTTGTAGAAATGTTTGACTTTTTTTACTAGTGCTATACAAGACTTGTACTCAAGTGTTTCATATCGCAAATGCCATACTATACCAGGTGGGCTACTGAGCAAGTTTAATACACCAGAAAAGCAGTACACATGCAGTTGGTTCGTTATGCATAAATCAAAATGTATTCGTTTATAAGTGTTAAAGTTTTAGCATTACAAAATGGAATTGATTAAGAAAGCCATGCAAGACAATTGGAGCCATTTTTGCGAAAAGGTATGAAAGTTGTTGGTGTTTTAGGTGGGTATGCTTTTTTTTTCAAATATTGGGGTTGATTTATTTCACTGGATTTGTTTTTATTTTTTTATTTTTGTGATTTTGTGCTAGCCTATTCTTTCCAGCTAGTTTTTAATGGGGTAAAAATCCATATTTTCATTGTAAGGCGTATTCTTTACCTCTCACCTTTTTTAAATCCAGCCGTCGTATACAAACAGAACTTGCACACTATGCACAATATTCCCAATCTGTCGACCAAGCTGTCTTTTTGAGGGAGGATGTTTGTTTCATGGTATAAGACCTCTGTATTATGGTAATGAAGCTGACCTGAACTTAGATGTTTAATAAAGGACGAGGATTCTCCTCAGCTCACCGAACAAAGCTTTTTGCTTCTCATACCACATTGATATGCGGCGCTTATTCAAACATTTATGCTGCGGTCACATTTTCCTCAGAAGCATTTTGTATTTAAATTTGAAAGTGTTTCGACTGCAAACTTTTCCAATACAGTGGTCGGACCTCATGAATGCCATTTATCATTTCAGGCTATCGTTCCCGATCCCGTGCCAACGTTGTTAGACTGTGGTATTGCACCACAGTTCCTGTTTTAAATATTCCTCCAGTCTTTTTCATGTTTCGAAAGCCATCCAAAAATCTTCCAGCTTCTTTCTTTCTGTAGAGAATGTGTTTCATTCCCAGCTTCCCTCGAGATGTTAAAACCCCAGATGTTGTGCTGATAACACCTCCTTTGCTTTCAACACTGTGCAAGAGCTTGTGAATTCGTTCATAAGTAGTAGATTCTGCTTTCTGAGTTCCACTTCGGCTGGGCCTAAGAGCATCAGAAATCCGAAGCCAATGCCTGCCTGAGGACGGTGGGGCCCGTTCCATCCTTTCTTATACAAGCAGCCCAGTTGGAGGCCGTGAAGCTTTCCTGCATGAGCTTTAGATCTCCAGGCTGCCTCTCTGTATGATCAATGTGTTTAACCCCTGCATGCAGGTGGTTTTATGGATCCACACTGCGAAAGCGAAAACATCTGGGCCCCTCATTGGACATCAGTGTGATTCTAGGACAGCTAGGATCTATCGGCCTCATTAGCTAAAGAGGGAAAGGGAAAGAGCCTAATTTCCCTTTCTTTCACAGTCTGGTTCTCCAAACACCGAAGCCCTGAAGCACGCTAAGCCTCTTACCTCTCTTCGTCTCTCTCTTTTTCCTCCTCAAACTGGTTCTGAAGTCTTTTCTGCTCCCCTTCACCCTAACCCACTTTAAAAGCTATTCTCCTCCAGCTCAATGCAAATAAGGCCATTTCATTTTACTATGCTGGCAGTACGTCTCCCACTAAAAGGAATGCGAAGCGGTGGCACACTCCATCTGTGCGCGGGATGTGGTACCTTTTAATGCCGTGGCGATTTTTCTTTTAGAGTATTACCACACTGAGTACTGAGGGCTGTGAATATTTCTGAGGTACTGCTAGTATATAAAATGTAGTTATAATCCGCAAATGGCCTTGAGTTCACATTCAATTTCATCACCAGTTTGTGTGGCTTTAGACGGTCGTAAGAAAGTCTTGTTTTCTTT
Source organism: Enteromius argenteus (assembly GCA_032357425.1). Lineage (NCBI taxonomy): Eukaryota > Metazoa > Chordata > Actinopteri > Cypriniformes > Cyprinidae > Enteromius > Enteromius argenteus. Next base: position 7,370 of record JAUCMR010021220.1, on the reverse strand, counting down.
TGCCAGTGAGAACAGAGTATGATGCAAAGAACTGAATAAGCGCATGTAACTGCTGAGTCGACAGCTCAGTCCTAGTTGCACAAAGCATAAACTCGTCCTCTAAGGGGAAAAACCGAAGCCCTCCTATTGCTAATTTTCATGTTTCATGAGATGTCCTTTAAAGCAGTTCAATATTCTAGCACAAATTAATTTTAGGGTAACACTTTATTTTAAGGTGTCCTAATACAGAGTAATTACATCGTTAGGTACTTAGTAGTAGCCATTGTACTAACATGAAATAAAATGTACTTATCATGTAACTAAGTTATGGAACAGCCTGTAATTACAGTTGGTAATTATGTAGATGTAACAGACAGCTACTGTTACACATATGTTACAGACCGAGTCTGTTACACAGTATACTTACACTTAAGTACAAGCTTGATGCACTTTATTTTAGTTAGCTTATGAATGTGTACTTGAGTTTATAATTACGTTTTATAAAGTCTGCAACAAATGTGACAATCTTTTGGTTACATTAGTAACCTGTGTAACAGTAGCTGCCTATTACATCTACATAATTACAGACTGTAAGTACAAACTGTTCCATAACTTAGTTACATGGTAAGTAAATTTTGTTTTATGTAAATACAACAAGTACTTACTAGGTAATTATTCTGTATTTATTCTGTAATTATTCTGCATTAAAGTGTTACCCACTTTATTTTAAGGTACAATTCTCATTATGAACTATTTTCTTAAAATCTACACATTACTAACAATCTTAACAACTACCTTACACTACCTTAACTGTTAAAAAGTAGCAAATTAGGAGTTTAATGAGGGAAAACTCTTAATTAATAAGGAATATGTGTTCCAGATTTTTTCATTCATTTATTAATATGATATTAATTGTAATTTATTTTAAATTCTCTGATGAGAATATATATCAAATCTAAAATAATAGGCAAAATGATTGCAAACTGTGATATAATTTGAGCTTTTAAAAAAATTCAAACATAAAAAACTGATTTTACAATTATTAATTTAAACGTGTATCAAGCATATACAAGATTTATTAATAATAGTGGTGTAAAAATCTGAGCACCTGTAATAATAACTAATAATGAGCATACTGAATGTGTTCAGTGTTCATCATGCTTTAGAAATTAATCATTTATGCAGCCCAATCTTATGAGAAAACTGCAGAGCCCTTAAGAGGACACAGCTTTAAAAAGAGAGATTAAAGAAAAATATGTATTTGATTTCTTTTTCATTCACCAACAAAACTTTTGCTTTCTCTCACAAAAGTGTCTAGTTTTTCAAATAAAAAATTTAGCATTTTCTCTTAAAAAATTAAAATAAAAAAAGATTTTTAGAAACAAGTGTAGGTTTGTCAGTGTGATGTAAACAGATCATATGCCTAAAACTCTGCACCAATTTGCTGAGTTGAAAAACACTTTTGAGCCACTTTAGAGAATGTTTTGCATTGCATTCCTCACCTGACTTTAAATCTGATCCAATCACAGAAAACACAGTATTAAACGGGGCCCTTGTTGACAGACATTTTGATTAGTAGTTTCGTTGACATGATCAACACTGATTTGAGATTCCTAGTATGGATAAAGGTCCTTTCATACCTCTGTGTCTGAGTGACAGGAGATGTACTTTCAGAGAGGACAAAAAGAATATGATGTTGAATGCATTGACGATGTCATGCCATCATTAATCTCTAGTGCCAGATCTTTCAGAAGTGCACGCTAAATCACTCTTATTGCCACCATTGGCATTGATTTCAAACTCATGTTCAGCCACTAGATGTGATTTAATACGGCAGTGTACACGTATGCAAGAGCAGCATGCATTTATATTCAACAGTGATGGTTCAAGCAGCTGCATAGCCATATTATAGCCCTGCCAATCCATGTAAACAAATTCAAGCTTTACCATGGCAGAGCTGCTAAACACTTATCCACAGGAGAATTCAAAAGGCACAGTGTGCAGAATGGGTATATTGCTTTTTGTTGATGTGACTCAGACGTGCTGCTCAACGTCCAATTTCTTGTATCCATTTAGTCTTGCATATAGCATTTTGACCAAAAAAAAAAGGATTGGTCAAATTCAAAAAGACATTTTCAAGCATCATAACAATGAATTTTAAAAAAGGTGCATTAGAATGTGTCCAGTTTAATATTATTTTTCAGAGCAAAATATTTTAGATATATATTTATTATTTAGTAGTTAAATGACTGTTTATATTTAATGTTTCCTAGTGATTTAGCTATAGTCACACTATTTAAACGTAATTGCTTGATGTTTGAATCAAATGAATGGCATCATCATCTCTAGCTGCAGTAAACACAATCATTTCATTCATTGAAACAATATTTCAAATCATAGACTTCAAAGCTTCTACGGAGCAAATCACCTGCTGGCTTGATACATTCCCCTGCATTCAAGCACAAAAGAAGGCTTAGAAGTGCATATGAGGGATCCAACAATATCAAACTCATGCTCCAGCCTTGCACATCTACCTGCCTTTATCTTCAAGTGACAGGTCACACTTTAAAATTCTGCCCCTTTCTCCTCTCCTCGACAAAGCATCCCTCTTTCCATCTTACCCTCACTATCTGTTTAGCAGCAGCACATCAGCATATGACAGTGAATGAACATCTTTGATTTTTTTGTAGCACCCAGAAGCTTTGGTTTAATACAATAACTGATCTTGAATCTTAAAGAGAAAGAGGAGTATCTGGGGATGTTGTTTACTCAAGGCCCCTGTGCTGTGTACATGCATAATAAACTTGACGAGGGGCTAAAAACTCCCACTCATGCTTCAGGTTCTTAGCTTTATCATTAGAATAATTACTCTCATCCATGTACTCCTCAGGCAGAGAGAAATAACAGTTTGACCATAATGTTTGAAGGATTGAGGAAAACCTCAATAAAGACATATAAAAGCAGTTAAATTGTGAGATTAAAAAACAGAGAAATCAAATCTAACATTGACACATGCAGGGAGACGAGGTCATGTGACCTTCACAGATTGTATACATGAAGGAATTTGTCACCAAAATAACCATATCACTTGAGATCAATTTAATGTAGAAGTATATGAAAAAATATATAAAAATATGTAAACTGTATATATATATATATATATATATATATATATATATATATATATATAATGTATATATGTGTGTGTGTGTGTATATATAGGTGTACGTGTGTGTGTGTGTGTAGCCATATAACTGCGTACAACTGTAGTGTGTATGTGTGTTTACGAGAGCTTAAAAGCGAGGCATCCCATTTTGTTGTTTGCAAGTTAAATTTGCAAAAGTGATTTATTTTTAAAGATAGAGTTTTAGAGGACAGTGGCGAAGATTGTTAAATATTTAAAATTACAGTTCATATACAGTACACTGTATATATACATATTTAAAATCTGTTGTCTTTCATATAATATTATAATATTAAATTAGACCCAAATATAATGGGTTTTTTTTTTTCAAGAACTTATTTTCTTCATCTCTTCCTTTCTTTTTTTCTTAATTATGGTATATACTTTCAGAAATATATTATACGAGATAAAAGAGGTGCATTCAAGTCATTGCACTTTTGATTTTTGCTTCTGTGAATTTAAAAGAATTTATATAAATGACAAAGAAATGAACGTCACATAATGAATACTCTTTTGTTGCCTTTCTATGTTCTTTTGTGTTCTGAGCATATAATTCACCTTGCTTAAATGAGGAACAGCTGCTTGAGGAACAGACTGCACATTGAGGAAAAGAACATTGAGAAAATCATCTGTTTCAACAACAGATGTGGCTCTCGCTATAGACTACAACCTGCTGCTTTAGTGTTTGAGAACGAAGCAAAAGAGCATGATTATTTATGATTGTACATCTCAAAGTAACTTAATGGCTGGTGTGGCATTGGGAAAAAATGCTTATTTATAATAGCATGGAGTTCCCAGGCTCAGCATGCTGACAAAGTGGGCAGTAGTGCAGGTTGGCATGGATGAAAGATATGAGAGACCCATTAACCTTGTTATGTCGCTATGAGCTGAGGAACCTCTTTCACTATCTTAAGCTCTCATCACTTACGGGCCCTCGGGGGACCTGCAACTAATTAACCTTGTGGAGACAGGCTCTGTTGTAGTGGGCTGAGGAGAGAATATTAAGAAACCTTTCAGAGGGCCATTAGCAATGAGATTAACATATCCAACTTTCAAGTGGATTTTTGACACAAAACCAATATTTGTTCGCACAAACACCACAAGTGATTCTCCTTGTCTGAATTCAAAGTGACACAATGGGTTTTTTGAGAAAATCAGCACTCATGGGGGCAGCCATTTGGAAAGTCTATGTATTTTTGTAGCATATAAGTATAATAGTCTTGTAGTCTTGTTATAGTTTTGTAGCCTATACTGTAGTAGTCAACATTGAAGTGGATCAAAAAAGGTAATCAAAGTTGTCTTAGTGCAAGAAAGCATTTTTAGGTTTTAGGACAACTTTGATGAAAGGTTTTGTGTCCCATATCATCATGTCACTATACTGAAAGAGACTTATTTTATCTACACCCATGCATTTATGATCGGAAAATATTCATTTGTCCCTCTCTCATAGCAACATGATGAGTGGATAGGTTCCATTATTTTGAGGCAAATGTTTTTAAAAGTCTGAAAATCTGTGCACTGTAAGAAATGGCTGTGGGATTGTATCCCAGGTGGAAAAGATGTAGTATTAAATGTATTAAAAATATACTTGAAATTCAAGTAATATGTTTATAATACATTTATATTCCCAACATGCTTATTTAAAGTGCATTAAAAATATATTCAATTTTATTTTAATATATTTCTAAAAAGTATACTAGAAATACTTTTGTACTAAATATATGCTTAACTACACTATTAAGGGATATGCTTGTTAAGTATCGTGCGGGGAAGGAGATCGCAGGAGATGCGGAGGATCCAATAATATATTTTAATTATCAACAGGATGATCACAGGGAGAATACTGAAACATAAAGACGCTAAAAGGGGGCAGAGTCATTCACTGGCGAATTGGAAGCCCTGGGAGGCCATGGCGGATCGGGTACCACAGGAGGCCAAACCCCCTTCCCACCCACCCCTACCACGGCCATGGCTATACTAACCCAAAATTTTCTAGGGGGAGTTTGCAATCCGTGAAAGCCATGGCTCGTGTGGGTGCTTAGGGAAGGCGGAGTCTGGTGAGTAATTAGGAGGGGCAGGCTCCTGCAGCGCGGGCTCTGGAGGGTGCTCTTGAAGCGCAAACTCAGGGGGGTGCTCTTGCAGCACAAACTCAGGGAGGCGCTGTTGCAGCGCAAACTCAGGGAGGCGCTCTTGCAGCGCCAACTCAGGGGAAATGCAAGGGGCCTTGAACTCCGGGGAAATGGCCAGGTCCAGAACGCTCCCCTGTGGTGTTGACCCTGGAGGTGCGGTCACGTGCCATGTCTTGGGAACCGAATTCTCAGATATTGGGATCGGCACTCTTGGCCGTAACTCGGGAACAGGATTTGGAAATGGTGGACTGGAATCCACGTGGAACTGGAACGGCTCTCCTGGTCGTAACTCTGGAGCTGGACTTGGAAACAGCAGACTGGAATCCGTGGGAAACTGGAACGGCTCTCCTGGCCGAAACTCTGGAGCAGGACTTGGAAACCGCGGACTGGAATCCGCAGGGAACCGGAACGGCTCTCCTGGTCGAAACTCTGGAGCAGGACTTGGAAACAGCGGACTGGAATCTGCGGGGAACTGGAACGCCTCTTCTGGCCGCATGTCATAAACAGGGTTAGGGGACGGCTCTCCTGGCTGTAATTGCGGAATGGAATTCGCGGGGAACTGGATCGGAACTTGTGGCACAGTTTCTGATGGGCATTCTGGTGAAGCGGGCTCCTGGCGGCACTCTGACGGCGCGGTCATCGTACGGCGATCGGAAGGCACGAGCCTCAGATGGCGCTCTTGCAGCGCGGAGATCATCGGGCGGTGCTCGGATGGCGCGAACATCGGACAGTGCTCTGGCAGTGCGCTCTGAGATGATCTTTGGTGAATCGTCTTTCATCAGAGGGACACAAGCTTTTCGTGAAGATGAACGAAAGTCTTATTGGATGGTTTGGAGCATCTTAAGGGTGAGTGATGAAATTAATTAGAAAATATAGGCCTAGCGGTATGTTCTTTTTTTCCCTTTTTACCAGAAACCTCACTGTAACTTCAGGTAAAATTGGTGTTTAATTACAAGTTATTTGTCTGTGCCAGTCGGGTTTTTGACACACACAAATAGTCATAAGGCATAACGTAACATATTAACATTCCATTATTTGCAAATTAACTTGTGTTTTCTGATTTTCTGAACAATTTGTCTTCATTGTAATGAGGTAAGTTAATGAACTTTGAAAAACCATAACATATAACTGAATTTGTCTTGAGTTGTTCAGCCAACTGTGGTAGTGTTCGTTGATTGGTGTTTATAATTAAATCTTATCGCCTTTATTTTCTAATATATATATATATATATATATATCTTAAATATTTAAAAGCTGCTTGTGATGGGCTTTGGTTCATCATGTGGCTGTCTCATCATCACCTGGTTTTGGGGGTTATCAGTTGTGGCGAGGCAGCCGCCTCAGCGGCCAATCATCGCCTCCCCCGTCTCTTCTTCGCAGCCCTTCGCCAGGCTCCCGATGAGAGTGGGCAGATGAGAGGAGGGGCGCAGGACTGGATAGGTCTGGTGGCGTGTGATGAGGTGCACCTGAATCGAATGGTGCCTCATCACCGCCGCCATTAAAAGATCAAGCGCGCCTCTCCTCGGGAGACCAGTCTCTTCCCCTGTGCATACATACTGGTGTCCTCGTAGGGTCCTGGAAGGGTGCGGAGGAGGATCGCCGCGTGGCGTCGGGAACATGAGCCACCCGGAAGCGAGCTGCCGTTAGGGACATGAGCCGCGAGAGAGGCAGAGCCACTAAGGAAGTGAGCCACCTAGAAGTGAGCCGCAGTCGGAGACGAGAGGCTGCGAGAGAGGCAGAGCCGCCGAGGACGCGAGCAACTGGAAGAGCTCCGCCCCTTCCCTGGACCCTTTCCCTTCTGCACGACCTGACACTCACCGTCCCAAGAAGCCCGACGAGGACACCAGTTCCCCTTTTATTTTGGACACTTTTTCCCCTTTGGACACTTTCTGTTTATTAATTATTGTAAATAAAAAGCCTCTCAGAGTCCTGACGCCACTCCCACTGTGTCTGTCGTTGGCTCCTCCCATGTCACAGTGTATTTCAAAGGTATAAAACAGATTTCAGTACTTTAATAGCTTGGTATATTAAAATTATATAAGTTTATATATAGATCGGAAGAGCGTGCTCTTCCGATC
>JAUCMR010021219.1:0-13079 GCA_032357425.1 Enteromius argenteus | reverse complement strand
TCTAGGAATCAAGTATCTAAATTAAGATAACTAAAACACCTAAATTTCGTATTATAATCTAAATTTAATAATAATTTTAAATTGGAGTCAGATTAAACGAGGGAAACCTAAGAAGTGAAATTAAAAACCAAAATTAGGAAAACCGTGGCGTGCTTTCACAGGAGTGCTGGGGAGCGAGATGTGCAGCATCCGAGCTAAAATAAACCTGGACCTTACAATGTGATTTGTTAAATGGTAGTTTAGAAATTATAATATAAAATGTTGAAAAAATAGTAATAGTTTTGATCATATTTTCTATGGACCCTTGCTATTTTCTATTCTCATAAAACAACATGTTTTCAAGGTTTTTTAGGACATACATTTCATAAAGTAAAAGTCAAGTACTTCAGGCATTTTAAGCAGCTTGTACGAACCCTGGTAATATTTGTTATTGTCACAAGCCGCGCCTCCGTGGTTCTCTCCGGCCATCAGCAGCGGGATCCATCGCCCGAATATTAATGTTTCCACCCGGACTCTAAAGACTCACGTACCTTGGCTGATTCGCTCCCAGGTGCAAATCATTATCCACCCTATATAAACTGAGACTTTCCCTAAGATCAACGCGAAGTCTTGATTTCCGTTGGTGTAATTTCTGAGCGTTTATTTCTTATTGTTTTCCATGTTTACTTGGACTGTTCATTTGACTTTGATTCTCGCTGCCTGCCCTGACCATATTGCCTGATTATTGACTACGATTCTGCCTTATCCCTGCTAAATCTGTCTGCCTGTGTTACGACCTCTGCCTGTTTGACTACGATCATTAAACTAAGCTGCAAATGGATCCACAAGCCTCGGGTGAATCATTACAGTTATAAACAGCTGTAATTGTCTATTCTAACAAACAAGTTTATGGTGAAAATAAAAGGGTAGATACCAATTAAACTGCACAATAAACAAATTGCAGAAAATGAAAGCAGGATTTAGGTTTTTAGGTGTTTAGATCCAGAAATGGAAACATCAAATGTAAAATAACATGCCATATACATTTCGTTAAATAGATTATTTTTCGTAAGTCTGATCAGTCTGAAAATATATAGCATACTACGGGTGGTCATGTCCCAGGCCTTGTGGCATTAAAGCCCTGTGGGAGGAGTAGCGTCTGGACTTTCTCAGAAAAAAATATAATAATAAAAGAAGTTTAAATAGGATAACAATATGTTGCCAGCCAACATAACTACTTTTAAATCTCTTATCTCTTAAAACTGCACGAATGATGACCACTATTAGCTTTTTCTGCGATACGTTCGCACATTTTTTGTGAAGTGTGAAGCACTGCCAAAGGGTTTCACATGACCATAAAAAGCCTTACCCACTTGCTGCAGCCACAGAAAAAAAAAACACAAAAATACAAGTATATTCTCATGTGTTCAAGAATACATATAGACCTACCAATCAACAACAAAACCGCAGAAACACATCTCAGGCCCTATCATACACTCAGCACAAGTGCTTTTGCTAGTTTCACTCTGATGCAGTTCTCATTTTTTCGTCCTTCGCCACGTTGTTTAAATTGCAAATGCATTTGTACCCATTTGTGTGGCCATGGGCATGCTGGTCTAAAAAAGAGGTGTTCTCAGGGACATTTTTGGTGTGTTATTTTGAGGAACTGTAAATAGACTGCACCATATACCTACTAAAATCTGGTTTTGTTATTTAAAGAGCAGGTTAGAAAATGTGCCTCTGGGTGGGTCCACAACACACGTTCACTTTGTGTAACAGGTATGGAAAGTATTTTCATATGTAGAATTACACAAAAATGTTCACAATGTATACCTCATATGGCTGTCGGTGTGTTCAGTGTATGCAGGATCTCACACAGGATGCAGAAAGTGCGAAGATGGCTCGTTGACCAAAGCACAACTGGCATGCAATCTGTGCTTAAAGTTCAAAATAGTTAAAGATTTTTCTCATTTACACACAAAATTCTCACAACTATAAACACAATCTCAAAACTTCTAGGTCAAAGTCAAGCAGTTTAGTCAAAAACATATCCTCTTTTGTCAGAATCTAATCTTTGGCTTCAGATGACACAAAATGCTGTCATAGACTATTTTCTTGACTAGAGAACATTACTGAGTTCAAAACACTGGTACAAAAACCTCCTTTTGGGAAACAGGTAACATCTTGCAAATCAAGGTCTGTTACAGTATGCAGCATAAATGAAGTTGTGCACATACAGCAAAACTTTCAGAAAGGTTTACTTTCATTAAACTACTGTAAAGTTATCTGAAAAAGATAAAAGGACAAAAACCAAATAACTGAATATAAACACACATTGGAATATCCATCAGTTATTGTACAGCAAAAAATAAATAAAGTCTGAATCCTCTGCCAAGTTGCATTACAGTATTGTTATTATCCTTATTTGTTACACTATAGCTGTTTCTTAGTCTTCTGACAAAATATTTTTTCTGCCTCTCCTTGACAGTAAACAGCCTAGACAGGAATACTTGGCTACAAATCAGTTCAACAGTTACGAGTTTGAAGGTGTGTGCTACAGTATTTACAGTACAAAGAATAGTGAATGTACTCTCATCTCAAATACTGGTACTACTGTGTGAGCAGTGTAAAACCATGTCTGCAGGGCAGGTTTCCTTATAGTCATTCCATGCATAAAAACATGTTCAACTAATGCTTTCTATTTGATCAGCAACAAATGACATTTGACCTCATCCCCTTCATTTTTTTCTCCTCACATTCCTCATTGCCAGGGCTGGACTGGGACGAAGAATCAAGCTCCTTACCGATTAAACATCTTTCTCCTCCTGCTCTCCCTCTTTGGCTCATCACTCACAGCAGAGCAAGCCTGTTCCTGATAACGCTGCTGTTACATTTCAGAATTGCTGACGATGAGGCATATTTCGCGGGATCTGTCTCAAAAATTTTAAGCCACTTTTCCCTGAGCTTTTCACCACCACCGTTTCACTTGGTCTGTACATTTTGAGGAACTGAGAGTAAGGTGGAATAGGGGTGAAGCGATAAGTAAATAGGCGGAACAAGATCCCTTAGCACTCCATCTATATTTGCGATGGGCCATTGTCACTGTATGATGGGCCGGTCATTGGTGGAAAAAAAATTGCACCGGCCCAAAAGTATGTCAGCCCAGCGTGAAAATGCCCGGTCTGCCAGATGGCCAGTCCGCCCCTGCTCTTTGCCTCCCATTACCAGGATTGATTTTCCAAAACCCTTAATCACTTGTGCTCCTGTTCGTGTCATCCTGAGATTCTGATTGCTGTGTCATCAGTTTTGATGCTTAATGTTCACACAGGGATAAAGGCAACCTGGTCTCATAAAAATATGTACCTCTATGCACTCTTTGTGCAACACCATTTTTACATGCCTTACTGCACATTTCGCCCCAGTTTAAAAGAGAAATGTCCACTGAGTGGCACTGAAATATGGGTTGAGTACGTGAGCCCTGGCATGTTTTCATTACGTTGATATATATATATATATATATATGTATTGCAGTGCTTCTGAACTGAAATATGTGTGCTGTTTATTTAGTTTATTTTGTAATTCTTGAGGAAGTTACATTGTGTATTTGTATTTTCTAAGTGAGAACATGGCTAAACCTGTGCAAATTAATGCTGCTGATTTATGCAGAAAACACTGTGGAAATTGGAATGTTTGCATAAACACGTAAAATGTGTTAAACATTTTTTAAGGAATCCATCTTTGTTTCGAGAGCTGTATGAACGGTTTGGAAAAATGAGCCAAATGTATCAGTTATAGCATGTTAGCAATCAAGAAAAACTGTAAGATTGCTGAAAACCAAAACAAAGCATTTCAGTTGGATTTTGCCACCAAGTGGAACTTTTGAGCATGTGTCAACTCTAAAATGGTTAGGCCAAGTCTCACAGATTTATTAATTTGTATTATCCAGTGTAAATTCCTAATTCCTGTTACTTACGCACACACGCACACCGTTGGTATTTGTGGTCGCACCTAGGCTCATTGGAAAAACGTGCCTCTTCATACATTTCAGCAAAACAGAAAAAAACTTACCTATACATAGGAATCACTGCAGTTTCCATTTGAAATGAACACTAGAGGCAGTAAAACTCCCAGAAAGTTCTATTCCTTTTCAGACAAAAGTATGATTTACAGGTACATTTTTGATTAATAAAGGCTTTTCACACAGCTGCAGAATGTTATGTTATGACTTCAAAACATTTTTAACATCCTGCACGATTTGAAAACTGATATTTTTAAACGTTTTCTGTCATGATTGTTAAAATCACTTCCTCATCTTTGCGTGTCTGCTTGTTGTGTTTTATGTGTGTGGGTGTGTCTCAGCTTGTGATTAGGGGCTGATCAGACCCAGCTGTGGCTCATTACTTGGGCTATTTAAGCTCAGCTAACCTGCCACTTGTTGTCAGATCCTCACAGTTGCTCTATGGTTCTGTCTCAAACTCAACTCAAAATCAGTGTAAAGAAATTAAAATAGCATAGCTGCATCAGCGAATATGTTTTTACATTACTTTTGCATTTGTTAACACTATCAGGTAGGTTTGGTGTCGGGGATTTTTCCAATAGAGCATTTATCTTTAGCGACACTGGATATTTGAATTCAAAACAAAAAGTACCTCAAGCAATGTTGTAAAAACACTGCAATACGTCCCTGTATACCTACTACAAATGTGCCACCTTTATGTATTTAACGTGTGTTTTAGCGCCACTCTCTGCACATTTCACTTTGAAACTGCTGCGAAACGTGCAGTAAGGTACATAGTTACAGGGTTGCAGAAATGTATGCAGAGGCATGTCTTTTCCAATGATTAACATCTAACTCTACTCCTTACAAAAAACTTTGTGCATTTTAAGATTGAAAACCCCCCACAATTTAGTATGTGTAAACAACTTTCAAATTGTAATACTGCTTATTGATCATTTGTTTGTGAGCTTTATCAGACTGACCATGCTGCACTACTTCAAAAATTGTAACTGTTGAGAGAATCCTAATTCCTCTTGAGAAACCTAGTCTTGCATAGCCTGATGGACAGGACTGCATAGCAGCTTTCATCGGCCAAGTAAAGTAACTTAGTCAGCAGAAACTTTCACTTTGAAGGAAACATAAGTGCACATAAAACATACTAGAATTCCACCTTTCTGTATTTTAAGTAAACAAACAAACAAACTAACTTGGTTTCAGAAATTGCACAACAGTTTGCATGACTGCAAGAAAGTGTATTTAATTTAACAAATCAATTTAATAGCCTTGTGGGCAGCTTTCTAGGTTCGAACCTCGACTCCGTCCCCACTTTTTCTTCGTCAATGCTTAGCTGTCATATCATAATAAAGACTAAAACACCAAAATAAATCACACACACTGTCAGATGGTTTCATGCTAGTTGTACAAGTTACCAATGCATCCACATTTTGGTTTATACCAGAATCGGGAAAGTTCAAGAGACACCTCTTTATAAAACAATGCTTTAGACCAGGGGTGGGGAACGGTGATCCCTGCAGAGTTGTGCTCCAATCCTAATCAAACACACCTGAACCAGCTAATCAAGGTCTTCAGGACCCAGTTAGGTATTTTTTCCCCAGGGTTTGTCAGAGTTGGAGCTAAACTCTGCAGGAGAGTGGCCCTCCAGGATCAACGTTCCTCACCCCTGCTTTAGACATTGGAATAGTTTATTTACAAGGATGTGAAACAGCAAGTTGAAGGTTTCTGCTTGGGCTGTCTGCTTAATATGCAAAAAGACTCAGTTTACAGGGATAGCTCACCCAAAAAAGTCAATTATGTCATTAATTACTTTCCCTTACGTCGTTCCAAAACCATAAGACCTTCATTCATCTTCTGAACAGAACTTAAGATATTTTTAATGAGATCTGAAAGTCCTATGACTGTTCATAGTCAGCAACACAAATGAAATTTTCCTAGATCCAGAAATGTATCAAGATTTGTGTGTGAAGTAAAAAAAACAAACAAATTCAATGTAAAGTAAAGACTGTTAAATGGCACAGAATTGAATATAAGCACATTTTTTTGTGTGGTAGCCTAATTATTATTTCATTAAGCACCAAAATACACAAGTCTACACTATGCAGCATGTTTTTCTGCACTCAAACTCTCAGCTTAAATCTAAAATGTCAAATAACAGTGAAACTATCCATTACAGCATATTCCAGCATTACAGCAAGAGTTTGCCAATAAATATAATGTCATATCAAGTCAGAGGAGGCTTGTTGCACTCCAAAAAGAACTCCATATAGTTTTCAATATTCAGTATAAATCATGTCTTCACTAAAATGGGATTTCAGTGCAAGTTGGAGAAAATCCTGAAACCAAAATCACACATTTCTACCACCAGGGGGCGTCCTCAAAAAAAAGTTCTTGCTTTGCATCCTTATGATTTAAGCCAGTGGTTCCCAACCACGTTCCTGGAGGCCCCCCAACACTGAATGTTTTCCATGCCTCCTTAATTAAACACACCTGATCAGCTCATTAGTAGAGACTCCAAGAGCTGAAATGGTCAGACAAAGGAGAGATGCAAAATGTGCAGTGTTGGGGGACCTCGAGGAACGTGGTTGGGAAACACTGCTTTAAGGCTTTGGTAAAACACTGAGTGTTGAGTTCTTCTGTCTTCCTCTCCTGTATTAATGAATGATAGTAGACAAATCCAGACAACATAAATGCAACTGTCATAACACTCCTGGAGGATATTGTTCCTGCTGTCCTGTTAGCTTTCTGAAACACAACACAAAATTACTGTAGCGAGGCTCACCAAACAACAGGTTCTCACTTAAAGACATTTTAAAGACATCATTTATGATGACTGTAACTGTAAGCCTATCTGTTAAACAAAATGGTCAACTGTGCTGTGCATCAGCATGACTGTGGTTGCCTTGTGTTTTCACCACTCTAAAGAAAAGCAGCAACTGTGAAAAATGTGAGTAAGTCTGTGTTGGAGCGATTACAGAGAGAAGAAAACATTTATTTTTCTTTGTGTGTTTATGTGAACACCAGTTCAAATATGACCAATTCCAAAGTTCACATAATTTTTGCTAAAACTGTGCACTTCTCTTTTATTAAAATGCACATGACATGTAAGCCACAGATACATACACATAATAGATTTTACTTCTTCCAATTAAAATGGAAGAACTATGTTGAGAAATTGACTAGAAAAGAGAAAGACATTTTTAATTCAGCTAAATTATCATAATCAAAATAACACTTTTAAAACGCATGAGAAAAACAATTAGATCCACTTTCTTTATATTCTATGCATAACAAGTATATCATTTCAACATGTGAGTGGGTTATACTGAAATACAACTGTAAGACAAAAAAAGCAAGCAACACCCCAAAAAAGTACCAAGTGACCTAAATACTGGTATTTCAAACAAGTTCAGACAAGACATTAGCTTGGTGTTGCTTTTCCTTATAATGCTGTTATGATCCTCTTCTGGCGAATCAACTGTGCTTTCATTAAAACATTACAAACAAAGAAACAGGAAAAAGTAAATCAATAATCAACTTATTTTGTATTATAAAAAATTCAAATACAGAAAAAGATGACATTATGAACGTAAATATATAATTTACCACTGAATAGCCATAAGAACAGACAGATCAGCAGAAAGGAGGGATCCGTAATTCTTCAGTTATTCACCCAAAAATCTGCAATAACTCAAGTCCACTTTGATCTTCTTAAATCTGGGATGAGTCAACAGAAATAAAATTAACCAACAAGTTAAATCTGAATAAACTGTGAAGGATGTAAAAAAAAAAAAATGTTGTGGCAGTGAACCCTTCACGCCGGAAGTGTTATGTTTTTCCAAATCATTTAATCAGTTATGCATTAAACCTCAAAATTGGACAAACTTGCAAAATTGAGTACAACTTTGATGGTATTTATTATCATTAAACACAAAAATCCAGAAGTCTACATTATGCATACATTGCTGAGTTGAAGCTCACAGATAAGATATCAGATAACGTGGAACAGATTCCAGCATTACAGCTCATTAAGCAGAAACAAGTCCTGACAACTTATAAAACTAACAGCGGAATGGAAGAAAACGGTGGATTTCAAACATACATGCTCTGGAGGAAAATAACAGCAGTTTTCTACCACCAAGGGGCATCCACAAACCAAGTTCATGCTTTTGATTTTAGACTCTCATAAAACACAGGGTTTTGAGTTCTTCCTCTCCTCTAATTGAATAACTGGTTAAGACAAATCCAGACAACATAAACGCAGTACTGATCACAGTGTCTCTCAGTGTCTGGCCACTATCAGGGAGTATATTGTTTCCTCTGTCCCGTCAGATTTCTGAAAGACAGCACAAATTTACTGTTAGAAACGAGGCTCGCCAAACAAAAGTTCTCAGTAATACTGAAAAGAGTGACCTGGGTAATCTTTATGCTTTAGAGAATAAAGAAAGCCCTTTGAGTTTTGGACATGCTGATAGATTCTGTTTCATTACAAAAATTATTACCTTTTTCTGGTCATTTTGTCTAAACAATCCTGTTTCAGCATATTGTATCTCTTCATACTCTGCCTGGACTGTTTCCACTGTATTCACACAAGGTTCAAAACATTTTCCTGAAGTTTTAGGGTTAGGATAGGTAGAGGTAATTTTTCAATTATTAGCATCAGATATATAAACTTGATGCAAAAGCATTAATGCACTATTCTTGTTCTAAGAACAGAAGATAAGGCATACTTTCTTTTGCCGCTCTTTTGTGTTTCCTGTAGAGACAGTACATCACACTCACGAGTACAACCAGAGCTACAGCAGACATACATGCAGCAAAGACTGAATTTGCATGAAATGATTCTGAAATGGAAAGAAAGATGTTAACTTTGGTCTTACATCAACAGTGCATTCACAGACCCACAATAGAAAGATTCTGTATAATAGATACTAATTACTGGTGAATTACCTGAACACGTGTGACAGAGCTGACTGATGTCCAGATGTTGAGTCTGGTTTCTGATGGGGTTGTTGATCACACAGCTGTAGGTGTTTTTCTCCTGATATTCCACCTCCAGAGGTAGAGAGAGACTGATGCTGAGATCAGACACACTGATGCTGGACAATAAACTCTTTCCTTTGTACCAGGAGAGAGTCACATCACTCACATTCATCACTGAACACAGCAGTGAACAATTCTGACTTGATCTTTCAGATGAAGAACATTGTGAGGAGTTTCTGGTGATTATGGGAATGGACAGAAGACCTGGGAAATATCAAATAGAACTAAAATATTAATTCAGGAACAGTAAATTGATATCTTAGCAATTTAGACATCTTTAAATATTCTCAAACATCATATATTGTTAAAACTATTTATATGCAGCAGTTTTGAATTTACATCTGCAGATTATTCTGTTGAATCTGTATTTTTAGGAATTGTACACTTAAAAAAAACCATTAAGACTTATATGTTCAGCATTCGGTATCTAACAGACTGCAATAATACCTTTGTTATATTTGAATATTGGATGGGATGCTGTATTATGTTCGGTCTTTTTATTCTTACATCAGTTTACCCATCTAAATGAGCACTACTGTAAATTTTAATCAAGTTTACAAGTTTTCTTGTAACCATAATAACTTGAGCACTATACTTTTGCTTCCTTTTAAGCACTGTTTTCTTGAGAATGGCACATACGACTTTTTTTAAATAGGCTGTAGAAAATACCCTTTGGTCAGACTTTTTTCCATTTTAAATATTTATGAATCACCAGATGAATCGGGAAAGCAGTTTCATTTTTGTTTCAACACAGTCTGGACCATCATGAGAGTCAGTTTACTCACCGTAGACAATAACACTGAATCTCTTGTGTGAATTCCCTCTGTTGCTGATGATCAGTCGTTTATAAAGTCCAGAGTCTGTTGTTCTGAGGTTTCTGATGCTCAGAGATCCAGTCTGACTGTCCATCTTCAGTCTGTCTACAAATGTCTCATTACTATTAAAAATTCTGATATTCTTGTTATATACTTCAGCTATACGAGTCTCTTTAGGTCCAAACATCCACAGTATCTGATCATCTCTCTGTACTTCAGTAACATCAGTGTTTAGAGTGACAGAATCTCCTTCAGACACTGATACTGACTTCACTTCATCTGTATCAGCAAACACACCTAAAACACAAACAGAAATTTCCGTCAGTAAATAAAAACCTGTTTCAGAATAATCAAATAGGATGCTCAAATAGGATGTGGAGGATCCTACAAATACAAGTTAGAACAACCTGAAAGCAGATTTAAATTGAAATTTTAACAGTTTTTATTTAACCAACCCCAATATAGAAACATTTTTATCATATTTAATAAAAGGATGTTTAACACGTACCGTTTGTGATCAATAAACAGAGGCAGAATAAAGTAGAGCTGTGAATCATCTTCCATTTATCACTCTCCAACATATCATTTCAGTAATTATATACTCTGCTTACAAACAGAGTTATTTTCATGCTCATATTTAGTTAACATGCTCCATGTCTTCAACGACAATAAAAAAAAAGAGAGAAAATCCACAAAGAGGAATTAAAATAATTCGAAAGCGAGGAATCATCCAGTTGTGTGAAGATGGTTCGTAGGAATGAGTTGTCAGATTAGGTTTACTTCACGAACTTTACTTTCTGTTCCTCCCTCCCCCTCCACCCCCGATCGCTCTCTTTAATTTCAGATTTTTTTTTACAGTGTAAATCCACCATAGATTTTATAATCAAACCATGCAATATATTTTCTCAGATTAGTTATTTTTTTTTTTATGTTGTTATTTTTCTGTATCTATTTAGCTTAATTTTCTAATTTCTTTTTGTATTTCCCGTGAAGATCAATTTGAATGTGTATATATATTATATTAAGAAAATGTAATATTATATAGTATTATTTTTATAATACTTTATTTGTGATATACGTTCTGTTTCTACAGCAATATAGCTGTACTGAAGCTGTTTAATTAGCCATTTTGCAAGCATTTTATTTTATTAATTTACACGTTTTCCAAGTATAATATAGTCTTCTATAACTGCTTCTGCATTAAATCAACAAGCATATCTAACAAATAAAACACCGCTGCACAATTACGCTGCTAGTCATTTGCGTTTCAAATGGTCAGATGGTTCAAATGATGGTGATTATGATTTTCTTATGCTGTTTTTGAGCTGAATAATTAGTTTTCTTCTCTTATACCTGGATTGTGGTTTTGACCACTGAGAAGCTGTAACAGTTGCACTTCTCAGTAAACATCTAGAGGGTTGTTTTGATACCTTTGGTTCTGGCCACCATTTCCTTTACAGCTAAGACTCAACATCCTTTACAGTTTTCTCATCAGTTTAAGACTGTTCAGTGACATATTTAAAGTGATCTTGCACTCTTGGAAGGAAAGAGGATGTTTTATCTTTGTAAATCTTCAGTTATGTCATGGATTACTGTGGAATTCAGGAAGGTTTGTGAAAAAACGTGATAAAATCGATATTATATATTCAAAACCAAGTTTATGAGCTTTATGAGAAGAAAGATTTTGAACACATTGTTTTACATTTTGAATCTTACCTGTACCTGCAATGACATTAACGAACATTTGTTACCAGTGAAGTGTGTAGGTGTCTGTAGGGGATTCACATGAGCAGAAACAGCCTTTTACCCACTTGCTGCGGGCACATACAGACACACCGACACACAGTTGAATGGGGTCAGTAATACATACACTCCTGTACTTGCTGCTGCATTCAGACAACAACACAAAACCACATGGACAGTCGATACACACAATGCCCACAGCAGGTATCGTTCTGAATCTGAAACTGAGCTGCTAGCAAAGCAATGTATTACTTTTTCATGCTGCATTAAAAAACAGGTCTTGTGCACAACTGCCTCAGTGCAAAAGCATTATTGCGAAATTCTAGTACTTTTCTAAAATAATATATATGTATATAGAGGCAAAATGAGGAGCTATAGCATTGCTGGGAGCATCAGAAGAAACTGCAGCAATGACAAATAACTGAAAAATCACAAATAACTAATAGTAATAAAAAAAAAAAATACTAATAAAAAATACTAATAATACGTGTTAATTGCTTCATGTTAATATGCATAAATCACTTTTGGTCAATAGGTGGCACAGTTATCAAATTATTATGGTGTGGTCAGTATGAACTGACTATGACTCAGAATCAGTGTGCCTCCATGCCAGCAATTTAATTGAGGATTAAATGAATAATTGATTTGAGGTTGTCTGTCAAAAAGCTTTTGATAACTCTTTGCTATCTGAAGATGATCTGCGCAGATATGGTGAAATCATACAAACAATATAGGAGGAGTTTGAAAAATGACATTAAAAACACCATGTCCAACGCTGCCAGCTGCTCAATAAGAACATGACGTGAATGTAAACATGTCTGTTGAGTGTCATGCAGTGCTGGGTAGCAGCATTACCAAGTTTTTTTGGACAAACCATTGAGAATTTATTAAAAAAATATATATTTTTCATATCTCCTGACCAGTAGGTGGTGCTGTGCCAAAATACTTCATGTAACCTTAGGTCATTATAATGATATTTACCAAATTTGGTGAAAATATGAACAGCGTTGCAGAGATATAGCTTCATGTCCAATCTGGATTGCTCTTCACTAAATTTGTTAGTGAACCTTAACCTTTTGCCATTATGGTTTGCAATCAACTCGACATGAGCTACGGTTACATGACTAGTTACACGAGTAAGTATGGTGACACAAAATAAAACGTGGAGATTTTTTAAGTGGATATAAAAGATAACTATAATGTATGGCGGAAGAGCACTTTGCAGCACTTCGACCATGGCGCAGTAATATCATCACTCCTGAAAACTCCCCTCACTTCCGTCAATACAACCAACAAACCAACAGGTAGAAGTGAAAGTCACGCTGGTTGCATTGACGGAAGTGAGAGGGAGAGGATTATTGCACTTAATCGCTTAATCGCACAGAGACGGGAGAGATATATCAACTCGTCTACACTGTAAAAAAGTATTGATACAAAAAGTTGTACAAATGAAAAAATATATGTTGGCTTAACATATTGGTTGTGCC
>JAUCMR010021218.1:0-13113 GCA_032357425.1 Enteromius argenteus | reverse complement strand
GGTCATTTCAGACTGAAGAGCACAAGTGTGATTATTTTTTTCACAACCACTTAGCCTGCTTGAATCATGCCCTCAATTTTTTTGTGTGTTGACATTCCACAATTAAAGAATGAGTTATTTATATGTATGTAATGCAGTGTCGTCTTGTCTTTTGTAACAGTTAAAAAAACAAACAAAAAAATTCATATCAATTCAAATTAATAAAATCTATTTATGAAATAATATTTATTTGTGATTATATTCATATAAAGATTTGTCAAGGCTATTTTAGGTGGTCTCTGCTATTTTTATAAGAATGTATTTATGGCAATGGTCATACTTGGTCTTTAGCATTGCGTATAAATCCATAAAATACTATATTTCTGCCTCAATGATCTGAATCTCCATTGGATTGAAATTAGAACTTATTTGAGACACCCATTGGTGTCCGAAAGCGAATTTTGAGCTGTAAAAGTCCTGTTTGAAAAGTCTTAAATGTTGTTTTTGCCTGCCAAACTTTATTCAGATACCTTCATTTTTCACATTATTACAGTTCGTTCGCTATACTTTAGAAAATGATAAAGTATGACAACAACTCAAAGTTAAACTGTCATCTTGATCATGTCAGCTAGCTTTGACAGAAAGATGTGTAATTCAGTTGAATAGCTGTCACCTGGTAAAGGTCAACCAACTACAAAGCAATGTTTACTTTAGTTCAGTCTCTGGTGTAAAAAGGTCACATGAACAATTAAAGAAAAAACACATGAGCAAAACATGATCAGGTCAAAGTGACTGAAAAATGTTTGGCCCCCAATTTTTATACATTTTACTGGCATTCACTATCGAAACCTTTTTTTTTTTAAAACTTTGGTTTACTTTATTCTGCTGTTCTCACTTACATAAATGAACTATAGTGTCCTGCATCCGCTAGTAAAAAAAATACATCTGGTGTCTGAATCTTTTTTGTTTTGACTTAAAAACAGGACTGCAAAAAACAGCACACAAATCCCTTTGATAGCTTTATTCAAGACGATACTCTGTTGCTGGTGTAAAACGGAGCAAATCTGCATGTGGTGCAGCAAGTTTCACTATTTTCTACAAGGCATTCATGCAACATCAAATGAAATGTTTTCTACTTTCTACAGTCATGATGTCTTTGTGCTCTGCTGTGTTTCATCCACCGTAATACTTCCGTCCTGCTGGTGACTCCTACTGTAGTGTACTAGAAAATAGCTTTAAACACTGGTCTGCTAAACTAATCACTATTATTTTCTAAACTCAGCTGAGTGATATTCCAGGGTGAATGAATGGCACTAGCACCGCTGAACTAAACTCGTTCTCCCTGGATCTGAATTGCTTGGTAATGGCACTGAAATTCTGAGAATGGAAACCCCTTAAGAACCGAGCGGAGCATCGTACTTTAATGTTGGCACAAATAAATAATGCATACGAACCCATTAAAGATAAAGGCACTTTTCTGGGTAAGATTCTAGGTAAAGGCCTTAATAATTTGGAGCCTCAAACATATTCTCTCTACCGTACATCGGTGCACAATACGGCTATCAAGTTTCTCTGTTCCATTCACTGGCCCTCAACCGGTTCTACAAGGGGATGGAGGAGAGATGCATGGACCGATCAGGTATCAGGAAGCGTTGAGTTGTCAGAGAGGATCATGGGAGATCCCAGCTGGAGCTCCTGCTGGAGTGACTCCATGTCAGCAGGGGTCATGCGGTGTACCTCGAGCCAATCAGAGAGCAGGGATGCAGACAGGGGGGCCAAGTCATTGTGACTAATGAAAGAGAGAATTGAGAGCATTGAAAGTGACGTACAGTTTAAACATAGAGCGTGCACTTTGCAGTCACCCGGGATCTGAACTGACCTTTCCCTGAGGTCAGAGTGCTGGAGTTCGGTGAGAGACTGAGTGAGGAGGTCATCGAGGTCGAAGCCGACGCCGTATCCCGCTCCACTGCCTTTAGGAGTCACTGAGAAAACTGGCGGCAAAATGTCTTCAACCTAGCAGGACAAACATACATGAACAAGATCAAAATTAAAACGTAATCTCGTACAAAATACCGAAATGTGTTTTCCAAACGGAAGTCACAGAGCCCGTATGGATGGAAGCTTGTTTGAATCATGAGTGAAAAAACGGAATTACAATTTTACTTCTCCTAATTTGAACTTGATGTTTCACAGTGTTAGCCTACTTTAATTTCACAATGACCTTTTCCTTCATTACCCTGAGTTAGAAACAAACCTCTTCCATGCATAAACATAAATTGTGTCAGACAATACAACAGAAAGATGATAATAATGCCTCTAGGGGGCCACACATTTATTTCAATTAATCTAACAATAAATTAATCCATCACTAAAAATAATACACAAAAAAATAAATAAATAATAATAATGCCTTGCATGACCTCTTGGGTGGGGTGGTTACAGTTTCTTTTCTCCAATTAATCAAACAATCAATAAATAAAAATAAAATAAAAACAATACTACTACTACTATTTTTTTAGTATTAACTATTTTTTAAAGTATTAAATTTGTTTCTCATCCAGCAATATTGGTGCTACACAAACTATAAAACAACTGAAATAAAATGTTTATTTACTTTAATTTTAGAGGTCACTGGATTTCCATTTTTATGTCATATGATTTATGAATATTTTCAAGTGATTATAATTATTTTTGTACAATTAGACCCTCTGGCTTGCAGTGAACATTTACTTTATTTCTAGCTAATGCAACATTTTGGAACAGAGCATGAGCAAAAACAAACAAACAAACAAAATAGAAACGTTCCACGTTTTTAAAATGTATTTTTATATTTTCTATTTTCACTTTGAGCCACAATTTTAGTAATTGTGATGTTTTTGTCATGTTTAATTCTTCTTGATTAGTTTTAGTTTTTTTAAGTTCTTCAAATTAAACCAAATGAAATGCTGTCTTGGTAACTTACTAGCCATTTTCAAGACTTTATTTTTTAGCCTGCAAATATTAATTTTAAAATTCCCTTATTGTTCCAGGTTGTCCTTGACCACTATAACCAAATAACCCAAATAAAGGTCTTAACCCAAATTCAAATTAAAAGATAACAGCTATTAAACTTTCCACTGGAAGAACTTAAAAATGCATACAATAATAAAAAAAATACCATATGCTCATATTGAAAAAAGGCCCATGATGATCATGTATTATTAATAAACGTTCACCTGTGACTTCGAGAGCTGCTGTGTGACTGTGTGAATGTCAGGGATCCTGTTTGCTGGCTGTCCTGTGTCAGTGAGACCAAGGCAGGGTTGAGCTGCAGCTTCTGGAGGCTGTTTTGAAGGGCCCTGTGCATGAGAGCCATTTTGCTGCTCCTCTAAAATGCAAAGTTTGTCCAGGGCTTGAGGACCATTGCTGGTGTCCGAGACGCCAATACTGGGGTTCAGAGCTGAGGGTTTGGTCATAAAGGATTCTAGCGGCAACAGCTGGATGTGAGCGGTGGCCTGCGACTGCGCATGTGCGACGGGCTTCGGCTGCGTCTGCATGTGTGCAAAGCCTGTGTGAGCGGGGTTATTCAGTTCTGGTGGAGGTTGGTGGGTTTTCTGTGGCTGGTGTGGAGTTGTTCCTGTCCAGTTCTCAAGACCAGTGAACGTTGTTCCAACAGTCAGAAACTGCGGTTTTAATATGTTGTTTTTGGGAAAGGCACATGGGGCGGTTACCACACCAACACTTCCACCTCCTCCTACAGCAACTATCCCAACGTCTCCGTTTTGAGCTGGACCTAAAGAGACGGGCTGTGCTTCATGAGTTGAAGTTGGATGGAATAATCCAGCTGCCAAACACGGTCCCGTTTGAGGCAGCATTTGTGGCGGTTTGAAAGCCTGTACTTCATTGGGTTGTTTTGGCACCATTGATTCTCCCCCATCTGAGTTTGTCTTTACGACAATGCTTGCTTGTGCTGGCTGGATTTGGACCGTTTTACCATCACCGGTCCTGCCACTATTTGTTTCTGCGGTCATTCGTCCCCAGCGCTCCAACAGCTTCTTGTCATTGTCACTGAGTAACACGCCACCCAAAGATTCGCCTTGTTTTCCCTCCTTTTTCTCCTTCTCTTTCAGCTTCCTCTTTCGCTCTATCGCACGCTCCTGTCTCTTCCTCCGTTTCTCTTCCCTCTCTCGTTGTCGCTCCTGGGCTGTGACTGGCTTCTTCTGCTCTGGTCCAGAGTTGGAGGAGCAGAGGGATGAGGATAAACCTCCAGCAGATCCTCTGAATAATTCGATTCCAAGAGCTGCAGAGCCTCCATCTGGGAAAAAAATCAGTACATTATTGACATGACAGTCATTACATGGAAATAACTTTTTTTACTTGGATTTTTTTTTTTAAAGAAGAAAAAAATATATATAAAGACAACAAAACTTAAAATTTCTTAAAATTTTCTATTAGGTGTATACCTGTTTTAGTCGGTAGAAAAAAAAAAGAGGCAGTGTCAACTTAATATAATTAATATTTTACACAAAACCAGTCTTAAATCACGGAGGTATATTTATAGCAAGAGCCAAAAATACATTGTATGGGGCAATTTTTTTTTTTTTCTTTTATGCCAAAAATCATTAGGACGTTAAGTAAAGATCATTTTCCATGAGGATATTTTGTAAATTTCCTACTGTAAATATATCAAAACTTATTTTTTTATTAGTTATATGCATTGCTAAGAACTTCATTTGGACAACATTTTTTTTATTATTGACAAGTATTTAGATTTTGTTGCACCCTCAGATTCCAGATTTTCAAATAGTTGCATCTTGGCCAAATATTGCCATATAAAACCAAATGAAAAGCTTCTTTATTCAGTTTTCAGATGATGTATAAATCTTAATTGACCCATATGACTGGTTTTGTGGTCTAGGGTCTAGAGTCTACATATAACATTTAAATTATATAAATATAAAACACACACACACTTATACATCTATATCTATATCTACATCTATCTATCTATTAATAAACACTACTGTTCAAATGTCTGGGGTCTGTAAGATCACCAGACTTCATTAATTCAATTAAAAACACAATAAAAAAAAAAAGAATAATAAAATTGCTAAAAAATAAAAATAAACTTTGTGAAAATATTATTACAAATAAAAACAAACAAAAAAATGTAACAGTGCTGTTATGTATGTTTTTGTGGATAAGGTGTTTGTTTCTTTTTTTTGATAAATAGTAAATTCAAAAGAACAGCATTTATTTCAGATATTTTTGTAATATTTAAAATGTATTTACTGTTACTTTACATTAAGATAACAAATCCTTGCTGAAATAGGAACTTATTAAAAAATAAAAATAAACAAATGAATCTTACAGACCCCAAATACATGACTATTAGTGTGTATTTATAAGTTAAACATTTTTTAACAGTCTTAAAATTGGGAATTAGTTGGTTTTTATATAGTTCCTCAAATGGGGATTATCAAATCTAGGATTCTCTATCAGCAAATATGAGAAAACACTCAATGTTAAGCAATCTATGACCACATTGCAAACTCTCTCACCTCGAGCCTTCTGCCTTAGTGCTGATTTAAGCAAGGCAGCTTTGAGAGCTGCTTTTGTGTCTTCTGAAATTGCTCCCTCTTTTTTTGTACCTTCCCCAGTTGTTGCTTTCCCTCCTTTGCCCAGGGAACGAGTGAGATTTTGAGAGAGCGACTGAGCCTGGGACTGAGTAAGAGAGAGTGAAGGGATCGCCTGAGGAAGACTTGAAGTGGGCGGAGTCTGGGAGACTGTGTGGGACGGAAGCATTTGTTTGGACGAGACAAGGTCCTCCTTTGTGCAGTTTGTCACCGGTTCGGTAAACGATGCGTCCTTGTCCGTGGGAGTGGTCAGATCAATGGTCTCAGGCTGGCCGTCAGAGTTCGCGCTGGGCATGTCCACATCCTGGCAGCTTACCTGAGCCAAATGCGGCAGAATCTGAGTAAAGTGATGTGGAGCTTGAAAAGAGTTTGCATTCCTTTGAGTAGTGTCTGTGGGTTTGAAGCTGAGATTTGTGCGAGTTTGTGTTGTTTCGGTCAAGTTTTGAGACAGCGGAGGGGTGCTTCCAGACACCTCAACCCCGGCCGAACTAGAATGCAGAGGCCTAAACTGGATCTTCTTCTTGACGCCCTGCTTCTTCTTATGGAAGTCCTGGATTTCTGCTAGTATAGCTTCTTTGATTTGTTCTTTGCCCATTGGCTGCCGATCGAACTCAAAATCAAAGGCAGGAACGCACACTGGCTCATCGTCTGCATCATGGTACTTGGAGAGGTAAGGGTGTTCGAGGGCTTGACATGCACTGATGCGCTCGCGAGGGTCAAATCGGAGCATTGCAAACAACAAGTCCAATGCGCTGGACTCAGCTTGCGGATACAGTGCTGCAAGTGGCTCTGCGGATTTTGAAGGCAGGCTTCGCACGTAAGAACGCACCCGGTCCGACCCTATCGAGCCAATGATGCTCTCGGGTGGCGTTCCCAAAACCGAAAGAATCAGTTGAAGCTGATGCACGTAGTTTTTTCCTGGAAACATCTGCCTCCTGCCGAGCATCTCACCAAAGATGCATCCAACAGACCAGAGGTCAATGGCCAAGCTGTAGTGGTGAAGCGACAACATGAGCTCAGGAGCGCGGTACCAACGTGTGGCCACGTATTCGGTCATAAAGGACCGTGACTCTTCGGAGTGCGCCGCGCTTAAACCTCGCGCCATGCCGAAGTCGCCTATCTTCAGCTCACAGTTTTCATTCACCAGCAGGTTGGACGGCTTGAGATCACGGTGAATGACGTTGGCAGAGTGAATGTATTTCAGGCCTCTTAGCAGCTGATACAGGAAGTAGCGTGTGTGTTCTGGGGTCAGAGGTTGGCGGGAGTGAATAATCTGATGCAGGTCGCTCTCCATGAGGTCAAGAACCACGTACCTAAAGGATGAGAGTCACTTTTAGCACATTTAATACGAGGAGAGAACATGCTTGCTGCTTTGAACTCTAGCTTACACTGATTTGAAAGCTGAGTGAGGGACCACAGGCTGGAGAATGTCTTTAATGGCGATGATGTTGTCGTGTTTGAAGTGCTTGAGTATCTTCAGCTCTCGCAGTGTGCGTTTGGCATTCGTCACAACCTCAAAGGCATTAG
Source organism: Enteromius argenteus (assembly GCA_032357425.1). Taxonomy (NCBI): domain Eukaryota; kingdom Metazoa; phylum Chordata; class Actinopteri; order Cypriniformes; family Cyprinidae; genus Enteromius; species Enteromius argenteus. The sequence continues at coordinate 5,992 of JAUCMR010021218.1, read as the reverse complement.
GGATCTTTTTTATTGCCACCTGCTGGCCTGAGTGCATAAAAAAGTCCAGATATTAGACAAGTTATCAAATATCTATCCAAACAGATTCAGAAATTTAGAAATGTATTTTTCAACACAGAAAAAGCTATTAGCCGATTCAATAGTTGCTACAGGTATATGACTAGATAAATAAGTGTAAAAGTACTTTGCACTGCAAACTAGTGTGTTTATAAATATGATGGATTCAAATTATATGGTGAACAAAAAAAAAAAATATATATATACATAAACTACTGAAAACAAATACCTGTTTAAAAAAAAATCAAGCATCATAACAGCAATTTCTATACAGCTAAAACTGGAAGTGACAATAAAAAAAAAAAGGTGAAAAAGTGTCTGTTGCATTAAAAAAACTGAGATAACATTAATTCTTGCTTTGTTAAATGTTACATGTCTGTAAATGATCTATATACATTATTTATTATTTACATTTTTAATCAAATTATTTGTATTTTGTTGCAATGGTTAGAAAAGCCTTTATTACACATTTACATACAAGTCGGGGAACATAACAAATTGTGATCATTTTCTTAATATTTATTTAATACTATTAAAATAACATGTTAAATTCACAGCCTAAATTGCAATACATTATTATTATTATTTATTATGATCTATATTTGACCCTCTAACTCTAGCACTCTAATCTAATTCTAGTTTATCTATCTAAAAAGAAAACACACACACACACATATATATATATATATATATATATTTATGGTAACACTTTATTTTACGCTTACACCTATTTGTTGCTTATTAGCATATGCATATTACTAGAATATTATCCATTTATTATTGCTAATTAGGCACATATTAATGCTTTATTCTACATCCCTAATCCTACCCAAAACCTAAACTTAACAGCTACCTTACTAACTATTAATAGGCAGAAAATTAATAATTTATTGAGGGAAAAGTTGTAGTTAATAGTTAACAAGTGTATTCCTATTCTAAAGTGTTACCAAATATATATATATATATATATATATATATATATATATATATATATACACACACACACACACACATACATTTATATATTTAATTATTTATGATTTTATATAATTGCTTTTTATATTAATATTAGTAATAGTCATTTATAACAACAATAATAATTACCATTACACATTAATAATGATGCAATAATAATATATGAATAACTTTATTTTTTTTTTATTAATCATAGTAATAATAATGAATTCAGACATAAAAAATTTAGTCTAAATATTTTAAGTAATTGAAATGCATCTCGGCACCCTCACCATTGTCTCGTCTTTGGGCCGATGAGACCACACCATAAGCACCTGTACCAATGGTCTCAATAATGTCATATTCTTCTCCAACTTCAAACTTCACATCCAGGGAGTGGGCTTTAAGCAGAGCCAAGTTCTTATCTGCGACAGTACTTGCATCTGTTACAATGGACGTGTCATCATTAGGCTGAGAGGGACCTTCTGTAACAGCTCTGTGATGGTTCTTGTCAGCGTTGTCCTCTCTCCTGCTATCGCCCTCAGTGGCTTTTCGGGCCGGCACTGCTTGGGTGTCATTTGTCTCGTCCCTCTCATTGGTTGACATCCTAAAACAAAACATTCGGGAGATAGTTAAAATGTTTTACTACTGTTCAGCTTATTATAATGGACTCTAAACTTCTCTTGGACATGCACAGTCTAAGTAATATTTCTTATTAATCAGTAACAGAAAAGACAATAATTCACAGCATTTCAAAAGCAGCACTGCTACACATACATTTCTTTGAAATAATAAAAATATTCCAAATGTAAAAGCAAGTCTTTATGCGTTTATGGTTTTGAGAAATATTCTTATGCGAGGAGGACACAGGGGTGTGAAACCATAAAATTACAGAAGCAGACATCACTTATCTGTTATTACTCGTGATGAGATAAAATATTACAGGTCCAGCAGGGCGTAGCTGTTTGTGAGCAATTAATCATGTTTAACATTACATGCCACAGGGGCGTGAGAGAGAGCCAGTGCTGACCCAAAACAGCTTCAACAACATGTTCACTCTGTCTTTCTTTTCATATTACAACACAGACCAATAAAAGCAAATATTGTGTGATGAAAGCGGTCATAATTACCTGTTAATATTCGGAAGCAGTGGGAGTTCTGAGCGGTTCTTTCAAAGCATGTCTATTCTTTGCTATCACGAAGCATCGTTTTACTTCCTTGTGTTCTTCCGTATTGTGTTTGAATGGCAGCAAAGCAACCAATCGACTGTATGATCGCAAGAGGGTTAACCAATGAGACTCGTCAACATTGCTCGAGGGGCGGGCTCTTTTGAAGTGTAAAATAGGGTCATTCTTTGGGCGGCGTCGAGTGTAAATAAGAAAGACGAGCGCATGCTATAACAATAAGGAGGTCCAAACCTATAGGAATAGTAATAATAATAGGAAAATAAATAAAAGAAATTGCTGAATTTTTAATATTACTTTCATTTATTTATCATTTAAGTAAATAAATAAATGTAATTAAAATTAATTGTACTTGTCCGTTCGTATATTTATTTATTTGTGTATCCATATATAACTTACGCAGGTTTGGTTTCCATAACCCATCTCTATAATTGACTTTTTTATATTATTTTTTATTATAGCTCTATATTATAGATCAGTGGTTTCCACACAACAAATAACAAAAAAAAAAAAAGTAAACAAATCGTCATACTGTGTGTTTTAAAGCGTTTTTACGTAAGCAATAGAGACCAGTGTTTACCTTGCCATTCTTATTTATCTAACTGGACACTGACCTTCTGCACCGTCCAATCAAAGCTCTCGCTTTCAGTCCATACAAATAGAAAAAAAAAATATATTTTAAATATTTACTTTTGTTTTCAATTCCTTCTTAAAGTGCACGTGATCGCCCTTAAATCGGAGTTTCCAGACTCTTCTCAGCTCTGATCAGTTGGCTACAGAACAGTCCCAGTGTATTTTACAGTATTACAGTGCTGTTTTAGATTCAAATTTGAATGTCAATCCTTGCACCTAATAGATGAAAACTGTTACATTTTATCGTATAAATGCTAAAATGTGTCTTGAGATATGAATGCAGCTCAATGGGGCCAGGCGCCCTCTGCAGGACAAAAAGCACATCATCCCATAGGAAACCGTTATTAGCCAGCAGCATCGGTCATGCCACGCGTTGCAGTTGGTCCAATCACAGCTCTTCCCTAAGACTTTTCCACGTTGCAATGTATTAAAGGTGGGAGCCTGTCAAATTCGAGCACACGCATTCTACAGTTACAAATTGCGCTTAAGGATAGCAACTTTTTAGTCTCCAAGTAGGATATACAAAAAGTGCAATGTCCTCTACTGGAGTTCCCAAATGGGAATATCGCGTCCGCGTTATCCTGTGTTTTCTAGGTTTAGTTCTGTCAGTTTACGCGCTACATGTCGAGCTGTCCCGGGAGAACGATCCCGAATATCGCGCGATGTGCGACCTGGGCCATTCCGTGAGCTGCTCTAAAGTCTTCACATCCAGGTAAATGCGTTCAGGTTTGCTACTAAAGTGGAGGTTTCTGGCCTTGTGCAGGAGAAAAACTCATTTTTAGGAAAATTGGAATTGGTTATTGGAATTCACATCTACAGCTGAAAATAGATAACGTGCAATAAAATAAACACTGAAACATTTAATCATTTCCATTAGTCTAAAAAGAAATGTGTTCTACAGGCATAAATCTTAAAATTGATTAGTGCATGCAATAACAAGTCTTTGCCAATACATTATGTCATAAGCAACCTGCAAATAGTGAATAATTGCATGCCAAAAAACCCCCCAAAAACTGATGGATTGGTGGAACGTTGCTCTTTCTCAGATGGGGACGTGGATTTGGGCTCGTCCAGATCTTTACTTCCAAAGACAGCGTGTTAAACCAGCCGAACAGTGTACTGGGAATCATTTTCTATACATTACAGCTGGGTTTAGGTAAGTGCTGTTATGCCATTAATGATTCGTACTGGGACACCAGAAGCTATTTCACAATAACCTCAAAGCAAGGGTCATCTGCAAATACATTTTAATCAACAGGTCAGCTGGTGTCCAGCAGAGCAGCGTTCTTCCTTGTCGTGTCCTCCTGGGTGTCAGTGGCTGGATCTGTATATCTGGCTTTTATCCTGGCATTTGTCTTGGGTGATTTCTGCGTGGTCTGTGTTTCAACCTACATCATAAACTTTGCACTCCTCTACACAAACCTAAAGAGAAGGACGGGACTGGAGGGACATCTGAAGAGAGGGAAGAGCAAATGAAACATCTCTTTCTTTCATCTGGGATTATGCTGCCATAACTTCTGGGGGAAAAAAAGAGAGGAACATGCATAAAATAAATTTTTACAGATAAACACCTATTTCTGGAAATCCTGGCACTTTGCAGACTGGTCTTAGTAAAAAGAAAAATACTAACAATAATATGGATTTCACATTTTAAGCTATTATTTATAATGTATTTCAGAATAATGGAAAACAAAAAAACATGGGCATGGAAGTACAGTTATCAACTGCATGTTGCTTATGATCATGTGTTTTGCATCCAGTTCAGATTGTTACACGTACAAGTAGCCTACTGTCAAACCAATTTCTGATAAAATATTAATTAATGCTCATTGTGACGGATAAAGTCAGATTTTCCATTAAATCATGTTTAATTTTGTGCTTGTGTCAAGTGTAGGAACATTTAACTATATAATTTTGCCCCAATGCTGCTGCTGCTCCAATAGAGATAAAGATAAAATAAAAGTAATAAATACTAAAATAATGTGTTTTGTGTGTACTGTTCTGGGGACTGCTGTACAAATGGCGACATCTTCTGGACAGAACACGTCATGTGCTTACAGTAATTTGGCTATAGTGCTCTTTGGTAAAACATTTAAAAGGGTTACTTGTTCAATTCTCAGTTATCATTATATTGCATTGCATTAGGCTATGTGTTTTATCTTTTTATCCATTTAATAAATATCCATTTAAAAATGTTCATTATCAGAAGATACAGTGGCAACTGATATTTATGTGAATTTTAAGTAGTCTGTTATTCTATCATAAAAACTCATCGGTTAACATTACAAGCTATCAGAATTACTTTTGGCCCATATAATATCAGCATCTGCACCATCTATCAACAATGTTTTTGCTCAGATTGCACCTCTGAATAAAACTGAGGTCTTTTGTCTCCTCAAGTATGAGTTCAATTTGATTAAATATACAAAAAATTAAACACACATGCAAATTCTTGTTTCGATTTTTCAAAAACATTTTTATGTTTTTAATACACTTTTCAGTTAAAACAAATAGATTTTTCTGACTAGTATTCATTGTACATAGTATTCTGGCTTTACAGGGTTAAGGAATTAGAGATTTGTTGTGGAATAAACACACACCTATACAATTCAGCAGCAGCACCAAACTCAGGGATCAGGTTACTTCAGTTTAGGTATAAATTATTTCACAATATTGAATGTTTGAATCAAGGCAACAAAGCAAGGCTCATTCAGCTTCAGTTCTGTGAATTTATTAAAATATGTCACTGAGTAGTAATGTTTTGCATGAGTTTTTCATTATTTTGTGAATGTGTTTGATTTTAGATTCAGTTTATAGCAGGTGCAACCAGTGATTAACAACCATTAATCTGAAGCAAGGGGTCCGGTGCTATAAATTATTAAAGCTAAATTGATTGGAGAGAATGAAGATGCCCTCCTGCTGCCAATCACAGCCCCACCACACAACACCATACACTACACCACACCCACCTGCATGCGGCGCTATAACGCCCCCCTGCGCCCGTCACCACAGTTAACATCTGCTATACACCAAATTTACACTATATTAGTGGATCTAAAATCAAACGAACCAATAAAGAGCATACATTTCCTTAAAATTATACCATAACATTGGAACACAGATTAAAAAGTATATTAGTATTCAATGACAATGTGTAATAAACA
>JAUCMR010021216.1:0-13129 GCA_032357425.1 Enteromius argenteus | reverse complement strand
GGCCTCTCCGGCAGCAGTGTACTCACTCTGGTCCCTACGGGTATCAAAGTCAGCGAATCTGCTCTGGGGCGATGGGATGGTTACGACCTTTGCATAACATTTTTTGGTTAAAAGTGCATATAAAAAAATGTATGTTGCATTTTCTTTATTCTTGTTTTGTTTTTGCATCAACTTTATGTATTTATTTTAAATGATTTAAAGGAATAGTTAGAACCCACAAATTAATTCCTTCAATATTTAGTCACAACCCTGTGTTGTCCCAAACCTCTTTGTGTTCTTTCCTCTGTTGAACACAAAAAATATATTTTAAAGAATGCTAGTAACCAAGCAGTTGATTGTAGCCAGTATATTTTTATCCAGACTATGGAACTCAATGGCTACCGTCAACTGTTTGAATTTTTGGGTGAACTATCCATTTGAATTTTGCCTTGAAGCATAATTTTTGTTATTGTTGACAAAATATTTCTTCAGTTAATGTACAACCAGGAATCAACAAACAGATGACGAAACAAATGTGACCTAACAATTCCCTTCAATCACCAGCTTCTCCACAGGACATCCGCCTCGTCTCCTCCAGGCTGACCCAGAATCGGCAGACTATATCTTAATAACAGGCTCCAGACAGACAGCCACCTACGCTCATTTTGCGCTCTCCAGATCCTCCCTTTACATCTCTCTCTCCAAGTGGTCCACAATCATAGCTTTATTAGCCCAGCACATATTCACAGCCTGACATCAAGCTGTATATTAGTAAGCCTGATCCTGAAGTACAAGTATCCTCTTGTTTTAGTTATACAAACTCAAATGTGGTTCTTTCCTTGACGCATGCGAGGGTGATTTTTGCCATATCCAGCGGCAGTTACCACAGCGTGTGAAAACATGCCCACCGCACTCATTATCAACACACAGATTTCCTGAATATGATACTGTCAGCTGATTGTTGTTACCAATACAATTACAAAAGGCTTGTGAAAACCAAATATAAGGAGTGTAAAACCTGAAAAGGTTTGCATGAGAGTTAGGTTTACGGGTAAAGGAAGAGAACAGAAAATGCCCTTTTCTTTGCATTAAAACAATAGAAATCAACAAAAAGTCTCAACTTGGATAGAAAAACAAACATATGTGTGTGAACTTTACACTCTCAGAAATAAAAGGTACAAAAGCTGTCACCGGGGCGGTACCTTTTTAAAAGGTACACTTTTGTACCTTTTAGGTTAAAATACGTACAATTTAAGTACTAATATGTGCCTTTAAGGTACCAAAATGGACCCTTTAGGTACAAACATGTACCTTTTGAAAAGGTACCTCCCTATCTATCTATCTATCTATCTATCTATCTATCTGTCTATCTATCTCTCTGTCCATCCATCCATCCATCTGTCTACATTTTCATCCGTGCATAGAAACACAAGAAAAACATGCTAACAAACTTTTACTGCAGTAAAGTCCAGTCTAAGCAGACTATTTTTACCGGTTGTTGTTGCTCTCTGTGCGTGCTCTGAGTACTCTAAGTAGGTGGCACTCAATAAGCTGACATGGTGCTGTCTTTTCTAAAAACAGTCGATCAGGTTTCAGGTGTATGCGTCATTTGCAGAAGTGAGCCAGCACTGCTGTCAGACAGTAGCTTCAGGCAATGTTTTCCCTCCCTCCTTCCCTTTCTCTCTCTCTCTCTCATTTTTTTACTCCTCTTTGCTGAAAATCTTGACATCAGCCAAGAATCTGGACTGGAAAACAAGATAACAATGAAGATGCAGATAAAGCCAGTTTCTACACGGCAGTGCTGTCCTCCACCTTGTGTGTTTATACTTTACAAATCACCCATAAGAAATAGGATCAACCTGCGAACTGATATGTGTAAAAGGCTTCCAATTGCTATTTACTGTACCTCACCTTGGAAATCAAGAGCTGAGGTAAAACTAAAAAAGTGCCAGAGACTTGTGAAATTGAAAAACTGACCTGTCGTACATAAATGAATATCTATCTATCTATCTATCTATCTATCTATCTATCTATCTATCTATCAGCAGACATAGCACCTAAAAGGAGGAAAATGGAACCATGAATGAAACCATCACTTTTCCAGCAACTTGATCTTCAAATGTTTCCTGTCAGTATTTCACTTTCCTGACATTTGGAATGGCTTGGTGACATTCTGGACAGGGTTGCAGATTAAAAAATATTCCATGAAGTCCACCTTCATAAAAAAAAAAACTTGACAGAGACATCAATGTGGCACCACAGTTGTGCTGACGCCTCTAGAGCTGACCCTGGAGGCTCAAACACGGCATTTTGACACGCAAACGTTTTAAATTACATCGCAGCGACCAACTGTTGGGAATTTCAGGCATGTAACCTCTGTCCTCTAAAAAGAAGGACACTTTCACTACCATAAAACCCTGCCATAAATAGCAATAAACACAATCTATCTTGCGATTCAATAGCCCAGAGATAGGAAAGATTTAATCCATAACCTGTCCATCATCTGATTTCCCCAACGTTTTGTTTTCCATGAAATTTTTAATGAAAGATTTGCTTGTATAAAACCAAACTACTTCAAATGCCGTTACACATCAAAAGCAAACTGAATAAATTGAATTCGCCAAAGATTTTTCTTCCGGTTTATGTGTGTGTGTGAGTGCGTAAATGCAAATAGAGTTCAGACCTCCCACAAACTCAAGTTCTTCTTCTTTCCAGCAGAATATTAGTTTCATGTAGGTAAAAATTAAAAAATCAGCGGTTTTGTTGGATCTTTTACTTCCAGTCTACCCTGTCTGTGCAGGATAAGCATCGGTCTCAGGAGATAGCCGGGCAGCTGTGAGAGGAGGGGAGGCCCGGAGGTGTTGCTGAACAAAAGAGGCACCGTGGGGAGATATGATAGAGAACAGCACCTGTAACTATGCCTGGAGATGAGCGATAAGGTGCTTTCTGGGGCACAGATGCACATGTGCACTCGTAGACATGTACACGCCTGAGGACAGCTTTCAGCTTCATAACGAATGGCCCTGTTTTTGATGCACATTTAAAGTCATATGAGATAAAACCAAACCTTAAAAAAACACTGTAAAGATTAATTCAGTAAAGGACTCAGGTCAATTGTATTTTCTTAAAAGGACAGTTGCAACTAGATAACAAAACCAGATGATCATCTAATCTTTATCATGTTGCTTGAACCCCATATTAATTTCTATTTCCACAGAATACCCCATTGATTTTTTGTTCACACATAGCCTTTTTATTGATTTAGTATTATTCAAAAAGTCAGTCAATTTTATTAAATTCCATTGTATGATTAATAAAAAACATATTTTGTGCAAGTTGCAGGTAAGTCAATTATTTTAATTTTAGTCAAAGATTTTATGAAACTCTTATTATGCATAAAATTCAATTAATTTTAACTAGGCCTAAAGAAATATATATCTAATATATCTGTATATATATATATATAATTCTATTTACTTTTTGAAAAACCATTAATTGTTTCCCAGCAGAATTAAATTACATTTTCAAACCATTTTCCCACAAATAATTTTTTTTCAAGCTAAACTTCCCTCTGAAATGTTCAGACAGGTGGCTCTTTCAGGCACAAAAAGAAAGAAAGAAATCCACAACACCATACTGGAATAATACTATATCTCCATAGACAAAATAATCCATTCTCCCCACTTTAAGGTGAGACTCCACCATTCTTAGCTTTTTATACTTCATGAATTATGGCTGGAAAATCATTTCAAGGTTTGCTGTGGTGTTCAATAAATCCTATGAATTTAGATTAAACATTCAGTGTGATCTTGGCTTCAAATTTCTGAGCTAGATCGCTACGGGACTGTGTTAAAACAAAGCCTCCGACAGCTTCCCAAGCTGCAACCTTGAATGGAAGCACCTGTCATGAAAATGTTTTTTAGCCTGCAAGTGCTCTAAAGATTTAAAAGAATAGTTTGTTATATATGATTACCTGCCTGAAAAACTTCAGAAAGCTCATAAAAATTTCAAGATTAAGAATATTCCAGTCTTCCGTGCGCATTAAACAGTTCAAGACACTACTGATTAAGTTAAATCCCACTCAAAAAGTCCTGCAACAGTTACAAACTCTTGCAATTATATTTTCCACTAAGCACAGCAGAACTGAGTCCCACTGGAAATTTTTTTTTAAGTTCTCTGATCATCAAACTCAAACTATAGTTGCTTTCTTGGTGAAACGTTACAAAACTATATAAATAGCAATAGCAAGCAAACCAAAAAAAGTCAAACCCATCCAGCATAGTGAAGCATCTTACCGTCATCCGCATCAGGCAGGATGGTGACCCTGGTGGTGGGAAACTCCTGACCCAGACGGCCACCCATGGGCATGCTGAGGGTCACATTAAAGCTTTCCTCTGGCTCGTAGAGTGAGTCATCGATGACAACCATGCGGCAGTGCTTCTCTGTCTCACCCTTATCGAAACGCAGCACGCTGTGGTGTTCCTCGGGTCGAGAAATGTAGTCAGAATAGGAAAGCACCATGGTGGGAACCGTGCCCTTGGCTGTACCTGCATGGATGAGAATAAAGGGAAGATTAGAGGAAGTTGTGAGCATACAAATTGAATCTCACAGGTTTAGTCAGGGATAAACGCCACTTAAAAGTTACAAAATGTAGTTGCAGAAATCTTCTGAGCTTAAAAATTTAAATTCATGAAGTTTGATTTGGTTTGTAAGTAATGGGAATATCTTTAAAGGAATAGTTCACCCAAAAATGGAAATTCTGTCACCATTTACTCACATTTCTTTGTTCTGCCAAACACAAATGAAGATATTTGTTTTGGGTCACCATTGACTTCCATAGTATTTTTTTTTTCCTACTATGGAAGTCAACGATGACCCAAAACAGCCTGGTTACAAACTTTTTTCACAATACCTTCCTTCGTGCAGGTTTGGAACTTCTTGAGGGTGACAAAATGTTAATTTTTTTGTGAACTATTCCTTTAAGTTAATTTTCTATTATAATTAACCTTGTTGTGTGAAGCAGACAACCATGAGCTCTTGACTGACATCTCCAGATCTTCGCACAGGAATCAGAAGTTCTCCGATATCTTCCTCAATCGAGTATGTAGCCAGTGGGATGAACACTGTGGATTCTGGGGCAAAAAGCAAGCATCAAATTTAGCACAAATACATGCAAAATACTTAGTGAAGTTACTGAAAGCATCATTTGTGTGAGAAGTCCAGATGGAATCGGTTGCGTTTCAGATCTGAAGTTCTTTCAGAGCTTGACACTTTATTCCTCAAAGCTTTTAAAAATGTATGTTTAACTTTCTGTTAAGGTGTTGTTAAAGCAGGATTGATCTCTCTCTGTTGCTGTCAAAAGGTTCAGAACCGTATAATAATTTGACAGACGCAAGTTTCACGATAAAAAAAATCCTTAACCATTGATGTTTTCTAGCGGGGTAAATACAAACACCCTTATCAGATGGGTTGGGAACGGCTAAAACAATCACATGAATCTTAGTTTAAAAAACCCAGAAGACAGCAGAAAACTATTTTAATACTATTCGTGAGCATTTGTGGGTTCAAAACTTTTGCCGACTCCACGGTCACCACTGCAAACAAATGAATCCCCTTTATGTGTATAACACTTAATTTTCAAGCACTATTGAGTCGATATATGGCTAAGCAGCTCTCTAAGGACACAAAGCTATGTGGGTTTTCTTTCAAAAGAGACTCAATTATATGCCTTGTTCAAATCTGCATGAAGCTTTCTTTGCACTTAGAGGCTGAAGATAATTAAATGAGATTTAACCTTTCAGACTGTGGTACTAAGTTGTTTTTATGTCCTTGCGAATAAGGACCAACACAGACTTATCTCTGTAACTGATAAATGTCATATGAGGCCACAGCGACTGCAGCGTTATGTGCCTCTCATCGATCTCTGCACTTCAGCTCAAAAAGACTATGCAATTTTATCCTCTTAAGTAAGCACTGAAAAAAAAGATTGAGAAGATCGAAATTGATCTTTGATGAATGTGGCTTAAAAAGGAGTGAATGTGGCTTAAAGATCATCAAAGGTATATATATATATATATATATATATATATATATATATATATATATGCATGTATATATCTTGTATATAGCACAAGGGATTTTAGATGAAATCAATTGTGAGTTTTGCCATCTTAAGCAGTGCAAGAGATCTATTGAAAAAGTGCTCATTCAGTCAGATCAGAGAACAAAGGGACTCCTTCTGCTAAATCAGCCATAGATCCTGCCACAACTTCTGAGGCTTGGCTGCTGTGTTTTGATGAGGAGGCACCAGGATGTTATTATGATTTTCTGGAGATATTATGCTATGATTGCAATGTACAGACGGGTGACAGCTGTGATGGCCGCCCCCACCGACACTCCTTTTCCACAGTTTCTGGCTTACCTTTGCTTGGTCTCCTATTTGTCTCAAGTCTCAATTATTACATTGTCTGCCAGGAAATGCTAAGCAAATGAAATCTAAAAAGCAATACTTCTAATTTAATGTTAATGTTAATGTTAATCTACTAGAGTAAAAATGCAATAAAACTAATTTACTGTCTAAATACATTGTTTCTAAGTTTCATCATTGCAAGCTAAAAAACTGCTTCCTTTTCGGCTGACATAGCCAATCACTTTTATTTTTCAACCCATCCCCTCCAACCACTTTTTACGAAATCCAATTAATTCCTAATTGATAACATCAAGTCCCGTTTTACATTTACTCATCTGTATCAGTTAGAATTAACTCAGCTCACAGAAGTAAAATAGGCTACAATGACATTCCATGTTGATTTTAATATTCGATATTTGAGTTCAGATATTTGAAAAGGTAATTGCAAGTTCTTTATCTCAAAATGTTTACTTTTTTCGTCATAAGTGAAAGTCTACATCTTTCAATTCTGTGTTTTTTCTCAGAATTGACACAAACTTGTAATTCTGACTTTTTTCCCACAAATGCCAGTTCATATCTCGCAGTTCTGAGATTATATTTCTCAGTTTTCCTCTCAATTACAAGTTTATATCACACAATACTGGCTTTATATCTGGCAACTGCGATCTTACTATACTGTATATCAATCTATTCCTAGAAAAATGATTTTATATCTCAGAATTCTGAAAAAAAAAAGTTTGAATAGTGAGATAAAGGGTTGCTTCCACACTGCAAATATTTTCACTACTACGTAAGATTAAAAAAAGAAAAGAAAAAAAAAAGTTATTTTCCATTTTCAAATACAGTATTTTATAATAAACAGTTTTTTTATTGTAATTTTTAACAAAACTGATGTTTTTAGTGTATTTTTATCAAATAATCATAGCCTTAGTGAGCGTAATTGACTTAAATCTTAAAAAAGATTTTAAAGTCTTGCTAACCACAAACCTTTGAATAATACTGGATATCGCATCCTTAGACTGAATAAGACTAGACTGAGTAAGAGACTTTAAGTCTATACTTGTTTGCTTAGCGTTTCCCTGCATAAGGCTGGCTTTTGAACCCACATACTGACCTTTGTTGCTACCCTAACCCATTCCCAGCACCTGGAACCCATGTTTTGATTTTTTTTTGTTTTCTGTGAGCTCACCATCTCCGGGGTCAACAATTTCCACGGTTGCTGCCTCTGGGAACTCCAGTGCTCCCATGACAGGCTCTGACAGGACAATCTGGAAGGTCTCGGACTGCTCATATAGACTGTCTGATAAGATGCGCACTTTCCAGGTAGCAGTGGTCTGACCCGGGTTAAACTGGACTTGTTTTTGGGCTTTCCCTCTGAAGTCTTTGTCCTTTTCAGCAGTACCATCTTTGGTACCAATACCTTAAGAATGAAAGAGTAAATAAATGTTATATAGACCACAGAAATGTAAGCAAATTAAACTCTTATTAAGTGCTTCAATATAAAGTATATCTATCATATATATATATATATATATATATATATATATATAAAAAAAATAAAAATAATAATTTTATTGAAATAATCAAACTTCTGCAAATGGCAGAAAAAGAAGACTTCAGGGCTAAAACAGATTTTACACTAAAACTATTCAAATAAACAAAATAACATAAAAAAGGTAAATAAATACAGTAAATAAAATATATATCTTTTATAGTGCACTGGAGTGAAAAGAACATGTTTTACAGATGTACCCATTGTTAGTGTCTTTTCAACAAACTGCTGTATACAAGTAAATGTGCTAGCAAATGAAGACCACTGTCAAGGCACTGAGAAACCTCCTGTTTATATCACCTCGTCTGTGTTTCTATAAATCACAAAAGAGCTTTGTTAACAGCCAATGTAGAGACGTTGCAGTGTGTGTGATGCAACCATTCTGTAACAAAAGCTTCAAAGAGTGTGGTGTGCCATTTTTGGAAAGAGAATAAAGTGAAGACTATAAAGTCTAGTCCTTTCAGATTCCTCAGAAGATCAGATGCTCATCCTAGCATGGTAGTCCCACTGGAGGATCTCTGTCCACTTGTGTTGACAAAGGTTTGTACGAAGCCAGCAGCTTCACAGCAGGTGTTGCCAGGTGGGCATTATTAGCTAGCGAACAATCCTATCTTCCCACCACAGAAATCTCAAAGGTCACCAACGTATAATGAGATATTTATATATCCCACCAAAAAAAAAAAATAAATAACTTAGAGGGAGGAATAATTTTTCAGGAAAACTGCCAGAGGAAAGACCAGATTGGGAGAAAGCTTTGCCAAAGAAGAAGAAAAAAATAACTGACTTCTTTGAAGCAAATTTAGAAAGAAGCGCTTTGATATTAAGGTACATCACAAAAAAGGAGGGGTCCTGTCATGTCATGTCACGTGCCTGTGTAAAAAGCAATTATTCAGAGAACATCAGTCCTTGAAGAGAAACTGAGGAAGAGAGTGAAAAATCAAAATAATTGAATGAAAATCATCATTTCAAAGACTTCCTCATCTCCCCACTTCAGTACAGGAAGGTCTCTGATCCAGACCCAGCGAGTGGCAGATGAACAGCAGGCCAGCAGCTCGTCTCATCGAGAGGCCCTGGACTGGAACCGAGGTGAGATGTGGAATGGTGGTCAAGCTCAGCATGCGGATGGAATATTCATCTGTTTCGTCAGAGCTTGTGGAAGGCTGTCAGTGTGATCCTGACAGTGTAACTCTCATTTTTACAGTGTTTCATGCAAATGGAAAACTCCCTCTTGGGTATGAATGAAACGCTGATGCTCGCTGGGCATCAAACTCATGACTTTGGTGTTGCTAATGTCAAGTTCTGCTTAAAGTTCTGCTTTAGCTTAAAATCGGATAAACATTAATTCCAGAAGCTGAAATTTTCTATTAAGGAGTAACATTTCCATGACTCTCAGGTAAATTTTTACATCAGTGAGAGCAATTTTCCAAAGCATATAAAAATACAGTACTTAGAACATTGTACAAATAATTTAAACCAGTACTAAACTTTATCCTAAGCTATTATAGGTTTGGAATAAAATCGGATACATTAAATCATATAAAAAAAAATATTAATGTCATTTTTGCTGTCACGTTTTAAATACACATGCTCAGTCTTTCTAAAATTCATGAAATTTCGCTGTTCTTCCAGAGTTCTTGAATTTAGGAACACTTATCAACTATGATTTTCTGTATTACCATTCAAAATTTTTTTAACAAAAACTTATTTAACTGGTTTAATAAAAAACATACTGAATTAGTTTATTAAAACTACAATAAAAACTCAGCATATCTCTTCAACACAACAGAAACTCATTATAGTGAAGTTGCCTTGAATTATGTGCTTTTTTGTGCATAGTATGCAATAGCTTAACTTTGACCTATGACCTTTCTCATCTGAGCTTCTTGTCCCTCAAGGAACTGAAAGGTTTTTATTTATATATATATATATATATATATATATATATAAATAAACAATTGAATAATATGTGGGTTGCTGATTTTTATTTCCACTATTTTGAGTCATAAAAAACTAGTATTATCAGTGTGGATGTAGGTGGAAGCATAGCCTTAATGCAAATCAAGCAACCAAATCTGATGACATGAGGAGCAACATCAATAGAAGTTCAAAGAGCCTAAAATAGCGTTATAAAGAGACTCCAAGCAGCAAATTAGAGGTCACAGTTATTTACCACTATAAAGAGGCTTGATAAAATCTTATCAGTAGTGCATGATGGGAAATTAAGCACTCTCTTAACAGCACTTACTAACAAATGAAGTCTCGCCAAGGTAACCTCTGCGTCTCAAGACCACCTCCAGAAACTTGCTCTCCTCATCCACCTGGTAGTACTCTTTCTCCAGGGAGATCCAAGCCCAGTTTAGGCGGAAATGTTGGTTTCTCAGCTTGTTGCCCCCTACAGAGCAAAAAGAAGAAACATATTGAACATGCAGTTAGGTAAATATTAATATCAAAGGTGCAGTTATGATTTGGATGGAGTTGTTTTCCATGTACTGATTGTATCAATCCAGGTACAAACGTGCAATAGTTAGACTTAGCTCTATCTGTTTTTTTGTCAGAAGTAGGCTTTCTCTTTGAAGTAATAGCTTTAATATGGCCCACTGAGATTTAATGGAGCTGACTCCTCCAATTCATACGGGGTACCTTATTCATCGCAACAAGAACAGTGTGATATCAGTCAAAAACTCTGATGCAGCGGTGAGGGGAAGCGCAGGTCTAATTGCTTCTTTTCTAATTAAAATAAAAAAGGATTGTCTGCTTTCTATCTGTGTTCATCTGTTTTATCATCAGCGTTTGAAGTGGGATTCAAAGTGAGGGCTCGCTCCTGGAGGGCATCCCTACCAGTTACAATCTGCACACACAGACAGCCACACACACACAGACATCAAACACACACAAACATGGCTTTCTTTCCCATGTAGTGATGCAAATAATAGAAAAATGCAATATGTCCATCTATGCTAAATTAAATATTCGGAATTCAGAGACAATTATGTAAATGCTATATGAAGTTTAATAAAATAAAAATGGGATTTTTGTGGCTTTTTGACCTTGCTGGTAAGCTTTGGTGACCATTTCATCCACAAAATGTGGGACACAGCTATTATACAAAATAAGAACCTATACTGTACCTATACACACACACACACACTGATTGATTGATTTATTTAATACTGTTTTTAAAATTATAATGCAGAATACTATATATATATATACATATATATATTTTTCAAGCTTTTCATTGCTAATTTTATGTTAGATAACAGTTTAGTTATTAATATGTTACGTCCAATATCCTTCCTGTTTCAACAAAAAATGGCAAGAATTGCACATAAGTACACACACACAAAAAAATCTTTGTATAACAAAGAGAAAGCTTGATCTGTATGACGGACACGTCCAATCAGCATTTGGCATTTATCGTTTGTCCAGTCCAGTCCAGCTGGCATGTTAAGAGAGAATAAGAGATAGAGAGGAAGTGGGCAAGGGAAAGAGAGAGACTTCAATCTATAGGTCTGTTCTGTTCTGGCTTCTTTGTACTGAGCTATCAGTGGACTGCGGTTTGTTTGCTTTTGGCAGCACTACACAGACCGTACCCACCCCGCACTCCTCCTCTCCTTCCTCCACTGTCCACTTGTCACGCTCTGCAAACCCGTCACATTCAGCAATCCCCACACGTCCAGGTGTTTTATAGCTCACATGAATGTGCGTGTGTGTAAAGCTGAATAGTAGCACCTGTTCTATGTATTTTTACATCTTTAATTCCCAGAAAAATACATAAATCCAAACATCTAGCATGGTCAATGAAGAAGATTCACAAAAGAAAAGTGAAATAATTCAACAAACACCCTTTAAAAGTGTGTTGTCTAAAATGTTTCAACCTTGACAAATATGGATCAAGAAAACAACAAGACCCTTTGCAATAACAGAGTTTCATTTGAAGCATTTGTGAAAGCTGCTTTTACGAAAAGTAACAAGCACCAGCGGAGAAAACATCTCTAAACTGCAAGAAAACGAGTTCGATGAAATCCTGTCAGATCGAAGAAATTAACCGAGAATGACAGAGGATTCAGATCTGAGTTGAAGTACCTGGCTCATCTTCAAAGTCCGACATTTTGCAGAATAATTGGCTGTGTCAACGCGCTTTTGATGAAAGAGAATTCGAGATTCGCAGAATACAAAGATTTTTGGACTTCGCCAAAGCCTGTGACATGGCGAATAAACAGGATTCACTTCACCTTTGAGGAAAGACGTGAGGTGAAATGAAATGTTTGCTCCTCCTAAAGACAAAGTACAGTAAATATGTCGAAGTAGCAACTCAACACTTAATCGCATTCTCCTCAGTGCAAATCGAAAAGACGTTTGGTTGCACAAAATGAACTCAATAGTCTCCTTGGAGGTTTGTATAGGAGTTGTTTTGTTCAAATGCTATAGAACGTTTATTCAGTTAAACGTTTAATAGTGTGACTGTCGGTTTGAAAAAACAAATAAAATACAACATGTTCACACATTCACTTGACCTTATCTGCAAGGAACC
This sequence comes from Enteromius argenteus, assembly GCA_032357425.1. NCBI lineage: Eukaryota > Metazoa > Chordata > Actinopteri > Cypriniformes > Cyprinidae > Enteromius > Enteromius argenteus. Next base: position 655 of record JAUCMR010021216.1, on the reverse strand, counting down.
TTCAAAGAGCATTTCTAGAGACAATCTCACACACAATACATCTTTCCCACGGAAAGGCCACCTCAAGCTCCGGTTTTTATGCACATGCCCCATTTTAAATGCAATATGATAAGTCATGTTCAACCAACATACGGCAGGCCTACCATTGTTCTAGATCCGGCCCACAGTTCAGGTATTGGAGGCGTGATTGCGTTTCAGCTGAATAAACTGACTTCAAAGAGTTCAAGGAAAACCTCCCAGTTAATCTACAACTGAAGGTTAAGATTGCTGAGCAGGGGTTTCGTTAACACCAGTGTTTTCTCAAGGTCCTCCTTTCTAGATCACGGTCTAATGCTTTTTCCCGAACCCCCTTTGTAAAGTGCAGGCAGTACCCACTGCTTAAAGCTTAAAATGATATTTCCTCCCCATTTTTCTTTGATGATATGCTGGTTGCTGAAAGCAATATGTTAAGAAAACTAAATTCATTATACTGTAGAACACAGTTTTAAAACAAGCACACTTTATATCCCCTTGTTTAAAAAACGCTTAAATGCTGACACTGTATCCTATCCTTACTTCTTAATCAGCATATTTTGGGGAAAATTAAATTAAATTAAATTAAATTAAATTAAATTAAATTAAATTAAATTAAATTAAATTAAATTAAATTAAATTA